>JANRMT010062795.1:12792924-12814567 GCA_026402145.1 Polypterus bichir lapradei
CTATCTATCTATCTATCTATCTATCTATCTATCTATCTATCTATCTAGACTTGGAAAATTCCCTTCCAATTTATTCCTGTCTTTACTTGAACATTACCTTTCAGCAGCTAATATATCCTAAAGTCTTGAACTACAAAGATTTTTCTGGCTTCCCAACGCCACAACTTCAATTCTTCGCTCACAGCACACTTTCTAACATATTCCAGCAGTCCAAAGAAATGAGGGTGCTAGCAGGGCTCACAGGGCACCCTCAGAAACGGTCAGCAAACATTAATGAACCTAATTGTAAATGTAGCAGCATATTTAAGGGGCTTTTCACAGTCAGAACAATAAAAACAATATTAATATTGAGCATCTCAGATTATTATGTACAAAGTTCCCAGGGATAGCATATAATGACATCACCCTTTTTCACTGCTCAGAAGTGAACTGAATAAACTTCCTACAAGAGCAAATAGACTAATGTTCCAGAAATTTAAAATAAAACTGATAAGGCATACAGTATGTACATTTCATAATCATGTGAAAATTTAAACCACATATCTGGTAGAATATTCATGCAACAATGCCACAGTGCCACAGGCAATTCTAATACAGTATCACTTAATCTTACTGAATGCCAAATTGGCATATTTCCAATGCATTTGATAACAAATTACTGAACTGAAAAAAGTGGTTCAGTTAAAACGTCTGATACCTTACTTACCATGGCAGAACAAGGAAGAACTTATTAATATGCTCATTCATTAATTCATTCATTTTACTTTGCTTATTCTGATGATCTTCATGGTATAGGCTGAGCTGGGCTGATCAGGCAACCCCATCCTCAGTAAATTTCCACTTGATCTTTTTCCCAACATATGTGTAAGCGTATGTGTATGTGATGGCTCTGAGGCTAAGCATCTGCACTGGTATCCAGAAGGTTGCCGGTTCGAATCCCCGTCACTGACAAAAAGAGATCCTACTCTGCTGGGCACTTGAGCCAGGCCCTTAACCTACAATTGCTACAGGAAAGGCTCGGAGTAGAACTGCTGACCCTCTGCATTGAGAGGTGGTTCGGGTCTCACATACAGGGACCCAGGTCTCGCTGGGAGGATTATAATTCCCAGATGGCTGGGGAACACCTTGGGATCCCACAGCATGTGTTGACAAGCATGGCTGAGGAAAAGGTTGTATGGGCTTCATGGCTAAGACTGTTGCCCCTGCAACCAGGTTTTGGATAAGTGGTCGAAAACAGATGGATAATATCATTCATAAAATTTTCAGTTTATAGGTGAAAACAAAGAATAAAAGCGAACAAACTGTACTCTCATCTGTTATGGAAAAATTACTCTTCTTATCCCAGTCACATCACATGTACATCAAGTGTCATTTGAATTCCCACATTGTTCTGGCATTAAGAAAAGTAATTTGAAAGGATGGAGAGACAAAGCTGCGCTTTACATATTTGAGTGTTATATAGACTGCAACCCCCTCCAAGAAATTTGTAGCAAATACATATTTGATAAGTTTAATGGTACACTGTGCTAACTTCACAAAATTTCATCAACAAATACACACAGTTAATTATGAAAAATATTTCTCTCTTCTTTGCTGAGCCAATTACAATGTATGCTTTCCTCATTCTCAATTTAGAATGGTAATGTTTCTTGCTTCCTCATGTGACACTGATATACAGCACAAATCCTTTTAGGTGAAATAACCCCATATTTTGTTTTTTGCAAGCCATTTATCTAATTTATAATATGATTACTGGATGCTGGCAGTGCTGGATTTCCTAAAATGGTAGTTTAGAGTATTTCATAAACTCATTTAAATTAGGCTAAAATTAATCAAACCACTTTGTTGAAAGCGTATGCCAATCTGCATTATCAGACACAGGTAACTGAAGACTAGAATTCGTTTTCACTTGTTCTTATTTAGTGTAATATAACTATAAAAATATGACCTTTTTATTATCTATAAGTATAATATTCTTTATATTGAATTATTACATCATTCACTTTCTCTCAAATAAATAAACTGAGCTTTTTAATTCAAGTCATTTTTCATTGATTTTTATTTGTGTTACAACACTGTGATGTTTACTGTTTTTAGTTGCTTATGTTTGTTTCTATTTTTGTTCATTACTGAAACCTTATAATTTCACAAAGTGCCTTATAATCATTGACACAAAAAAAGATGTATTGAAAACTAATATGTAAAAAGTTATAGTACTGTGTAATTGTATAGGATAGAATAGTTCATACAGGAAAGTGGTTTGATGTAAGGCAGAAAAAAATACAGTGTGTCATAGACTGTGGATGACAAAATAGCATCAAACAATTCTCAGCAGTAGAAAAGATGAGGGTCTTCAGTGTGCATC
This sequence comes from Polypterus bichir lapradei, assembly GCA_026402145.1. NCBI lineage: Eukaryota > Metazoa > Chordata > Cladistia > Polypteriformes > Polypteridae > Polypterus > Polypterus bichir. The sequence goes on from JANRMT010062795.1 coordinate 12,795,290, forward strand.
TAATGTAAGAGTTGACACCAATGTACATTATTTATTCTGAAAAAGTTTGTATTGTTCGTGAGAAGCTTACCTTACCTCACCTACCAGTTTCCATTAATTCCACAACCAATTTTAATGCAATAGCTGGCATACATTTTACTAATTCTCTTTATACTTTCAAATGCTTTAATCCTGTCACTTTTTAATTTGAATTCCTTTAATGTGTAGTGATTTAACTCTTTTTATATTGCTCATACACTGCAGTTGTTGAATCGGCCTAGTTTCTGTTCCTCTGCCTTTCTCTAGCATCTTTTTTCATACCACAGAGACCCAAAATAAATTTAGTATTAGAAATGAGGCCTTATTAGTGCAGTCTTTATATAGAGGGAGCTAAATATTCAGACAAAGCTGTTCATTTACTGCTTAGTCCTCATTTATGGTCACACGCCTTGGGTAGAGACTAAAGAATGAGATAGTTATGTTCAAGCACTCAGATATAAAAGAGAAATTTACTGTGATAAGCATGGTGTGACCCAATGAGAACTGTACTAGTAACAAGCTGGAATTAAACTAAACACGAATACTAGTCCAGGAATAATTGTACTGAATCACCGTTAAATTCGTTCTTGATTACGTCCAGCCTGTAAACAGCTCTGCTTCTGATGGCAAATATAAAGAAGGTGAGATTGTTTCAAGTTCTAAAAAAGTGTCATGAATTCTCTGTTATGTACATTTTTTTGCACATTTACTTTAATGTATAATTATTATTTGACTATTCTCTAAGGGCTTTTTCTGGTCCAGGAATTAGAGTATAGTTATAGTTATAGTTATGGTATAGTTAACAATTTGAAATTTATTTGGACCATTATCATCTCTAGTTTTGATTTTTACAGAAACTGCAATTTTGTCTAACCACTGCTAAGATGTGTCCCATGGTTTTTAGTGGTGGGTCTTTGGGGGTGAAGACCCTGACATTACAAATCAAAGTACAATAGGTAGGCAATTGACAAGTTGGTGGATAAAAATATACCTTTTTTACACTCTTTTATCTTGTGTTAAAAAAACTTTTCTCAAAAGCTTTTTCTGCTTTTCTTTTCTTTAACTGCCATTTTGGTTTTCTTTTGTTCTCATTCATCTGGATCTTTTGTTATCTTACCCTGCTCATTTTTCCATTATGGCACTTCTTCTGGTCTTACTCAATTAATATTCTTGCTAATACTCTCATTAGCATAACACAATGACATAAACATTTTATCATTTTATATATTTTTAATGTTTGATAAATTTACCCAACTTAAAAGTTCAGTTGCATTAATTTCAAAGGTTTCTTTAAATTGTAGAATCATATTATAGGACTGGTGTGCAAAACGGGTTGTGAGCTTCCATTTAAATTTTTATAGAGAAAATGTGATTTTTTTCCTCATGATTTAACATGAGATACATATATTAGTTACTTTAAAAGGGGAAGGTCTGCTATGCTTCTTGCAGGCTGGGCGATTACCTTTCACAGGCAGGATCTAGTCCATAGCTGTATTTAGAGTACCCATGGTGCTATGAGGTAAATGATTTCTAATTATACTGGAAACACAATGTAGCTACAATTTAATTTAAATGGCACGTTTTCACTTTTACCAGTTTTTAATAATGCTTTTTTTTTCAAGTGGGTTTGTACATTAATAACACATTGGTGCAAATTTTCATCATTGGTTTACCCTAACAACAACATCTAAATTTTATTTTTAAATGGTTCTTTTCTTTTTATTGTTGAGCAAAGAATAAAAACTACTGATTACAAAGTCAGTTATGCATAAAGACAAAAATATATGCATAAAGACAAAAATATACTAAAAGTAATGATATTCACATTTGATCTATTTATAAAATATGCACTCACCAGCCGCTTTATTAGATATAATTCTGTAATTCTTTGTATCATAGATTCAACAAGAATCTCCCATTCCAACCCATCCCAAAAGTGCCCTGTTAGATTGAGGTCTGGTGATTGTGGAGGCCATTTGAATACAGTGAACTCATAGTCATGTTCAGGTAGCAAGTTTGAGATGATTTGAGCTTTGTGACATGATGTGTTATCCTGCAGGAAGTAGCCATCAGAAGATGGATACACTGCGGTTATAAAGGGATGGACATGGTCAGCAACAATACTCAGGTAGGCTGTGGCATTTAAATGATACTCAGTTGGTACTAAGGGGTGCAAAGTGTGCCAAGAAAATATCTCCAACACCATTACACCAGCACCACCAGCCGAAACCGTTGATACAAGGCAGGACGGATCCATGCTTTCAAGTTGACGCCAAATTTTGACCCTATTATCTGACTTTTGCAGCAGAAATCAAGATCCATCAGACCAGGCAATGTTTTTCCAATTTTCTATTGTCCAGTTTTCATGAGTCTGTGCAAATTGTAGCCTCAGTTGACTGTTCTTAGATGACAAGAGTGGCACCCGGTGTGGTCTCCTGTTGCTGTAGACCATCTGCTTCAAGGTTCAACATGTTGTGTGTTCATAGATGCTCTTATGTATACCTTGGTTGTAATGAGTGATTATTTGAGTTACTGTTGCCTTCTATCAACTCAAATCAGTCTTGCCATTCTCCTCTGGCATCAACAAGGCCCAGAGAACTGACACTCACTGAATTTTTTCCCATTTTCTGACCATTTTTTGGTAACCCTTGAGATAGCTGTGTGTGAAAATCCCAGTAGATCAACAGTTTCTGAAATACTCAGACCAGCCATCTGACGCCATCAACCATGTTACGTTCAAAGTCACTTAAATCACATTTCTTCCCCACTCTGATGCTTGGTTTGAACTTCAGCAGGTTGCCTTGACAATGTGTACATGTGCAAATGCATTGCGTTACTGCCATGTTATTGGCTGATTAGATATTTGCATTAACAAGTGATTGAACTGGTGTACCTAATAAAGTGACTCGTGAGTGTATATCCACATAAGTGGTTTGCTCTGAAATTGCTATTTTTTTCTCTAGATATAGCACTTTGTCATATAAAATTTACATATATAATAGAATGGTTTTTATGATGCATTTTTTTATTTTTCAGACAGATTATTAAAAAGTGATCTGCTAAACTGCTTTTAAATGTTTTTATTGTTGCAAAGATAATGCACTATGAAAATAGGCCGGCATAAACTTGCTACAGCTGAATTAAAAGGAATCAGTCAGTGCTTGTTGTGACTGCTTGTAGAGGTAACTGGCTTTCGAAAGCCACTCAACTCAATTCCGAAAGAACTGTATTCGGATTTTGATGATATTATGAAAAAAGCAAGTGCTGCTTATTTTGCTAACTTAATTTCCTCTAGTAAGAGAAGTTCTAAGGTACTTTTTGAAACTGTAAGCAAGTTGGTGTCCACTGCTTCTCCACTTGTGCTTATTTCCTCAAATAGCAATTGTAATATCATTCTAATTTGTTTTGTTGATAAGGCTAGAACTTTTAGGGCAAATGAAATCTCCCTTATCAAAACTTTTTGTCAATAGTTTGATTTATTTTATCTTGTAAGTCTGGATGATATTACTGACCTGGTTGGCAAAATGAGACTTTCATCAAGCCCTTTTCATGTTTTACCATAATCTTTACTGTTGAAGGTTTTTAACACTATTGGCCCTTGCTTAGTCGTGGTTATAAATGTGCCCTTTCTATCAGACTGTGTACATTGTTCAGCCACCACTTAAAAAAGCAAATCTTAATTCAGCTTTACCTTTAAACTGAAGGCTGATATCTAAGCTACCTTAATATCAAAAATTGTAGAAAAGGTTGCTTCTGTGCAAGTTTCTTGATGGTGCACAGGATTTACAATACACTGTAGTTTGGATTTCACTCTATATTTTCCACTGAACTTGTAGTCATTAAACTTTCCAATGATTTTATGATGACTGCTGATACAGGAAAATCTTCTGTCTTCATTTTATTGTATCTCAGTTCAACATTAGACACTATAGATCATCAGATTCTGATTCGTTGGTTAAACCAGCATTTCAGCTTCTGCCTTGGATTGGTTTGTCTGTTATCTTCAGGCTACTCCAATGGAGCGGCGGCAAATGGTGGTGGAGGAGGTCCGTCACCAGGAGGAAGCAGCCAGGTGTGCCAAGGCGGTCTCCCAAGCCCAACAAGGCCGCTGGATGAAGTGGGATGGTGTGGAGAGGAGGAAAATTACTTGGAGCGAGATGTGGAGCATGGAGGCTAATAGACTAAGTTTCATCATCAGAGCCACATACGATGTCTTGCCCTCCCCAACCAACCTACATCTTTGGCATGGAAAGGATCCAGCATGTCCCCTGTGCGCTATCCCAGCAACCCTCAAACACATACTGGTGGGTTGCAAGACCAGCTTAACTCAAGGAAGATACACCTGGCGCCACAACCAAGTGCTGAGATGCTTGGCTGCCGAAATTGAGAACAAGAGAGTAACCATTAACGCCATGCCTCTAGAAGCGCAAAGTATCATCCCACGGAGAACAACCTTCATGCGGGAAGGGGAGAAACAGTGGACCAAGTCTTTACTCCCAGATAATGGTCCATTGAACTCAGCCCGGGACTGGGAGTTGCGAGTGGACCTCAACCAGAGGCTCACCTTCCCACCCGAAATTGCGACAACTAACCTGCGTCCAGATCTTGTGCTCTGGTCCAAGTCCTGTCGGCGTGTCTTCATCGTTGAGATGACAGTCCCATGGGAGGATGCTATCGATGAGGCATTCGAACGGAAGAGGCTGCGATATGCCAGTTTAGCAGCTGAAGCAGAGGGGCGGGGCTGGAACGTCAAAGTATGGCCAGTGGAGGTGGGATGCAGAGGGTTTCTAGCCAGTTCCACCACAAGGCTATTGAAGGAAGTAGGGATCAGAGGGCAGGCTCAACGGAAGGCAATCAAAGAGCATGTCACTGTAGCAGAATGGAGCAGTCACTGGCTGTGGCTGAAACGTAGGGACTTAACATGGGCTGCCAATTAATCGAGTGGTGTCACCATGCTACACACACCCGGGTCTGATCAACCAGGGGTGGGCCAACCCCGGCGGAGGGTGTCTTGTGATAAGCGGCCGAAACACCCAATGAAGTCGGGGCACACAACTGAAGATGTGTCGCATTGGTTTCACCACGCAATCTGTGGCAAATTTAACTCCACTCAAGATGGCCTCTCCTTTCAACTGTTGTGCTGAAAAAAAAAATTTGGGATTTTAACATCTAGTCCTAGTAAGAATCCCAGGATATAAGGTTTTCTGTTTTGGTTGGAAAAATTCTATCACACCCTGTTATGAGTTCCCTGGGGTTCTATTTTGGGTCATATTTTGTTCTCTTTATATATGCTCCCATTAGATCAGATTATTAGTATTTTTAATAATATTTCTTATAATTTTTATGCTGATGATGTCCATATTTATTTTTATTTTAAACCCAATGATCTTGATAAATTGTCTGTTGTAAGTGGATTCCTGACTACCATATAGTGTTGAATGGCTAATTGTCTTCAGCTAAACTAGGATTAAACTAAGGTGCTGGTTGTTGCTCCAGAAAATTCCTCATTTAGGATTAATCAGAGGCTTGGTGATGTTTCTTCTTATATCACATAAAAATTCATAATTTAGGTGTTATTTTTGACAAAAGCCCCAAGTTTTGAGCTTCATGTTAGACAGCTGAGCCATGCCATTCTCATTTAAATATTGCCAAACTGAGGACTATTATGTCTAGGACTGAGATTGAGATGCTTATCCACACGTTTATTTCCTCTTGTTTAAACTTTTTTAATTGACTTTTTACTTATCTGAACAATTCATTGTTGGACCATCCTCAATCAGTCCAAAATGCTGTTGCAAGATTTTTAGCAAGAGCAAATAGTAGGTCTCATTTGGCTCCCATTGTAATAGCACAGTATTGGCTTCTGATTAATGTTAAAATTCATTTTAAAATTGTTGTTCTTACATATCGTACCATGTATGGCCAAGCTCCTGAATATAGGGTGGTACTTTTCCAGCCTTAGTTTCTGAGTTGATCTCTTAGGTCCTCTGGTCAGGGTCTACCAACTACCCTCAGAACTTGTGGTGACCGGGCTTTGGCATTCACTTCTTCTGATCCTGTGCTCCATGAGCATTTTACAAGAAAGCTTAAGAAATATCTTTTTAAAGAAATATTTGGTTAATTGTAGGCTTTATTTATTGCAGATATTGTAGATATGCAATGTTTGCAATTTTTATGAGTTTTTTTAAATTATTATTTTTATGTATATATGTACTTATTGTACATGTGAAGCATTTCATGACTTTATGTCTTTGAAAGATGCTATATAAATAAATTTACTTACTAAAAATATGAAGCAAAAGAATTAATGCTAAAGTACAGCAACAGTAAACAGCAAGATAAGTCCAGTCTAAGCTGCCCACATCAAAAAATATTTCGAATACTTCCATTGCTCCTCAAACCTGCCACACACTTTGATTATATGACATCCCAGCTGGAAAGGTTTTTCTCCATTTTTCACCAATAATAAATGATCTATTTATATACCTTTGTTGAATTGGAATGTAAATGTTTATATACTAATATAGTTAAAATAGATATTAAAAGGTTAATGAAAATGCAAGCATTTCTTAAACCTCCCAGCTTGTCCAGTAGTAACTATTAGCTCCACAAATGAAACAGGTTCAAGTGGTGGGAAATTCACTGTAGAAAGTTAATTCCACTTACAGTACTATCTCAAAGCTACAGTGGCAATAAAATAACAGCAGCCCAAAAAACTATGACACAAATACCCTATAATAATTTAGCTTGTATTAAAGAATAATCCAGCATACAATCTACATTAGGTCAGGAAAACCCCATTGGAAATTCGGCTAAGATGAACAATGGTGTTAGCTGAGGTGCTCTCTGTGCTCTGACCACTGTCTTTTAAAGGTGCTTTACAAGCCTGATAAACTTTGGAAAGTGTGGACGTTTATGGAGGGACACCAATTACAAGTCCCAGTTTTGAGTAGGTCAGCAGTTGTCATGGTCCAACATGTCTGGGGGATAGCGATTATGAGGTTCTGAAGTGCCAGGATGTGGTGACATTTTTTATAATTTAAAGATAATGTTGTTTTTGTTCTATAAATTAGTCAGTGTTTAACTCAGATCTTTTCTCCTTTTGTCAGAAAAATCGGGAAACCACAAACTTTCTCACCGCTTCCCCTTATAGAGCCCAAGAAATATTTTTCTCAACGACTGATACAGCATAATAATGAGGACAAAAAAGCGTGGATGTATAATTAAAAGGAAAAGCAAGCAATGTGTCATCATAATAATAACTAGCAATAGAATGTGTAAATTATATAGTATATGAAATATATAGTATGTAGTATATAAATTAGAATATATGGTATATAAAACAATATTTCATATGCAGATTACTTAAATGAGTGCAAGACTTTTTAAATTCAAAGACCATATGACATATTGAATATTAATAAGACCATTGCTGCCTACACCAGATAGCTACAAATTGTATTTAAAAGAATAGACATTATTGTATGATATGTGGAAAGAAATTAAGTTTAACAGCAAACTGTTTTTACCATTTGCAGAAGTCCCTAACTAGCATTTGTATTTTTTTTTTCTTTTCAATTTCACTTCTCAAACTGTTTTAGTATTTAGTGTGTTAATTCATTAAGCCATTTATCCACAAAATGTAAATATAAAAGTGGTTTGCTTACCAAGTTTATAAGTTTGTAATGTCACACATACTCCTTTCACTTTGATCACTTTACCTGAAGCTGCCAATACACTTACAGTATGTTGCACTACAACTAAGCCATTGAGGAGTTCATAACACTAATTTGTACCATTTTGGTATATAATCATATTACGAAAGTAATTTTATTTCAGCCACATTTTTGTATGTACAACAGTTCAGTTCATACTATCATCATTCAAAACATTCTACATACAGCAGGTACTTAACGTTAATTTTCAATCAGTGTATATCTAAAAGTTCTCACAATAGTCATGACTGCTGCTCTCTTTGTTTTAAGGTGATAATGATTTTAGTCCTGTGGCCACTGTAAGCTTGCTGATCCACTGCAGTGTCCAGGAATAGAAAAGGGTAATAAAGACAGAAGATAGAGGTGTTGTGGTATTGTATGAGGAAGTCGGGAGTGGCTGAGAAGTATGTAAGAGTGATACAGGAAATGTACGAGGGAAGTGTGACTGTGGTGAGGTCTGCGGTAGGAATGACAGGTGCATTCAAGGTGGAGGTGGGATTACATTAGAGATCGACTCTGAGTCCTTTCTTATTTGCAATGGTGATGGACAGGTTGACAGACAAGATTAGACAGGAGTCCCCGTGGACTATGATGTCTAATGATGACATTGTGATCTGTAGCGATAGTAGGGAGCAGGTTGAGGAGACGCTGGAGAGGTGGAGATATGCTCTAGAGAGGAGAGGAATGAAGGTCAGTAGGAACAAGACAGAATACATGTGTGTAAATGACAGGAAGGTCAGTGGAATGGTGAGGATGCAGGGAGTAGAGTTGGCAAAGGTGGATGAGTTTAAATACTTGGGATCAACAGTACAGAGTAACGGGGATTGTGGAAGAGAGGTGAAAAAGAGAGTGCAGGCAGGGTGGAATGGGTGGAGAAGAGTGTCAGGATTAATCTGTGACAGACCGGTATAAACAAGAGTGAAAGGGAAGGTCTACAGGACGGTAGTGAGACCAGCTGTGTTATATGGGTTAGAGACGGTGGCACTGACCAGAAAGCAGGAGACAGAGCTGGAGGTAGCAGAGTTAAATATGCTAAGATTTTAATTGGGTGTGACAAGGATGGATTGGATTAGAAATGAGTACATTAGAGGGTCAGCTCAAGTTGGACGGTTGGAAAACAAAGTCAGAGAGGTGAGATTGCGTTGGTTTGAACATGTACAGAGGAGAGATGCTAAGTATATTGGGAGAAGGATGCTAAGGATAGAGCTGTTAGGGAAGAGGAAAAGAGGAAGGCCTAAGAGAAGGTTTATGGATGTGGTGAGAGAGGACTTGCAGGTGATGGGTGTAACAGAACAAGATGTAGAGGACAGAAAGATATGGAAGAAGATGATCCATTGTGGCACCCCCAACGGGACCAGCCGAAAGAAGAAGAAGAATAAGGGACAGAGTATATAGTTGTAGTGAGCAGAGAGGTATATATGCGTCTTGTTTGTAAAGAAAAGTTGTAATAAGGAGTAAAACTTGCATCAGTATTGAAATAAAGTATCAAGCTAAATTTAATGGACTGAACTGTGCAAGCTAAAGCTGAAATACTTAAGAATGACCTTTTTGCCCAACGGACACTGACAAAAACTCAAAAAGATGCAACAGTAAAACTTGGTTTCATTATATCTGAGCGAACTACTGAATTGTCTGGATCTTTTTTAGGGTATGGTTTCTAAAACATTGTGTAGTCAAAATCTGTAAGAAAGTCCACAACAAAAAGAGAGAACATTCACAATATAGTTCAAAAATCAGCATGAGAAGAAACACCCAGGCAGAGAGAGAAACTGAGTTAGCAAGATAGGGGCACAGCTTTGTCATCAAACTTTTTCTCTAACACTAGGCTAAAGTACAGACATTAACTGATGATATTGCTCAGTTATCAATTTTTTAATGAGGTAAAATGGGATTGCTTAGTTAGTAAAGGCCATGTGACTGTTTCGGCAATACATGTCACTGCTGCAGGCCTGAAATATTCATGAAGCTTAAAAAGTTCATAGATGAAATGAACTTGTGATGCAAAAGATTAGATGTTTAAAGGTTAATAATTGGCCCTTAAAGAATAATGTGAAATTCTTACTTGCATACACTAATCAACTTGTAACACATTGCCACCTACCAGATTAGTGGGGGTCACGAATGAAGGCACAATTACAATTGTAATGTGAAGCAAGAGAATATGGCGTATTGCTGAGGCATACTTTAAAGGAAGAAAAATGTATGACATCACACACTGGAATCAAATAAATCACCTGGACCAGATAACTTTTATAAGGAGGTTAGGAAGTACATATATAACCCCTTGATGCATATGTTAAGAAAATCACTGTGCACTGGGGAAACTATGAAAATAAAAAAAGCAAATGTTATTATATTATAATATAAGATGATCTGGCAGATCCAAGCAACTATAGGCCAGTAAGCTTAACGTGCATCACAGGTAAATAATGGAATGAATTATTAAGGAAAATATTGAGCAACACAAGGCAAGAACAGGAGTTTTACTGAGCAGTCAGCATGGGTTCGTAAGAGTGGAGATCGTGTTTTATTAACATGCTGGACTTCTATAAGGAAGCAATAAAAGGATATGATCGGAGTCACACATATGATATGTTCTTCTTGACTTTCAGAGAGCATGTGATAAGGTGCCACATGAGAGGTTGGGCATCAAAGCAGTGGGAGTTCAGGGTGTAGTGTGTAGATAGATGCAAAATTGTCTCAGATACAAGAAGTAGAGGGTTATGGTATTTGGAACCTTATTAGAAGTGGGTGACGTTAAAAGTGGTGTGCCACAGGGGTAGACTGCTGCTGTTTTTAATAAATATAAATAACAGGCTGGTTAAGTTTGCAGATGATACCATGCTAGGTGGATTGGCAGATAATCTAGAATCTGTTGAATTATTACTGAGGGACTTGGGCAGCATACATGTGAGGGCAGATATGTGGCAGATAAAATGTAATGTAAGTAAATGTAAAATGTTACATATAGGAAGTAAAAATATTAGGTTTTAATACACAATGGGAGGTCTGAAAATCAAAAGTATACCTTGGTAGAAGGTAATGGACTCGTCACTATCAACTGCCAAACATCATTCAGAAGCCATTAAGAAGGCTAACAGAATGTTAGGCTACATAGATTGATCTGTTTAGAGCACGTCCAAGGAGGTTATGCTAAAGTTTTATAATGCACTGGTTAGACCACATCTGGAATACTATGTGCATCTGTGGTCTCCAGGTTACAACAATGACATAGCAATGCTGGAAAAAGTTAAGAGAAAAAAAAACTAGGCCAATTCCAGAACTACAAGGGATGAGTTATGAGGAAAGATTGAAAGAGCTGAAGTCGTTTCAGTTTAATATTGTAATTCTCTCAAAGCAAAGTTCAATACTGGTCAGGTGTCTGATTTCTTTGCCACACAATGCCACATTTCCTTGTTTTTGCATCTTGTGTCCTCCCAATATATGCAAACATTTGTTTTCACTGATGAAATTCAGCATTTAAAAACACAGGTCATGCTTCACAATTTATTTTAAGTTGCTATAGCACAACATAACAAGCCAGAATCAATGAACTAACTTTGCATAATGAGTTTTCCTTCCATAGCATGTTATAACTGGATTATTAAATACAGCCACATCAGCCAAAACCAGTAAAATATTTAGTAAATTAGTTTTATGTAGGGTACTTATTGTATTACTTTTCTGTTAATTTAAACTGGCCCTTATTGGGTACACAAAATGTTTTGTTTTGGCACTTAGTTATGAGTTAGACACTCCTTATTTAGATTAGGCTCAAACCATATAAATAGCATAAAAAACAAAAACCTTTGTTTTTGTGTAGCACTGTCCCAAAACATTTTGCAAGTATAGGGCAGTGGCCACTTATTTTTATTTAAACATATCAAGTACAGGCAGCATGTGCAAGTCAATGTTAAGGACTGGACCAGCAGCCTTATGGTTTAAGGACCAGTAAATTAGCTACTAGGTAACACTTTATTTGTCTTCATGCACAGTAATGGAACAACCACATGTACAACGTAGAATGGCCTAAGTTGCCAAAATACATAATGGTACAGCTTTTAGTAATGAAGCTTATGGGAGATAAATACAAAAAACAGTAATGTAAGGTATAAATAAATAAAACATTAGAGCTTACACAGAACTTGGCTAGGTTATGCTATCTTTTGCATTTGGTGTGTTGCCCACATCAAAAACACAGCAAAACCTCCCTCTCATCTCTAATTTTCTTGATCATTTCATCTCTCTGGCCACATATTTTTTAACCACCACCTCAATTTCCAGCTCCAGAGAATGAGCACTGGGATTTTTATTTAACATTGCGGTAGCAATGAAGGTTTTCCTATTGTCAAGAAGTTCAGGATGAAATATTCAGGACCTCTCAGCAGAGTATTTTTTTAAACAGTATTTTGCTTCATGGTACCTTCTAAGCTCCAAGCAATGTTGTAGGAGCAACAAAGCCACATCAGTTCTAGTGATATTTTTACTGCACTTAGCTTGTCCAGTATGTCTCTAAAATGACCTCCTCATATCAAGATGTGATGTAAGGGTGTACTGCTGGTATGATGCCAGTTCTATTCATCGCTTCGAATAAGATATACAGTAAATGCATTTCCATGCATTAATAGAAGAGTTATTGTCTTCTATCCTGCCTATTCTTTCAATATTATTGGTTCACATTAAATGGAGATCCTGCCAGGCTCTTACAGTGCCTCATTTGTCTGTAGTAACTGTCTGCCAGTTTACAGTGATAAAGATCCCACTACTGGATATGACAGCTTGGAATAAACCGCCAAGTTATACCCGAAGTAATCAAAAACACTGGGATGAATAGTGAAAAATAATGAAGAAACCAGCAATCCCTATTTTATCTTTACCCTCCAGGGCTTAAAAGGTTCACAGCAGTAGCAATAACACCTGCACTTCAGAATAGGTAATCCACCCAAAGTTAAACATGTTTCGCTGCTGGAAAAGGTGCTGGTGAGTCTGGCAGGGGGCACTTCCCCTGATGTCTGTGTATGAATCCCAATTCTTCAATGTAGTAACACAGACACTGTGCTGTTAAAATTGGTACTGTACTTCGGATGAGATGTACAACCAAGGGGGCGGCATGGTGGTGCGGTGGTAGCACTGCTGCCTCTCAGTTAGGAGACCTGGGTTCGCTTCCCGGGTCCTCCCTGCGTGGAGTTTGCATGTTCTCCCCGTGTCTGCGTGGGTTTCCTCCGGGCGCTCCGGTTTCCTCCCACAGTCCAAAGACATGCAGGTTAGGTGGAGTGGTGATTCTAAATTGTCTCTAGTGTGTGCTTGGTGTGTTTGTGTGTGTCCTGCGGTGGGTTGGCACCCTGCTCGGGATTGGTTCCTGCCTTGTGCCCTGCGTTGGCTGGGATTGGCTCCAGCAGACCCCTGTGTTCAGATTCAGCGGGTTGGATAATGGATGGATGGATGGATGTACAACCAAGGTCCTGAATCTATTTGGTCATAAAAGATCCCTGGGCATCTTTAGAAAAGAGTAGGTTGTTTCTTGATATCCTGGATAAATTGCATCAACAGTCTCTAATTGGCTAACTATCTTTCTTACCCCTTCACCACCCAATAGCTAATTTGTGGTGAGCATATGGCGCAAAATGGCTGCTGATGGATGCTACACATTGGTGGTGGTTGAAGGGTTTCTCCTGGGCCTATGTGAAGCACGTTGAGTAGTGAGAAAAGTGCTATATACTGCAAGTGTAATTGATTAATATATCATGGACACAAATATATTCAGCAATATTTCTTCTACTGTAATCCTAAGGTTCTCATCATAACATACCTACTGTATAAGTTAATGAACTAAGAACGGGCATGCTACCAGTTTCTAGTTGTTTCAGCTATTTTTAGAGTGTTCAAGTTGAAATTATTGATGGTGCAACAACTAGCCAGTCGATCCATCTCCCTCTAATTTGATCCTTCGTCCCAATCTGTAATCAGGCTAATCAGGGTGGTGTCATCAGCAAGCTTCAGTTAGCAGCTGGGTCACTGAAGGTGCTGTCTTTGGTGTAGAGAGAATAAAAGAGGAGACAGTATACAACCCTGAGGGGATCCTGGGCGCTGAACGATATCTGTCCAGCTTCCCTGCCTGTTGTCTCTTCCTTAGAAGATCAGAGATTCAGAGATGTGCAAAAGTCCAAACTCATACTTAGGAGTTTGCCATGCAGAAGTTCTGTAATGACTGTGATAAATGGAGAACTGAAATCCATAAATAAGATTCTGGCATAAGTAGCTGGGGAATCTAAGTGCTGCAAGATGTAGTGGAGAGCCATATTTACTGCATCCTCAACTGATCTGTTGGCATGGTAAGCAAACTATAGTGGGTCAAGAGGAGACTCTGTGACAGACTTGAAATACTGAAGAATTAGACATTGAAATGTCTTAGAGAGGTTAGCACCACTGGCCTGTACTCATTTAAACAGGGAATATTTTGCTTGTTAGGCACAGGGATAGGGGTGGATGCTTTGACATTGGCAGGGACTTTGCTTTGCGCCAAAGACTAATTCAAAATATCTTTCAAAACAGGTTTTAATTGATTGGTATCTCAGTGTGAAGGGAGAGACATTGTCTAGACTAGGAGATTTAGAACGTTTTTGGCTCAGAAAGAGTAAATGGATTTCATGCTCAGAAGTGCCAAGAGGGATGAAGGAGTTGAAGTGTAAAAGAGATAAGTCAGATATTTCAGGGTCCTGGGTGGACAGGGACTTCTCAAACCTGTCATACAAGCTGTTCAGATGATCTGGTAGAGAGGGATTAGTCTGTGATGGGGAAGACGTGTTTATAACAAACAATCACTTGTAAAGCATTCCAGGTAGAGGAAAAAAAAATAATGGAGAAATTCTGTTCCAGCTAAATCTTACACCTGCTTTTGGTATCCTTAAATGTTTCATCTAGTTGATATTTAGCTTCTTTGTAAACAGCTTTATTGCCATCTTTTAGGATTTCTATGTAGTTGTTAATCACTTTTTAAGCTCTTTAGAAAACCATGGTTTGTTATTATTGTATTTTAATATTATTTTTGAAGGAGTACCACTTTTCTGCTTCTTTTTGCTGCCCATTGTACTCCTGGAAAACCTTTGTCATCTAGGCAATCTTCTACTGTATAATATCAGACTTAATCATGACATCTGCTGATCAGGGCAATAAAACAAAAATTGTGGGATGCAGCATAATAAAAAAAGCAGTTGAAAATGACCAGACTGTATGAAAACATGAAAACTGTCAAAATGTAAAGTAAACATTCGCTAAAAGTGTGCTCCGTGTTAATAGAAAAAGGTCTAGCCCTATTCATTTTAATTTAGAATTCAGTCATTATTGAAATCAAATACCAGTTAAGTATTTTTGTTGCTTAATAAGAAAATAACAAACTGATTACATTTTCTCATAAATAATATAAAAGAACACTGAGATAGACTGGCGACGTGTTCAGGAATTATTCCTACCTTGTGCCTTTGCTTTCTGGGGTCAGCTTCAGCTTCTGCACTTTGCAGGTTTAAACAATGAATGCGTAAAATAAGAAATAATATTCTAATTCCCCCTTATACAGATTTTATACTGTAAGTGTTTCCCTTTGATGAGTTCAAACCCAGTTGGACGTTTTGGATTTTGAATGAGGTTTTCTGTATGGCTGATGTCAAAACAAGAAGGTGCTTAAGGAAAGCAAACCTGTTTTTCTAACAAGTGACATGGCAGTTCAAAAAGGGTGGTAGCCCTTCAACTTGATGTTAGGACTTAAGAACTAGAATTATTCAGGGAGCAGGGGAGTGCCTGTCAGACCTTTCAACATTTCTATTGGGTTAAAATCTGGACTTTAACACAGCCATTTCAAATTAGTTTTTTCACCACATTAACCCATTTTTTCCTAGATCTGCAGACCCCTTACACCTTGCCTGAAGAAGGGGCCTGAGTTGCCTCGAAAGCTTACAGATTGTAATCTATTCAGTTAGCCAATAAAAGGTGTAATTTTGCTTGACTTTTCACTTTATTTCATGTAGACATTCTTCTAAATATATACATGTCACTAACACTTTTTTTGGCTTTGATTAGGGTTTCATAAAATAATGGCAACATTTCTGACTAGAAAATGTGTCTGGTAGAACAATTTGTGGTTTTCAAGCTTCTTTTCTATTTTGTAGCTTATTAAAAAAAGTCATTTTAATACATTCTTTTTGGTGTACCTTTACTGAATAAAAATACAATGTGAAATATATTTACAACAATATTTATTTCTTTCTGAAATAATAAAGAATACACCTGCTATATTGCAAATCTTTATAAAAATGGAAAACAATAAGGGTCTGGAATGTTTTTTACAATGTAGTGAGCTGTACATTAAAAGAGTATATACAGTATTAAGACTCAATATTCAGCTAGAAAAGATTTTATCTTCCTCTTTCCCCTAAAAAGTAAAAAAGATATAATGAAATTGCTTTATTGGTATATACATAAACAGTTACATGTAGATTAACTTTAAAATAAAATAATGACGGGATGGATAATGACCACTAGCTTATTTGCATAATATGATTTCAGGAATTAAAAATCTTTGTTTTTCCATAACAAAAAGTGTGCAAAATTATCTTTCTTTCTTTTTACAAAAGTGGGAAAACAAGAAGGTATTTGTTTTTATGTTAAGTTTACACGTATCAAAATAACTCATATTAAAATTTTTATCACTTTTAAATATTCAAACAGTTCTGTTTTGGAGCATTAATGTTGTCCAGTTATGCCTTGGCAGTGGTGAAAATGTGGTCTTTAATTTGCAATAAACATTGATTTTGTTCATTGGTTGAGTGTTCTAGGAAATTCTAATGGCTAAGTTTCCACATATATCCCAGACGCACTGTCTTTTTAGGCAGTCCACAAGCTTTACCCATGACTAGACGGCATAACCCTCTCTGTTATGAGCAAAAGTCATTACTGGAACAGCTCCCATCCTGGACAGGCTATACTCTGGAACCTGATGACTCCGTTTCGAAAGATCCCTGGAGACATCATAATTATTACTATTATCAGTCACCCTTAACTCATTGTACACAGGAGGATGTTGGCTCCGTCTTGAACCACTTTGGGAGATGCCACTACGATTTTCACTATTGAAGGATTCGTTTTTTTGGACTTTGTTGTAGTTTATTATTGCATGGGATCGATAACCCAAAATGGACTGAATACTGGAACGGATGCTTCCCCTTGGTGTATTGTTCTGACTTACTGGAGCAGCTGCATCCTCCCTGAAATAGCAAGAGTTAGAGAGATCGGGTTAAGGGAGATTCAGTAGAAATCACTAAATGATCAATTGTAATTACATTAGAAAACCCCCACTTTTATTAAGATTGGAAATATGACCTTTGGCTGTTCTCCTGCTCACCTGGGTATATAAATGAACAATTCCTTATTAAAAAATCTTGCTAATTGATTTTAATTCATTGTTCCAAAAACTACAACCTTCAGTTTAATAATTCAGCTAGTTAAAATCTTCACAATATCTGTCTCATGTTTTATGAATGCCCTTTAATTAAACCTTTATAGGAAGACATGTTTGTATATCTCTAGGATAGCCTTGGATTTCAAATAACTCTTAACATCTCAACAGAAATTGCTGTGATATTACCAAAAGAGGTAAAAAGTGTGCTATGAAAAATCTTAGACAAAGACTTATTTTACTGAAGTGGAAGAATCCCAGTTCCCTACCAATAACTGTTTGTGAAAGCAATGTTGTACATTATCTCAATCTTGAAAAACATCACATTTTCTTTACGAGGATCTGTTCAGATTTTTTTCGAACTTAGCAAGAATTCATTAATGTAAGTTACTGAGGAGCCCAGCCCAACAACTCTATTACTCTGATAACTAAAAAAGATAAGACCATCTCCACAGGAATGACTACTACATACACACTTGGTGAAGAATCTAACATGACATTTGACCCAGATAACATTTACACTTAATCTGAAGTTATCAATAATGTGGACAATATATTAATCAATATATTAATTCTGGACTATTTATCTTCTCAACATAAAAAGCTAAAGTCCTTGTGTTATTTTGTAAATAGTGAAAATATAAATATTTACGTGGTGAGATCCCAAAATATAAATGGCACCCTGTCATTGAAGTGAAGTGTACAGAGTAAGTCAACGATTCTTAAAGCTAATTTTGCTGTCATACCAGATCTCAAATTGTACTTTCACGCTCACACTTAAAATTTCAAATGATTTAATGAAGAAAGAACCTAGCTTAAATAACAGCTACATACATGCATATAAATAAATAAATAATCAGAAACTTGTTACAAGTTACACAATTAAGAAATATCTGATGAAAGTGAAACTGACAGTTTGTTACACTTCTATAATGAAACCACACACTTCAAAGTTCCTGTAGACATAAATAAAGCAGCATCCGTACCTTCACTTTGTTATACAAATATATACAAATGAATAACTTTTTCAAGAAGAACTTCATGGTTGTGTTTATTTTTCTGCACCACAATGTGCAAGATAATTTCTCTTTTAAAATATATTTTATATAAAATAATCAATTTCTTTTAATTTTTTTTCTGTTTTTGGTTAAATTTTTTTTTTTTATACAAATTAATTATTTTGAAGTGAATCAATGACCCAGTGTGCCTGGACTGGATCCTGCCATATTCCTGATGCTCCAAAGATAAGGTACAATTCTCCACAAACTCAAACTGGATATAGTGTAAGAAATATAGAAATTAAGATAATGGAGGCTTTCTACTGTACAATAAAATACTAAAGTCCGAGTATATGTCCATTTCCACTTGAGCAATCTGAGTGATTGGTTTGGTTTTGGTGTGATTGGTTAGATTGGTGTTGGTAATGCAATCAAAAGCAAAGTCTGCGTGTGAGACTCAAAAGGAGGAGTAAAGGCATAGGAGAATCACCTTGAAAGATGTGAAGTATAAAAGTGGACAGGAAGCGAGCAAAGCATGTCAAAGAAGCAGTTGGAGAAGAAGGCTTTATGGAAATGTGCATAAGAGTGGAAGCACCGGTCAAGAGAGGTCTAGACACATGATGATACTGAAGAAAAGCACTGAATGTACAAGTAGAGCAAGAAATATCAAATATTTTATAGTCAGTCAGTCATTTTCTAACCCACTTAGTCCTGAACAGGGGGGTGCTGGACCATATCTGAGATAGTATAGGAAGAAAGGCAGGAACAAGCTCTGGACAGGGTGCCAGTTCAACGCAGGGTGAACACACACATATACTCACACACCAAACACACACTAGAGCCAATTTATCATCACTTATTCACGGAACCTGCATCTCTTTGGCTTGTGGGAGGAAACCGGAGCACCCAGAGGAAACCCACACCTGGTGACACTCCAACAGGTGACACGGGTAGTATAAAATATGCCCTAATGTTATATTCACATCTAAGATGCTGGTAAATGTGTTGCTGTTTTCAGTGTGATGTTCATAAAGATGTTAACTCAATGCTTTGAAAGAAAGAAAGAAAGAAAGAAAGAAAGAAAGAAAGAAAGAAAGAA
>JANRMT010062795.1:12814577-12848168 GCA_026402145.1 Polypterus bichir lapradei
GAAAGAAAGAAAGAAAGAAAGAAAGAAAGAAAGAAAGAAAGAAAGAAAGAAAGAAAGAAAGAAAGAAAGAAAGAAAGTGAGTGAGTGAGTGAGGGAGTGAGTGCAGTTCTAATTAATAAGTGGCTTTGTTTTTTTGATCAGACACCACAGGACTGGCAAGCAACAAACATTTTCCAGGTTATTTTTGCTCATCAAATATACATTTCAATAATGTACATGCACAGGTTTATATTTTTAACAATATTGCAATTATAAACCAATCATTTAATCAAATAAGAGCAATAACTGTCTGTTTCAGATTACTAACTGATCAATTGCATGTCTGTAGTTTACCTAGCAAGGCAGATTCTGTAAACAGCTTGATATTTAGCTCATATAAATCATTGCAATGACTAACTAGTGGCAAATTCTTCCATGAAATCATATAAATTATTTTTGCTGTACTGCAAGATAAAACTAATTTTTACCTTTTTACATTTTAATTGTTACATTTAAAGTAAGTAAAGTATATTACTATCCATTCATGTTTTCTTATCTTGCTTAGCTGTGTCATATGGAGTTGTAATTTATCCTAGCAACACTGAAATCAAGTTGAAAATTTACTTTGCATGGTGTGTCCAGTTATATTATGTCTATTGTATATTTATTTTTTTGCAAAGGTACTTATTTCTAAGTCCTATCGTTGACGAATTGCCATTTATAACTGTTTTTAAGTTTTTTCCACTAAGAAAAAAACTACTCACCGAATTTCATTGGCCACTTCCTTCTCGTATCTCCTCTTGTTGCAGCAACAAAGAAGAAGCCATATGAGCAGCAACAGAAGTAGAAGCAGAAGAATAGAACCAATCACAGCACCTGCTATCATTCCTGCTCGGCTGCCAGCTATATAAGAAGACATAGGGAACTCTTAAGTGACATACAGCAACAACTTCAGCTGTTAGTTGACTAGAACAATTTTCTCTTTAATAAAATCTAAATAACTAAACCAAATCTGAAATTATGGAAGAAAAAAGGTCAAAGCTCAATAAAAGTGTCTAGATATACGATTAAGGAAAATCCATGGAATGTGATGTCTCTGTTCTTCTACAGCACCAATCAAGATTTAATCTCTAATTCTAATTGCAGTTTTACAACAAAATTGCTGTCTGATTCTACTTACTGATACAATTTAATCTGTATGTAACACTTTTAAATATCACCTATCTATAGCTTGTATATATTTTATGGAATAAGTGCACAACTAGGTTTCACTGACTTGCTCAGAGTGACCAAAAGAACCAGCACCTTAGCCATGAGGCCACACATTCTGCCAATAATGCAACTGTTACTTCAGATTCCAGCACAACTTTCACTCTTCCCATCTATTTACTAGAATCACTACATGAGGCAGATCCTATGGGGTGCATGCCATAAAGTTATTTAGGACCAATTAAAAGTCAAAAGCAGGGCACCCAGAGAACATTTCATGACTATGAGGAATTAACAGAAATTTCTAAACAGAAAATGACTACGCTTGTCAGAACTTCATCTGCTACCTGCCTCAAAATTTATTTTATTACTATACACAGTAGGAATGCTCTAAAAACTATTATATTAAATATTCTTCTGTTTTCTTAATATGCTTAAATGTTTTGAAAGACTTTTGAACCTTGTCTCAAGCAGCAACATATCTAACTTATTTAGTGCCAAAAATTAACCTAGCATAAGTTTTTTTGAGGGGGTTTGGGTTGGCTGATTTAAAGAGAAAGAAAACTGAAAATATCAATTGGGTACAGGGAGACCTATACACACACTAACCACAAGCTAGGATTTTCACTCAGCACTCGAGGTCTGTGAAGCAGAAGTTTCCACTACCATGTCCTCTTCCTCCTGCTCTTTTACACAAATGTGCTCTTATAGTATTACAGTCTCAACTAATGTTTATGATTTTATTAAAATGTGCCTACAGCTCCTGTTCAATGAATATAGCAGGTGGCAGGAGGAGAGAAAATCAGAACTAATAAAGTAGGCTGATAAAAGATAGTATGTAAAATATAGAATTTAATTGATTATTTATATATGAAAATTGAAAGTACTTAAGTTGTATTTAAGCACAATGATGAAGATTAAGGCAAAAGCAACCAAAATTTCAAATGACTTAAAAACTCTCTTAAACATGAAAAATCACTTTTGCTGGGCCAATTAGGTTTTACTGTTTTTTCCATTAAAAAATCTGGTATCTAATTTTATCAACTCTCTGGAAAGGTTATGAGAAAGCAAAGAGTAACTCAGTGTGACTGCATGAATTTCATAAGCATTATCAGAATACAATAAAAGAAAAAAAAAAAAATCTGAGCTTTTGTAGTGAAGTACTTACGTTTGAAATCATGCAACTCTAAGACACACTGCTGCTTCCCCAAAGGGTTTTGAGCCACACAGACATAAGAGCCAACAAAGCTTGAGGAGAGATTTTTAATTAAGAGAGTTCCAAAATTTGGATCTGTAAGAGAGAAGCAGCATTATGATACATCACTAACAATGACTATTTCATATTTGTGCCATATGAATCCACCCAATATAATGCGTTTGGAATCATAATACATGTTACAAAATGTTCATCATATTGTACAAAATAGCAAACTTGAACATATTAATACACTCAGTAGAACAATCCTTGAATAAGCATCATTCTGTGTCCTGTGCAATTAATGTTTTTTATATACAGGTTGACATTCAAAAATCCGGCCATCGATAATCTGGTTCCTTCAGATTTCCAGCATGGATTTCGGAGCGCATTTTCAAATTTACCACATTGGCGCGCCACTGTTTTCTGGAGGCGCCGTTTATGTTTTGATGGTGCTGTAGTCGATAATCAGTTGCTGGGTCTTGCTTGCACCTGCTAACAGGCATTCCTGCTCATTCCTCCTCATTTTATCATTTACTTGCTGCTCTATAGCCCCATTATGGATTCAGCAAAGAAAAGAGGTGGCATAAAACAAACATTGTGATTTGTCAATCGCAGAGAAAATGGAAGTGCTAAAAACACTTGATAGCGGCATGTCTGTGCAAACCATTTGTGAAATATATGACATTGGCTCTTCAACAGTGTATGATACTAAAAAACAGAAAGAAAAACTGTTAAAGTTCTTTTCTGACAGTGGATCAAAAAAGCAAATGTTTGTAAGGAAGTCAATGACAGAGGGAAAAAGTTCAGAACTGGGCCAAGTTCTCATAACCAGATTTAATCTTTGTGAAAGTGAAAGTGTGTAAATTTCCAGTGATTTATTAAAGGAACAAGCCAAAGTGGTTCATGAAGAGCTGGGTTTGCAACACAAGTGTGAACATTCAGAAGGTTGGTTGCATCGTTTCAAGTCACGACATGGCTTACAGTTTTGTGTGGCGTGTGGGGAAAAACATTCAGCAGACAAAGATGCGACTAGTGCATTTGTGGAAGAATTTGCAAAGTTAGTTAGTGATGAACATTTAAGTCCTGAACAAGTGTACAATGCTGATGAGACTACTTTGTTTTGGAGATGTACGCCAAAAAGAACTCTAATAACTGAGGATGCAGAATCCCCATCGGGGTTTAAAGCTTCGAAGGATCGCGTCACAGTAATGTGCTGCTCTAATGCTGCAGGTACCCATAGATGTAAGTTGCTCGTTACTGTGCCAACAAGAAGGGGTGGGTTACCACTGATATTATATTGGACTGGTTTCAAAAATGTTTTGTTCCTAAGGCTAGGGCTAACTAAAATTCTGTAGAACTGTTTTATTCAGTTGGTGAACATTAACATTCCATTTACTTTTCATTTAGTGTTTAATTTTCTTTCTATAAAAGACTGTACAGGTAGTCATTTTCTGTTAATTATATACAGCATATATAACCATCCAAAATCCGGCATTTTCAAAAATCTAGCATTCCTCAGGTCCGGATATTTGAATGTCAACATGTATTATTGTCATGCATATGCATCTGTGGACCACTCTTCAGATTACTCTCAGGTATGTAATATTGTACTGTTTCAGGTTGAGAGGGGGTGCTGGCACTAACATTTTCTTCTCTTGTTCCCACTGCAGCACGGACAAGACACCCAATAAAAGAACTTGACCCCACCCCTTTGGATCCCCATGCTATAAATCCCACTGCGACACGAGAAGATATTTAGTCTTATACTGAGCCAAAGACAGGATGGAGTTCCCAGTGGAGAACTCAATCTAGTCTGAGAGGGATATTTTGTGGAGAATTTCTGTTGGCATGCAAAGCAACCTGAATTTTTGTTTCTTATAAGAAAGTTTTTTGTTAGAACTAAGCAGGGATGACTGGTTTGGTGCCCCAACAGTTCCTGTTGCAACGTGCAGTTCCTTCACTCAACTAAATTACTTATAACAGAGAGCAACACTGCAAGATAATTTACAAAGCATACAACAGAATAAGGAAGTACAATAGATAAAGTTGAGTGTAAATTGTATTTGATGAGGGAAGAAATGACTTGAAAATATTCATCCACCCATGAGTTTTTTTAAACACCAAAAAGAACAAAGGATGGGAGAATACATCTAGACAGAATTGTCATTAAAAATGGATGTCTTTACTGAGACTCTCCTGTGTGGGCAGTTGGGAATTAGAATTAATTCTCCATGTCCACCAGTTGCAAGTGCAATTGGCAAACAGTTATGCCTAGAAAGGGCGTCCACAGTGCTCCTTGATTAAGGTCATTCATCCACATTTTCCGATATTAAGTTCCATCTGGGTAACTGTAGTCTGCACAGATTTGGTAGACAAGATAATGCAATAAAGATTAGTCAAACTATAGTGAATATTCCAGCTAAATTAAGTACTGTATGTCAGTGTTCCAATTTCTGCTTTACAGTAATATTTCAAAGGAAAGGTGAAACCTAGGTCTTTGTGGATTTTCCGTGTCCTTTATCAATTGTTGTATTTAGTTAAGTGGCAAATTCACCTTTTAAGGAACCTTTTCCACTTCTTCCAAGACTACATACACAACTTTGACAGAAGGCAGTTGTACTGTACATTCTGAATGAGGGGAGTATTTAATTTTGAGAGCTTGTCTAAGTTACCTGAGGTAGATAGGCATTCATGAGGTAGTCAGGTTCAGCAGTCAGAAACTTTTTTTCCCCATTAATTATTTCCATTAACTGTTCATTTTCTTTTATGTTTTCAGGGTGTTAATATAACTAAGTAGAATGTGCAAGGATCCTGCAGTTTGTAGGATGACAACTGATGATCATTTCCTCGGTGCCAGTTGCGGTGCATACCCCTATGTGTTCTGGAGTATGCACGTATATACCCAGGTGGCACTCACTCACTTGGAAATGATCTCATTGTCCCTTGTATATTGGTAAGTTATCAGGGCATTACAGTCCTTTGAAGATCATGTTATTGCTCTAATGGAACAGAGTGGATTTAGTCTTGCTAGTTTTGGAACAAACCACCATTTCTTACAGTATGTCTCCATTGCAGATGCACCAGTGTTTAGTTTGTTCTCCATTTCCTCAAAGGAGAATGTCTAGTTACATGAGAGGATCTCATCATTACAGGTCATTTTCCACAATCTTATTTTAGCAAGGCTATTTATATTGAAATTGAAAAGTTTATGTAACAGAACAGACTCTTTGCTATAACTGTCACTGAACATCACTGTCGATTTATTTATATAGCACATTTAAAACAACATAGGAATGCTGTGGCCAAAGTGCTTTACGATAAAAGACGAAAAAAAATACAATTAACATAAATAACAAATAGAAATAAAATACAAGAACATAAATAAAATACTGTAAATAATAAATAGAAGTAAGATTACATAATCACAATGAGGAAACCATCAGTATTACTGAAGGTCACGGCAAGCAGCTGAAGTATGTTGACCTTCATGGGTAGTCATCAGCCTGTTTGGAAAGGATTTTTAATGGCTTTTACAGCCTGATGTGGTCAAAGGGTAAATTCTAGACTCATTCTGAAACTCATTTGTCATATATGTCATGAAGGCCAGTACCTGTCCAGGTGTGAATTTTTGGAAATAGATAGGGTTTACAACCTGAAGTTATATAAGCAATCAGATCTTAAATCTTCACATGACAAAATAAAATGGTCTTCAGTTCTTAGTATCTTATGAATTCTAAGTAAATATCATGTTTATGTTGATGATTTCTATATTTGGATCACCTTTCAATCAAAGAGTAGCTCACTGCTTGTCAATCAGTATGTGGCTAACTTGGTAAACATGAAAAAATGTCTGAAACTTTACAGATTATCTGTTATCACTGTTATAATACAGTAATTGAAAACTGAAATTAGCAATGCCTTTACTTCCTTAGACAACATGAAGAACATAGGAGTCCATCCACAGTGGCTGCATAAGATCCTGGCATGGCTTCTGCTCGGTCTATGAGTGCTGTAAAGGTTGGTGAAGTCAGCACACAATATTACTGGTACACATCTCCTTTCTGTTCAGGACATATGTAACATAAACCCTATGTAGACGCTGGTGCTGTGAGGCAGAAATGCTACCTCTGTACTACCGCTCAGTTAAACAATCTTTACTAAACTTCCTTAAGTCTTACCTGAATAAAACTAAATGTACGCGTATAACTTTGGTTCAGTTCTTGTCACTTGATTGAAAGCTACACGTGTGCTTACATGCATCAGTTAGATATGTGAGGCACATGCATGTATGACGACATTAGCTGTTCTTTTTTTTTTTAGTTTTGATGAGCTGCTTCACTTCTTGCTCATTTCACAGGAAGAAGCAGCGACTTCTTGCTACAAAACACTCTTTTTTTATCACCAGCATTTTACGAACATTGCCATTTTCAACAAAACAAACATTTGGCTGAAACAGCCTGAAAACTGCTGCTGACAGGAGTTTTCTAAACTGCTTTCTGCTAAAAAACTTAGATGTAAATAGTGTCATTGAAAATAAAGGCAAATAACTTTACAAGCGGTTGAGGAGCATGCTGGTCTAGTGCTACAATGCCAGAAAAATGTTTAGGTGTGTATGGCCCCTTTGTAAAATGTTAAATGTAAAGTTGAATGGTTATTATGGAAAAGTAACACAAATACATTTTTATTAGCTGCATTCTCATTTAACTAATCTCTTGGCCTTTCAGAGATATTCACATACTTACCCAAAATGGCTGTGCTGGGCAGTGGTCCACCAGTCTGCATTTTCCAGCTATAAGTAAGGGGTGGTGAGCCTTCAGATGATTTACAGTGGAGAATCACTGTGGTGCCCTGTTCCTGGTTGCCTTCTATCCAACATTTGGGTATCGTGGGGGGCACTATGGGATACAAATTGAAGAAAGCTGAATATGAGGCAATGAGTGAATCTCAAACTTGGCAGGACTGGTAAAATACAGAAAATAGTACTTTCTAGGTGGTTGAGTCCAATATATAAATAATAGTGAAATATCTTAATATGTGTAGACATGACCACCAATGACTTACTGATAACAGGTGTATCATGACATGGGGCGCGTGAGGCCAGCGAGGACACATCAGAGATGAGAACACTATCTGGCTAGTAGACATTTGCAATTGCAACAATTGCAGCCCCTGACAGTTCATACACCATGATTTAAATTCAATCTCTCCAAGCCAAAAACGGACTGATTAATAACTGAAAATTTGCTCCCTGTCAGAGAGCAGGCATGTATGTGCAAGAGTACCCTACTGTAAATTGCTTTCTCTCCATCTATGCCTGTAACAGGCTACCTTGAACTATATAGAGTAAAAAGAAATTACTGGGTATGGAGGCATACATTCATTTTCTATATAATTTCTGGTTCACCGAGAAAGGTATTTATTTATTTAATTTATTCTGAAATTTCAACTAATTGTTAGTCCATTTAAAAATAACAGTAAATAATAATTAGCTGGGCATTTAATTACAGATGAATCTGAATCATTAAGAGTCACCTGCCTTACCTAGCACAGAAATAGTCACTTTGCGTGCATCTAAGCCTGGGGTTTTCTTCACCTTGCAGTCATAGGTTCCATTGTCAGACATGTACACATCAACAATCTGTATTGAAGCATTTCCTTTGCTTGGGTCAGTGTTGGCAAAACTGAACCGAGCCAGACGTTCTGAGCTTCCAAATTTAAAAATTTTACCTCCGTTGTAGGACAGGATCTGAATAAGAGAACAGTTACACTATTATCCAAAGTAAGGTCAGACAATTCTTTCACCTTCCCATAACCACAAACCACAGAGCCTGCTCTCTGACTCACTGCACAATGTTTTCTTTATGACACAACACTGGACAAAGAAACAGGAACCTTGTTCATTTCTCTATAAATGAAAGCATTAAGAAAGATAAATTTCGTATTTAGCTGACACATGACGTCCACATCACCTCATGACCAAATGTATATATTGTGTAGGATCTCGAATAGCAGAGGTTGGGAGCATGAACTGATTTTACAGTGCATTGCTGCACCCATCACATGATGAAGCACCCAGATTGTGACCCGAGTACAGCCATGCAGCAGGTGACCCCTCAGTACCATGCTGGAACAGTGTGAGTTTTTTTAGAGGTTGGTGTGCTAATCCTGCTACCAACCCGCAAGTTTTCACTACAAGTTGGAGGACCCACTTACAGGACTCAATGTGGATTATCGTCATACCCAGGACGAAGCAATTGCAGGAACAGAGTCACTTCTGGAGTTTATGGGATTCAAACCGGCAACCTTCCGATTGCTGCCACAGATCCCTAGCCTCAGAGCCACCACTTCCGTGAAGAGCAGAAACACATGTAAAATCAATCAGTACATATCTAGATTGACCCCACTTTTTGCATAGGTGATTTAACAATTTTGGAAATTTATAGACATCTAGGATTATTATTGTCACATGTGCAGAGTACAGTGATATTCTTAGTTGCATGTACTAATCAACATGCAACATGTCACAGTTATTAATGAGTATAACTGCTTTATTACAAAACATCTATTTTCCTTAACTGAAAAATCTCAGAGCAATTAAATTGCTGCATACATGTGCTATGCATATGCATGACACACTTATATACACATAATGTATGCATTAATAACTATTACTTAGTATCTGAACTATTCATAGTGTCTGAATGAATAAATCTTGAAATATCAATCTATGGTAGAGCACAGATGGACAAATACTGTAGATGAGATTGTATTTTCGATATTCAAAGGATCTGCCTTCCTCACGATTAAACAAGTTTGAAAACTGATGGATGGATTGATTAAAGTATTTCAAGTTAAGATAAAGGGATTCCTTGAAGAAATCTCATAGTGGATTTTAAAAGATCCATCCCTGTCATTATTGAACTGTATCTTAGTCTTGACTTGGATCAAAAACTGATCGAGATATATTATAAGATAGATAGAGAGAAAGAGACAGGGATTAAAAGGAGGCATTTTCTCGTGCCTTTTGGCTGTGATATAAGTGTACAAGCTATTTGAACAGAAGAAAGCCAGGGCAAAGCATATGAACCACAATCCTAGTGAGGCTGTAGGGTTTTCTTTCAATGATAAACTCTTTCTATATGGCTGCAGTAGTCATTAGAGTGTCTCATAAGGCATTCCAGACTTGCGATAGTGTTGATTACCAGAAAATACACACATTAAAAACATTATTTGCTTCAAGGGGGGAATTTACCATATACACCCCCATATAATAATATAAAATTATATATATATATATATATATATATATATATATATATATATATATATATATTTTTTTTTTTTATGTCACTTCTTTTTTCCTCACCATGGTGTCTGGTTTGGTTGGATTTGGGTTCACGATTGACCATTCGATGTCTAGATCTCCTGTGTCTGTAGCAGCCAATGTGTAGGTACATTCCATATATGCATTAGCTCCTCTGACAACTTGAATTGTCTGAGGCCCGGTGGAAGTCACTGTCACGGCAATACTGACACCTGCAGGAGAGAAGAATTGTTGAAAAACAGATAATTATATCTGTTGTACTGATGTACTTACTAAAACTGTCCAAGACTGAATAAGATGTTAATTTTCACTTACAGATATTTAACACAGCCAGCTCAGGATTCACAGATCCTGCTATTAGTGTAAGTGCATTAAGAAAATGGATGGATTTAAAGCATTTAAAAAACATACATACAGATGAGTGGATACCTTGATTTTTCACAATCTTTTTCAAATATCCTAGACACTAAATAAAGCTAGTATTAAGCAATTCAAGATATCTTATACTTTTTCTGTTTATTTAATATTTTCTGTGAAAATTCTTCGTTGAATTAGACTCTCTGGCTTTTCTGATATATCTAAAAAAAGAAAGATGGTTATTTCAAGAGGTCTTAAAATGCAATTGAAGGAACAGTAAATACACATTTTCTAATCTTGGAAAATGCTCGTGAGATGAGGGAATCCCTAGCTGTCGTTTGGTTATTTAGTTTTTGCTAACAGTAGCAATCTTGCTTCACAGATCCAGCATCAAGGGTTTGAATCCTATGCCATATTTGTGGACTTCGCCTATTCCAAACTTTGTCTACATGGGTTTTCAGGTGTGTATTTTAGTTTCCTCCTACATTTTCAATGATTATTATAAATTTTCTCCTGTGTGTTTAAATGGACCCTGTCCAGGACTGTTTCCTGTCTGGCACCCAGTGGTGCTGGGATAGACACAGTCTTCCCATTAAGCTCGTTTGAAATGTATATATATTTCACACACAGGGTTCATAGGAAGACAGAATTGTGATAAGAGGTCCGTAGCGAAGCATGATTTTAAATAAATAAATAAATAAACTGGGAGTCCCAGAACACACAGGCTCCAAGTGGGGTTGACTGGGGTGCACTTTCACGTGGTAATGCAAGCCGGTCAATCAGGTGCCTCATTCAAACCTCAGAGTAGGAGGAGGATTGCACCTGTACTCAATCAGGGCTATTTAGGAAGCCTACACGGCAGAGAGGGGAGACAAAATCAAAAAGAAGATCAGATCAGAACACATCAGAGCAGAGCACATAAAGAGAATCAAATCAAATCAATAAACAAAAAACGAGAGGAGAAAGAATGAAGGGTTAAGAAAGGAGAAAGAGACAGGACTGGAAGAGCCTGTGTCATAAAGAATGGAGCAGGTGGTCAGGAGCATACCCTGGTAAAGTGAGCAGCACGGTTGTGCTCAAGTGCGGGGCTGGAGATGTGCCACTCATGCATCATCTCATGGACACCGATGGACTGGCTGAGGGAGGCAAAATTGGGGTACAGCTGTGAGTCCTACAGATGCCAACTGGCAATAGTACCCCGAACTCAGCAAAAGTGGATGATTGCCCCTGTTGGCAGACGTCTCCTCATGCTGCAAGATCCTGGTGAGTTAAGCTGAAGAGACGCCAAATTTTCAGAAGAGGCATTGGGGCTTGTGACTATTTTAATGGAGAAACTTGCCTGGAATTTTAACCTTGTATTTAGTGTATTATTTATTTGGATTTTAACCTCCACTGGACACCTTTGATGTTATGGATTATTTATTGAAGATTTTTCTTTTTTTTTCTTTTTGGTGCACTGTACTTTTAAACACTTTGTAGTGTTTAATAAAAGCACTTGAAGCAATTTGTACCAACCCATTACTGACGGTGAGTGGCCTCATTTTCACACCTCATCCTCAGGTACATTATCGACAAAAGAGGCTCCTGGAAGCAACTAGGGAGCATGGAGCGGACCCACACCATCACAAGAATTTCCACATTAAAAACCAGTTTATTCACTACTGTAATCCCATGTGAGCGTATGCATCCAAAAGGACAATGTAACACTCTCTGACATCATTATGAACTTGCAATTGTGGATGTTTAAGAATGATGTCTGACACATCACACAAGTGGGCATGTGCATAAACGATTGCAATATAGTGAGGGGCTAGGTAGAATGCACAATCATTAAATCAGTACATTAGATTATCTGAAATTAGGTAGACTTCATTGTCAAAAACAGGACTTTTTTTCTGGAATGTACAAGTACAAACATCAAAACACACATAAAAGAAAAAATGCTATTATAAAAACAAAAAGGAACAAATGAAACTAAAGAAACAAGATAACATTAAATGGAGGAAAGTAAGTGGTAATGTCTTCACAATCCCAAAATTAAAATGCATATCAATATATCTGAAATGCATTTCCTAAAATATGGTGAGGATATTATCTTACATTAAGTGAATTTTGAGATATCTGACACTTTAAGATATTTGAAATTTGTTTGAAAATACCTTAAAATGACTTGCTGTGTATGGAATATTTCACATTAGACAGGAATCTATTCAAAAATATTACACGTTAAAGGAATCAATTTTGAGATTTCTCAGAAGAAATGAATGCAAATATTAAGATTGCATAAATAAATTGAAAATCAATGAAAAAATGCAAAATAGACAATGCGTTATTTCAAGACATCTATCCATTTATCTATATTCAAACCTGCTAGATGAGCTCAGGATTTGAAGGCGTCCGGGCTTATCCTGGTAGACTTGGGAACAAGGCAAGAAACAACTGAATGGGACACCCAGTCCATCACAAGGCTACTTCAACATGTGTTAAAATTAGTTGGAGATATCTAGGAATCTAAATTGTACTTGATGATGGGTCAGATTAAATTTTGAGATACATCTACTTGATCAAGAATCAAGAAATCCATCAATATATACAGTAACATGATTTCGATCAATTATTATGACATTATATGTGAAATAGCAAAAATAAATAAATTACGAAGCAAGATAGTCAATTTGATAATAGAAATATATGGGGGAAAATGAAATGCTTAAACATTCCAACTTTCAGCCAATATACAAATTGTGTGTTCAGTTAACACAGGACTTAACTCACAGTAAGAACTGTTAGCAAATACACCTCAAGGTTAGAGGATTTAAAAAGGCAGACAGGAAAGGTTTACAGCTTTAATCTGAATTTTAAGATAAGTACAGTATAGCCTTACAACCAACATAGCTAGGAAATCTATAGAGTACCTGCCACAAAAAACTAATACTTTGGGATAGAAAGAAACTGTGTTGAATTATATGAAATCAAAATCTATTTTAGATAAAGGTAGACTAACAAGACTAGCAAATTAATAATCAAATTGACAAAACTGACCAATATTGTTCCCTTGCTTGGAAACATTGCTATGTTTACTAGAAAAAGTGTTTGGACGTAATTAATCTATATTGACTATTTATGTTTTATTTAATATTTACTCCTATGTATGTGTGAAAACAATTATGGGTCTAAAGCTATGAAACCTCTTTTTCCTGTTCATCATGTTATGCTCCTAAGAGCAACAAGAGGATGAGTCTAGAACAACTCCACCTAGTCTCACAGCAAGCAATGGTTCAATTGTCTTGTCATTTTAATATACACACCCAGAATTTCCTCAAGCTTTTGTTCTAAATAGCTTAAATTATAATTCCAGTCTTGGGCCTGGATGCATTTTTTATTTATGATGCAAAAGTGCATATTTTCACCTACATGCAAACTGAACACTTTAAAGTTTCAATACCCTTGATCTTTACTCACCATGAGTATTTTTTAATAGGTCCAACACATTTTTCCTTCCAACATGCTGTTACTTGAAAAAATATACAGAATGGACAAAATAGTGAAAACACCTAAGAATATATCAATGTCAAGAATTTAGAAATGAGGAAGGATATCTAAACAACTTCCCATAAACGTTCAATGATGTTAAGGTGATTTGTTAGTGCATGGAAAATATTTGACTTCACTGATGTATTCATGGAACCACACCAGAATGAGCTTAGCAGTGTGTACTGAGACTTTGTCATCCTGGAATAGGGGAACATCATGAAGGAATTCTGTTTGAACCACAGGTTGTGCACTTAGGTCTTTTAAATGCCCCCCATGCCTCCATTATTTTGTTCACCCAGTACAAATTGTCTTAATAGAGTATTAGACCAGCATGGACTTTTGGAAAAAATTCAACATGTTCTCCAAGTTATCACCATTCTTTCATGAGAAATTTTCATCAGTATTTTAGTATTTTGATGATGGTAGTGGAAAACACAGCCACAAGGGATGCACAAACCAGTGTGTTTCTTCATGCCTGTCCCAATTTCAGTAAGGGCATCCGGTGTAAAATTCTTCAGAAAAACACAAAGGATAAGCCATTTAAATCAGATTCCCACCTGCTGTATTTCTTATACCATTAAACTCAGTCTCTGGAGTAATTACAGGTTTATCCATTTATAGTATCCTCATTCATGAGGTTCTTGACTTCCTTGCAAATGATCAAGAGCTGTTTTTTGTGATATTCCTTGCATCCTGAACAAATGTACAGAAATTACAGTAACAGTTTGTACTATTATCTACAGTTGATATAATCTCGGGTTTCCTTTCTTCAGTTGCTGCTACTTAGAAAAATGTGTAGAGGTAGCTACAGCATGTGGTAAATCTGTTCCCCTGTTCCTTGAGTACTTAACGCAACAATAGTTTGCAAAAGTGAAATATGACAATTCATTCATCATTAATTCATTTTCTAAAAACACTTTTGCTGAAAAGAATCATGGTAAATAATATGAAAGAAAATACAGCCCAAATAAGGCATACAAAACCTATTGACTGTACTTGGTTTTTCAGATTGTTACGATAAAAAAGATCAATATTTGCTTTATTTGCTAATTAAATGAATTCACATAAAAGCTCACATTGCATAAGCGTATTGGTATTGCTCATAAAGAATAACAACATACTGACTGATTTTTTTAAACTTTTTTCTGTTTTGTTTGTTTTTTAGAATAGGTCTGCATTGTTGGTTTATTGTGAAAATCACTGTAGTACAGAGAGCAATGTTCAATAATGTCCTGTGGTACACTATGGGAAAATAATGTAAACTATATAAAACTTATATATCAGGAAACACTTCTTCATAGAAAAGGTTAGAAGGATCTGGAATAAGCTACAGAATCTTGTGATTGACATTGAAACCTTGAAAACATATACACAGTATCTACAGAACAGATTGGGACCCTTTATTGGATTAAATGGGCTTGAGAATGTTGTGTTATGCTATTTTATTTTAAATTACTGACACACCCTAGCTATTAGCTAACCAAGTGATTTAAAAAGTTTGAATTTACTTCTCGTCTCTGTAGAATTCCACCTTCTGTGAGGAGTCTGCATGTTTCTATGTCTCATCTTGTTACAGCACACAACAAGTACTCTAAAGAATTACAAGAGTACTTAAAAGCATGCATTACTGAATGCAAGGATGGGTACAGTGCCATCTATTGAAATACCATGGGAATGCAAAATGCTCACCAGAAGGCAACACAGGATTAACTGAAAATCTCAGATGTCTCTGAACGAGAAAGCCAAAACCACAGAAAAAACTTGCAGCATAATTAAATTAATGTATTTAATGATTGAGTTGATTAAAAAAAAATCAATAATAAAAAATAATTATAATCTGCTTAATCAAAACAGGCCAAATGGAATACAGACATAAATCAAGAAATTAACTGCTGTAGTTAACAAGAAAATAAAACAAATACTAAAACAAATGAGAAAAGAATTAATTATAACAAACAGACA
Source organism: Polypterus bichir lapradei (assembly GCA_026402145.1). Classification (NCBI taxonomy): domain Eukaryota; kingdom Metazoa; phylum Chordata; class Cladistia; order Polypteriformes; family Polypteridae; genus Polypterus; species Polypterus bichir. The sequence continues at coordinate 12,830,141 of JANRMT010062795.1, forward strand.
ATTCAAGAACAGAAACCCAATAGTCGGAAAAGACAAAAATAATTAAAAAAAATACAATAAAAAATATAAAAGAGATCTTTTACTGAAAGAACATGGCAAAATAAGCCTGAAAAGCACAAACGTCTAAGCAAGGTAATGCCAATGTGAAGACATAATGGCAGGCAGGTACCTTAAATATTCCTCTCAAAAAACTGCAGTTCTAATGGCTACAGCACTTGAGAGTCCTAATTCTCTATAATGCCCTGCCAATGTATACACAAAACACAACTGGGAGCAAAGGCCCCAGGAAAAATAAAAAATGCAACCAAATATCAAAAAGACAAAAGGTAGGAGATTGGAGGAAAACAAACGTCACAAAGAAAAAAGAAAACAAAAATGAGACACTACTATAAGTGTAACAAAAATGCATATAAGAACTTAATAACACAACCAATATTAATTATTTGGCCTATTATTGGTTTTAATTAATTTAGGAGGCTAAAAACCATACATAAACCTATACATATGAACTTTAAGTGGATGAAGAAAAAAAGAGAAGAAAAAAATTAAGAAGCACAAATGTTACATGGGTGTCATACTTTATGCAATTCGACTAACTAACACAGAAATGATACTTGGGTACTTGTAAGTTTCCAGGATTAAGATTGAATGGAAATTATCCTGAAATGTGAACTTCATGAACAAAATTAAATAAAGTAAGGGACATCAAGGACTCTAAGCTGAAAATTCAAGAATCTTTAAATTTAAGCAAAAGAAAAGTGCATGTTGTTGAAGCAATTTAAAGCACAGCTTTGTGTAATGATAGAGTAAACAAATTACAAAGTCATCGACAGAGTTTACATTGCATGTAGTCTTTAAACGATTCACCCAGACACACCTTCTTCCACATTTGCATATAGATTTGCCCAAATGACTTTTAGACCATCTCCATTGCTATAATATTATAGCATAAATCTTGATTTTAATAAATAGCATACATTCACATACATCCCTGAAACTGTTAATATTCTCCACCCCTACACACCCTGTTCGAATCTGAGGTCTTTGCTTGCCAGACTTGATTATGAATCATAGATCTTAAACATGTGGCAAAACCGGATGGTGTGACAATAATAGTATACATGATGACCTGGGACAGTTTCAGAAGAGTCTAAAGAAGTGTACACTTTCTTATTAGTGTATCTAGTATGGGTAAGAACACAGGCAGAGATCTGCTCTTTACTTTAGCATTGATTCTGTACATGGAGATGGATTACAGTTCTCTAAGGAACAGAATTTGTTTAGGTTAAAAAATAAAAAAATGAGAAATTCAATGCACTGAGGAGTAAAAAAAAATACTTTAAGTAAGTCAGCAAAAAAAAAGAGATCTGTTTCAGAAGAGGTTAAACTGAATTAACACAAATATTTAGAGTTGCCAAGATATAGTCCAGACACTAATCTTTGCACAATTCAAGAAAAATTACAAGAGTCAGAAATCAGAAGCTACTCATGGAAGAAACATCAAAGTAAAAACTGTGAAAAGCACATAGCTATGGATACACTCATATTTTATTGACTCTCAAAGACACAAAATTGCTTAGAAATGTCATATGTCATAGTAAAATGGCTATAAATGTTAATCTCACAGCATATATGGTACAGTTCAAAAGATTACACTGCCTAATAATAATAATAATTATAATAATATTATTATTATTATAATATTATTATTATATAATTATAATTATAATTGTACAAACCAGATAAATAAATAAAGAAAATTAAGACAGTAAATTCAGAGAAAAAGCCTAAGGGACAACATAGTTGAGGGTCTAACACACACACACACACACACAGGTTACATGAGCATCTTGACATAGAGGTAAACTGAGAGAAGGGTAATAAAGTCAGGTAGAGCTAAAAGCCTTCCTGAACAGATGGGTTTTGAGTTGTTTTTTTAAAAGAATTTATGGAGTCAGCTGACCTGATTAATTTTGGTAGGTCATTCCAGAGTCTGGGCGTTATACAGCTAAAGGCCCTGTCACCCATGGAGTGTAGATTAGTGTGGGGTACAACAAGATTGCCAGAATCAGAGGACCTAAAATCACTGATGTAGTTTGGCGCAAGGTCATTTAAGGCTTTGTAGGTTAATAGTAGAATTTTATATTCGATTCTGTAAGACACAGGGAGACAGTGAATGCGGAGCAGGATGGGTGTGATGTGCTCACTGCTTCTGATTCGAGTAAGGACTCTTGCTGCCGATTTTTGAATAAGCTGGAGCTGTGATATAAGATTAGAAGGGGCACCTGCCAGTAGGGAATTACAATAATCGATGCGGGGTGTGATAAAAGCATGGACAAGTTTCTCAGCATTAGAAAAGGAGAGAAAGGAGTGAACACATGACATGTTACGGAGGTGAAAGTAAGAAAGTTTCTTAATGTGATTTACGTGGTCGGAGTAAGAAAGGGAGGAATCAAAAATGACAACAAGATTCTTTGCAGTAGAGGCAGGTCTGATGAGATCACTGCCAAGATGGACTGGGAAAGAGCTCATTTTATTAAGTTGCACTTTAGTCCCAATTTGCAGGAGTTCAGTTTTGTTGCAATTTAATTTTAAAGAGTTCTGCTCTATCCAGGTATTAATTTCACTGAGGCAGGTTGTGAGCTGAGAGAGCACTGGCGAAGTTCCACTTTTAACATTGAAATAGAGTTGAGTATCGTCTGCATAAAAATGATAGCCCAGTCCATAGCCACGAATAATATGGCCAAGGGGAAGCATATAAATACAGAAGAGAAGAGGGCTGAGGACAGAGCCCTGAGGAACACCTTGTGTGACTGGTGCTGAGCTGGATCTGCTCTTGCCAAGACTAACAAATGCTGTCTGATGCAGTAGGTTTCACAAAGTTCAGAAAAAGAAAGAAAGAAAGAAAGAAAGAAAGAAAGAAAGAAAGAAAGAAAGAAAGAAAGAATTTGGTTAAGCAAAATAAATACTTTGTTATACTATACAGTTTTTTAAATTGTCTCTTTTCTTACCAATCCACAAACAGATAACTGGAAGTCCTTTCAAAACTGTGTTTGTAGCAAGCCCCCGTCTCATCATTGCTATGACCAATACAATCCTGCAAAATACAGATATGTGATTACTGATTCAGTGAATATATTATAGTTTAAAGTATTTTCGCTTCATCCCCAATTACAAATAAACAAATGAAACAGTCAGAAATATAGCTAGAATGATAAATACTTTTTAGATATAATAAAGTTTGCTTCTTGCTCCCCATCATATTTGGTTCCTGTTTTGCACCCAATGCTGCCATTATAAGATGAAAGGATCAAACCTACTTTTTTTTGCTTTTTGTTATATTTTATGTCATACCATGAGACTAGAATAATATATGTTCAGTTGGTTCTTAAGTGAGTTGCACAATGTTTAGCTTAAGAAATTCACTGCATACATGTGATGATGATACCACTATTATTACTTTTTTCGTTCCCATATTATATGTTCTGACCACAAGGACGCATATTGGTCCTCCAAACATCAGACACAACCATACACTCAACAGTCCTGGGTTAAAATAAGCATTTTATTATATAAAATATCGTTGCACTTCTCTTTTTCCACAATAGACTCAAAATTCTTATTCTTTTTGTCCTCCTCCACTCCGACTCCCACATGAAGGTGAGGCAGCTTCTTTTATACTGGACCTGGGAGAACTTCTGTTGCCACAGCACTGCACAGCAGAAGTACTTCCAGGGCATGAAGAAGCTCCAAAAAACAGGGAGGTCTTCTCTCATTAGCAGTCGCTTATGGCACTCAAGGATACCAACAGGGTTGCCCCCCAAAATTACAAGTCCCATGCAACCCCTCAGGTTTCCTTGCTGGAATCATGGCAGTGGAGCACTGCCATCTATGATACTGGAATATTAACTGCTCCTGGTACGCAGCTTTCCCCAGTCCATCCAACATTTTTTTATCCCTGACTGGGAATAGGAATAGGACCCATCCCTGGCCGTAATAGGCATCACTCTGCACTATCCTTCAAATAGTGGCCTTCTTACTGGGTAACTGACCACTCTCTTTCTCAGTGAAAATGTCAGTCCATCCACTATGGCTATTTTTTTACATTTTTTTTATCATCAGTCTGCTGCTGCTAGAGTATGTGAATTTCCCCTTGGGATTAATAAAGTATCTATCTATTTAAAAGTAAATTGTAAATTTGATACCTTCCTTTCCTAAATTTTACTAAAATATAACTCAGTGCATAATACATAATAAAAGAATAACTAGTAGAAAAATATTTTCATAAAACTAAAATATGCACGGAAAAAATGTATATTTCTAGTAATAATACCGTATATACTTGCGGATAAGTTCTCCAGCGGATAAGTTGGGACTTGATTTTACTGTATAGTTTCTGGCATTTTATAATGTCGGTCGTATAAGTCAAATGCGAAAAACTCACACTATTGGTCCAAGAGATTATGATATTCTAACGCCCACCTGAGAGAGTAACCACGGAGAACATTGCCTTTTTTTTCTATGAGGGTGCAGTAATGCGCTGTATCAGCACGTGCTCCTAAACTCTCTCTCTTTCTCCCCATTTTGCCTACGTGACCACACAGTAATACCTGAACTATTCCGAAGCAACGTTTGCACCGATTGGTGTTTTTTTTTGTATCTCTCACCCTCATGCACCTTTATTGTAAGAGCATCCCTTATCTATGATGGAACGTTCGATCAGAAGAAAATATGAAGCTGGTTTTAAATTAAAAGTTGTTGAAGTGGTGAAAGAAATTGGTAACTGCAGTGTTGCAACCAAGTTTGATGCATCTGAGAAACTGATGTGAGATTGGAGAAGGCAAGAGATGTAAAAAAAAATAAAATAATAAAGTGTCGCATTTTTGAGCAGGCGTATAAGTTCGGATCTGATTTTATGATCAATTTTTCGGGTTTCAAGACCTACATGAGTATATACGGTAGATAATATTACATTCTCAAAACCCCAAAAGAAAATGTACTGTCACTGGTAGGATGGAGTTTTTCTCAGCAGCATTGTTTGCAGGTTAGGAACCATCCCCGATGAGGGTACCAGTGCATCAAAGAATATGCTTGTACACACACACAAACACACTTGTGGGGCAAACCTTTACAGACTCAGATCCTCGCTCGATATATGTGATTGTTTTACTTTGTAATGCAGCTATCAGTTCTCATTTGGACTACTGAATCCCTACAAGTCTTAATTAGCGTAAGCTGTCTTAATTTGGGGTGCTTTTTAAGAAATGTAATGACTTACTTCATAAAGTAGAAGTAAGAAATAAACAAGAACAGTTGTATCAGATATTTGAAATATTAAAATTTGTACCTCACTTTAAATGGTTAAAGTCTAAATACTCTCAGTTGTAATAGAAACATGTAATTTTTCACCCTCTGACAGAGTTCAATAGAGGACTAGATCCTTGGCAAAAGATCAGAAATCTTTGAAACACTGACCTTGAAATAGTCTAAAACAATACCCCACATGCTTATTTCTGAAATGCATCATTTTTAACCATTTGGGAGTAGAGAGCTAGGATTATTGGTAAAGAATCAAATATTATAAAACGATACTTCACATATCAATATTACCAATCTCAGTTTTTTGTAAATTTTCTGAAAAGGAGTAAGTTTAACCTGTTGTATCCCATTAGGATTTGAAATTCTGGTGTCGATGAAGTTGATGTGACATGCAAAACGTCAAGTCCTTCTAATCATTTTTGCATTTTTGGTTTACTCTTTATCATAAAGATATAATGCAAAAAAATGTCCAAAATTGGCCTGAAAATAGGGGTTAATTGGGTCTTGAGAGCCAAAAATATAGGGAGAACTCAAAAAACCTAGATGTCTTGAATAACATCAGTCAAACAGCATATCACATGTGGATTTTTTTTCATACCAGTGAGACAGTAGAGGCCAGACAAAAAAAAAAGATTTCTTTTAGAAGTAATTCTTATGAACATAATAATAATAAGCCTTCAGTGCTGCCCAGATTGCCCACAGCTGTCATACTTCCCTTGAACCTGGGACATCAATAGTCATAAAACTGAAATGGACTGGGCAATGAGGACACACACATACACACACACAGTAAGAGCTGATGCAAAGTGACTTGTGCTTTTTATTTTAAACAAATAAATCAGTGCCCAAATTAAAGTGCAGTACAGTCTTAGTAATAAATAAACAAATAATCCTTAATAAAAAGCAACGTCCTATGGAGGCTAAAAACAATCTATATTAATTCAATAAATAAGTTCAAATCCAAGTTTAAAACAAAGTCAGGGTTGGAAAATGACTAACTGACTGACTGAGCTTCTATACTAAATGTGGAAAACGACTTCTCCTCTGTATACCCATTAGAGTCTCCTCAGCAAGAGGGGATGTCGTCTAACAGGTGTGGTCAACCCTTTATTTTGGCTTGTGTTTCCATCTCCATCCCCTAAGCTTTGAATGGGAATCCTCTCAGAGCATTCCAGGAGCAGAAGTGACCTTGTCCCCATGAGTGCTGTCCAATCACTCCCATCAGGGCCACTTTCTGACTGCCTGCCTCCTCCCCGTAGCAACACCAGTGCAGCCACGATCCTGACTCTCATGTACCTTTTACTTTTAACCTCTTTTCTCTTTGGTTCTTTCCTGTATACCTGTTCAGGCTCCTTTTTAAACTAATATAGATGTAGAAACCTTATTTACAAACCATAAAGTGCTAAAGAGGTGATTGGCCAAACCACACGTGTCTGCATGTGAATGTGTTCTCATAGCCAATTCCCCCATCAGTACCCTGGGCCTTCTTCACCACATTACCGTGCTTAGCTACATCCCTTCAAGGCTGTGTGCACTGTTTTCTATTTTACAATGGCACACTGCCACAGACCCCAAATGCATTTTATTACACCTTCCATCACAAAGTATTCATAGATCAGAAAATGTTTATTATGATACTATCACAGAGAACCCAAGCAAGATGCTTTAAACAAATTACTTTTCAGTAGGTTGTGCACACTGCATTTCCATCAGATACTGAATTATCTTATTCCACTATAATTTTAAAATTCATGTATTGAAGTTTAAGTGAAAGAAATTGATAAGACTGTTTGCCATAATCTATACTTTATTATATATTCAAACAAATGTAGTAAGGTTGATAAAGCTTCCTGTATGAACCCAAAACAGAACATCTTCTTTAGAAAAAAAAATGAAAAGTAGTAACTCTAGATTTCTCCTTGTAGTGTTATACATATTTTCTTTGATTGCTTTCACCTTTCTGAGTCCATTCATTCAGTTACACAAAACAAAAGCCCTGTTTATGTTTTCATTTAAATGAATACACATTTACATTGTCTACAGATAAGATGGAATGGAATGAAACCAGTTAAACCTAACAAAAAACGTCCTACAAGTAAAAAAGGCTAAGCAGCCCCTGATGGACATCTCTAACAATATCCTTGGGCAGAGAAGTCTTGTGTAATTTTATGGTAGTACAAGTGGGCAGTTTCAGTTGAACACTTTCCCCAAGGCATTTAAAGACTTTCTTTAAAAGATTTTGAAAGACACCGCAAACAGGGCGTGTTATCTCTCCACACCTAGTAACCACACAAACAAAGACTATGAAGTTTAAAGCACATAATGTAGCATAATCTACTGAACATCTCCTATAAATTATGGATAAATAATACATTTTATTGGCTGGCAGTATTGAAAGCATCCATTTTCTGAAGGTGAGACTTTTAAAACAGGGTGACTGGGACCCAGGACCTATGCCATCAGCACTGAGTGTAAGGCAGTAGCCAACTTTAGATCATGGAACAGTCAGCTTGAGGGCAACTCATTGAGCTAACACACACCAACCAATGAATCAACTCTACATTTGGTTTGGATGTTTTTGGAAAACCAAATAACCTTGGTTAAGCTATAGAACTTGGGAGCTTTGAGGTATCAGCACTAGCTACTGTGCTGCCCATCAGCAAAATCACTTGGTCAGAAAATGAATGCATCCATTTTTGATCTTAATATATCACTAAATATTTTTGATATACTATTATGATTAACACAGATTAGGTTTCATATGGATTTTTAGTGCAGAAGTTATACTACATTAATAAGTAAAGATAAATCCATCCATACATTCATTGCCTGAGCACATATCTAAGGTCACATCGGGCTGGAGCAAATCCAAAACAGGAACCAAACATGAACACCATAGCTGCCCATTGCAACATGCATTAATCTATTAACCTATTAATCTATTAACCTATCCTGTCAACGAACATAATCCATGCAAATTGTGACTAGACCTAAATTTGAATCCACTCTTTCAAAACACATTTCCAGCAGCTCTGACCACTCTGTTAATATGATGCTCAACAAAAACCTTCAGATTAGGTACCTATAGTATACATCTAGAGTATTAGTCACATACGCATTATGTAACAAGACCTTAACAAAGGCTTCTTTGGGCCTTAATAATACTTACAAAAAAACAAACCTTTGTGTAGTGCGTCATAGTAAAAATTTCATTTTGGTGGCTTAAGTATAGCATTCTGTATTTCAGGATAACAGTTCTAAATCCTTAATGTTTAGCAAGACCAAATGAAGCTTTCATACTCACAAGTAATTTACCAGCATATCACAAGCTTTTAATATGCCACACTGCAATAACCATTGATGCCTTGAACTACACATGTTATTAAGAACAAAAACAGCCTTTGTTAAGGTCTTATTATATAACAGTATGTGACTAATAGCTGCATTATAGGTAATGCCTAATATATAGAATTAACTGACATTTTTCTCTTAAAAAATAAATAAGAATCTACCACTAAAATTTCTGTTTTCCCACACAATATACTGATGATTAAAAACTTTAATGAAATTTAAAAATAAATAACTGTGTAGTTTAATGAAAAGTATTGTTTACAAGTGTGCATAATTGTATTTTTAAAGCTGTCGATAAAATATGTTATTTAGCAAAGGTAAATAAAAATATTCTAATGAGTAATTTTTCACATTAGCTCCTGTTACAGAGTGATTTGTTGTTTCACTGAAACTACATCTAAACATTAAATGAGTCATAAAGTTAAGGTGAACAATGTGCACTTACCAGTAACATTTTCTAATTATCTAGCAAGTTCATCATAGCAATGACTTGTGCTAGAGGGAGAATTAATTACTAATTAAGTACATTGCATTGGAATTAGATAGGCCGAAACTAACGTGTTACTAAATATATATACATTTGACGCTTAAGGGTAGTGTGGTGACACAATGGTTACTGACAAAGCCATCAGTAGGCTGGGTTCACGTCGCAATTTGGGCAGTGTCGGCTTGGAGTTTTCTTATCCTCCCGCTGTCTGTGTTGGTTTCCTTACAGATAGTCGACTTTTCCACTCACATGCAAAAAACATTACTGTTAAGTTAACTGTTGTTGTTGAACTGGAAGTGTAGGTCAGTATGTGTGTGCCCTGTGATGTCCAGGGCTGATTCCTGCCTTACACCCAACACTCTGTGACCCTTACAAGTGGGCTTTGAAATTTCTTTTTTATATTTATACATTTAGTAAATACATTGTATTATTCACAAATTCATAAACTACATTTTACAAAGGTTGCTTTTATTTTTTGCCTGTGCTTTTTAAAAAACACATGATATGTAATGTTTATAGAATTCTTTTTTTCACACAGTATTGTTCCTTTTGACTTGCAGTCTACTCATCTAAGATTAGATACTAAAAATACTATACCTGAGGCTTTAATTTTGCTAAAATTAATCAAAAATATCAGAAAATGGAAAACTGTTATCTTCCTTAGATCTTAACAAGAAAACAACAGGGTATTCTCCCTTTAAGAACAATCTTTTTTTCTGTAGAGTAACTGGAGGTAGCGCACCATATTAGGTCCTATTTCTCTTCTAAAGTAAATTGCGCCCTCTTGTGTACAACTTGTACAATAACACGTGCAAGTGTTACCAAATACTGTACCTGCCAACAGGGTATCATTTTAAGGGATACTACTATTTTAAGGGTAATCTACTACAGAGAAAGCTTTTAATCTTCAACAAATTAACATGTCTGTCTGTGGGTACAATCCTGTAAGCGATATCTTAGCTATCATGCTTCGGGAGAAAGTGCATGTCTTCAGAGATTAAGTTAGTTAAGACGAAAAAATCAATGTTTAGCCCGATAAAAAGTGAGTGACACCAAGTCAAGCACAGTAAATACATGCAGACGAATATAAAAATATAAAATATCAAACGATTCACAGAAACATTCATATGATCGTTGAGCATGTCTGTTCAGTATCTATTCTTTCTATATACGGGACAGCAAAAACAGGTACTTCCCTTATCGTTCAGCTGAAAAGGGGGAAGTTTTACGGATAAACAAGGTGCTATTCATGTGCAGCCATCGAGCTATTTACCCAGTCCAAAGTAATCATACATAAAGGCTGTTACCCATTTCCGTTTCTACTTTCTCAAAATCTTGCCGGTTATTATCGAGAGTTAGCCATAAGCACGGCGGTCCATAACACTTAGTCTTAAAAATATGAACATTAATTTCTAAAGCAACATTTTTATACACAGGATGCAGCTCAAAATGCTTTACAAAATGTCAAAGAAATAACTACAAGATGCTCAAACAGCGCCAGTCGGTGCCATTAAAAAAACGTATTTTGGATTTTTTTTTAAAAATCAGCCATTGGAGAAAGTCAAATACTCCTCGTACAGTATAAAGCCCCAACGTGAAATAACAGTAAGTGCGCACACCACACTGTCAAATCAGACCAGAACATACCTACAGCATACAGTGCCTTCGATCGATTGTCGTGTTGTCTGTGGTGTTTTCTCGACTGCTAATGTCCGCTAAAGAGGAGCCAGAAGTTCAGCAGGTGCCGCGATCTCCCAGGTCCTGCGCCAACAAGCGCACACGCAACATGCAGTTTGATGAGCCGTAGATAACCTGTGGCACACGGGAGCGCGCACCACCTTTAGGTTTCTGTATTGTCCTCGCCTTTGCGTTTCCGAAACATAAACAATGCTCAAACACCACACCTAAATTTGAACGCCTTCTTTTTCTCTTTCTTGTAATTTTGAAGTTGTCGTGTTATGCATAAATGTGATTGATTATCGGAAGCTGTAGTTTACCTTTCCTTATAATTTATCAATATTAATGAAGCTTAGTACATGCGAATAAAAACGATCGAAATTAATGCATGAGGTTCGGTAAAGAGGACACTATTACTCTTTTCACAGAAAGTAAAATAAAAACAGGAATACTAAAGAATTATTTAAAATAAAACTAAAGAAGGAAAGAGAGTTTTGAATTTCACGTTATTAATCAATAATCACCAAATCATTTACATTATCATAAATAAAGAAAAACACAACTGATTATAAAGGAAAGGAAAATACCTAACTCACGTTTCAAATACTCCGGTAGACTGGCGCCCTGCCCGGGGTTTGTTTCCTGCCTTGTGCCCTGTGTTGGCTGAGATTGGCTCCAGCAGAACCCCATGACCCTGTGGTTAGGAAATAGCGGGTTGGATAATGGATAGATGGACGTTTCAAATAAAGGAAATCAATTCATTATCCTCAGGTTTACAAATTTCCTCATTAGCACATCATCTTTTCAGAAAGAAAGAAAGAAATGTATTAAACATAATGAATACTTTGTTGTTTTAAGTTCGCTTCTTACTCCTCATTTGTGTTTGGTTCTTGTTTTGCACCCAGTGCTTCCATTATTGGCTGAAATGATCAGAAAGAAAGAAATTGCTTTCATAAGAAACTTACATTTCATATTCCCAGTGACATTGTGAGGCTACTCTCTCACAATATCATTGCTCTATTGTATTTGTTTTCCAGGGACAACTTAAATATGACTATTTAAAACAATGCTTTTCTGTTGATTAGAAAAGCAATGCTTTACTTACATAGAAAATGTTAACAAATCCAAGTAAAACATCAATGGGGAGGATACATAAAAAATAATGTCTAATTTGACCTTAATACGGTAAAAATGTATTATATTGTGTTGTCATCACACCCAATATCAAACCAATAAATACACATTTCAAGAAAATTATGCACAATGCCTTAAAAATCCATTTCTATTGAGAACACAGCAGTGTCATTTCCCATGAGCAATGAGCAAATGAATACGATCTCAAAAGACACAAAAAATTTCATTTATATCTTCATCTTGAAGTACTCACCAGCATCATGGCCTCTACAGTGGCTGTGCACAGTTTGACTTATAATGGTCTTTTCCTACTGACTATTGTCCCCAGAAGTTGATTATTTTTTGTTACTATTTATGGTGTGCAAAGGTTAGGACTGCTACTTCAGAGTTTCGGTTTTAAATCCCAACCTGGTCTCTGTGTGCATCTAGCTTGCACATTCTTCACCATATATGTGTCTTTATTTCTGCTGCTAAGATGGTCTTATTCCAAAATCTCAAAGATGAGTGTTTTAAACTAATTGGTGGCCCTAAATTGTCCCTACACAAGTGTGCCCTGTCCAGAGTTGTTTTTTGTGTTTTACCCAATATTTCTGAAGTAAGCTCTTTCACCTGACAAGTATCAGGTGGATTAAGAGGGTTAAGAAAATAGGATCAATTTTAGTTACTTTTTTACAATTATCAGGCTTACACACTAAAATTAGACAAGGATATGTATAGCTACTGATTGCTGGATCCTGATTCCAGTGCCCTGAGCCATGATCCACATCCTGCTTACACAGGAATCGAAACATTATGCACATCTGAATTTGTTCTTTGGAGAGTCGTATTCAGGGCAGGTCATGGAACGGTCCATACAGATGATGCTGCAGTTTTGAACCACTGAGCTGGCTACTTTGTACAGCTGTTTAAAGCTGATCCTCTGGCTAGGCCATTGGACATCTCAGGGTCTAGGGTCCTTGAGGCTGATGCTTGAATCAGTTGTGAACCACCCAATCTCACTGAGATTGCCCATGTGGTGAATCAGCTGAGGATAGGGAAGGTTGCAGGGATTTGTGGTATCCGGTGTGAACTTCTCTTGGCTGGTGGTAAGGCACCCCTCCTGGCATTAAATGAAATCTTTTCTTCCATTTGGGAGAAAGGCGTCATCCCAATTGACCAGAAAATGGGACTTGCAATCCCTATATGGAAAGTCAAGGGTGATCGCCTGGATTGTAACAACTACAGTGGGATGGCACTGCTCTCAGTGCCTGGTAAGGTCCTTGCTAGGGTTATCCTTAATAGGATCCATGATCACATGCTCACCTACCAACGACCGGAGCAGTCTGGTTTTACACCTAAGAAGTCTACCATCGACTGCATCCTGGCATTGATGGTTCTCATCAAGCACAAACATGAGGGTTTCATTGCAGACTTTGTTGATTTTCATAAAGCGTTCAACTTAGTTGATTGAGACTTTGCAGTATCCCCAGTAAGCTCCTGGATATCATGGCTGGCCTGTTCACTGGTACTATGAGTGCTGTGTAGAGTGGAGGCAGAACCTCTGCGTTCTTCCCAGTTGATTCAGGGATTCGTCAAGAGTATATTCTTGCTCCTACTCTGTTCAATGCTTGCATGGATTGGATGTTGGGCAGGGTAATTGGGTCCAGTGGCTGTGATACAAGATTCACTGATTTTGACTTTGCCAACAATGCTGTGATATTTACAGTGTCAATGTAGGCTCTGATCAGGGGACTGAGCAAGGAGTCTGAGTGGCTGGGCTTGCGAGTGGCCTGGATAAAAACCAAGATCCAGATCTTCAATGACCACTTGGGCACAGCCATTAGCAGCGTATCTGTATGTGGAGAGAATGTCGACCACTTTGAGAGGTTTACTTACCTTAGCAGCAACATCCACGTCTCTGACTCTTCCTATAAAGTGACTAGATATATTGGGAGAGCATGGGGGGTCATGAGGTCGCTGGAAAGGGGTGTGTGGCTCTTCCAATATCTTTGCAAGAGAACGAAAGTCCAAGTCTTTAGAGTCATGGTGCTTCCTGTCTTGTTATACAGTTGCAAGACATTGAAGCTATACAGTGATCTGAGACGAAGACTGGACTCCTTTGGTACTGTGTCTCTTTGGAGAATCCTTGGGTACCGCTGGTTTGACTTTCTGTTGAATGAACATTTGCTCACAGAGTCCCAAATGAGGCACATTACCTGCATTGTGAGGGAGCATCAGTTATGGAACTATGGCCATGTGGTGTGATTCCCCAAGGGTGATCGGGCTCACAGGATCCTCATTCCTGAGGACCAAAGCAGCTGGACCAGGTCAAGGGGATGTCCACATAACACCTGGCTGTGGCAGATAGACAGTTATTTCCTGTTTCTGCCTAAGAGGTTTGCCAACTGGGTTCCCCAGGTGTTTCATCATGTACTGTACCAGTGCATGCTCCCCAACCTGACCTGACCTGACCTGTGTGGCAATGCATGAAATGTGTTTCACATTATTTTGGGTTTGGCAGTATAATGTCTTACTGCGTGGTGTTGTATTTTTTATTTAATTTTATTCTACGATTTACTCCAGCTATATTTACAAATGTGCACAGTACTCTGAAGTGGAAAATAGGACTTACAAGATATAGAAATAAAGGAATCTGAACTGTCTGTCTTTTTAATGTATTAAATAAATTTGGTCCAGAGATTTAAAAAAAAAAACTCAACACAGAGGTATTGGAGAAGCTGGTTAAGTAAGTTTCACATAACTGAATAGGTCATTTGTGAATTATTTCTGAATTAAAACATATTTTAGGCTGCGTTCTGTGCAGATTGTCAACATAACAGCTAATGAATAGCAGAATCATGAAAATACTGAAAGAAAGAAAAAATCCCTTCATAAATACTTTGCAGCTACTAGTTGAAGGAGATTCAGTATAATTTGCTTGCTTGTATCAGATACAAAGAAAATGTTATTTAAAATGGAAATACATATAAATTGATCATGTTTATTCATACTGGCAAATGTAAGTAAGGAAATAGACCTAAGTCTGCTTAAAACACACAAGAATACATTTATCTTAGAGGAGTTATGACAATTTCACCTTCAAGTAGTAATAAATCAGTTCTTGTCTTTTCAGGATAAATGGTACTGTTAGTGAATGAAATGTACTTACAAACAGCAGAAGTGCAGTACACTGTGCAAGAATTACTCCAATAATTATATGAAGAACAACCCTTAGAAGAAATAGATGAGGTAATGGACTTGGTAAAAACAATGTAAAGCCCTATGCTTATGCGTACAATACACCTCAAGAGTATCTGACTAAGTAACAATGTTTAGATTGTTCCTTACACCTGGGAACCACACTATGTCATACTCCTCTCTTTGAAAGAAGTCCATGTAGTAAAATACAAAAAGTAGGATAATTAGTGGAATGGACACACAACCAAAGAATAGCACTTGTTTCTTATGACAATAAACAGGCATCAGGACAGAGCTTTGGTCTGTGTAGTATCAGTACTTCATGGTAACCTCTAATGCAGAATTAACTTTAAGAGTAAGACTTTGAATTGTTACTCCACACAATAGTTAAAGAGATGGAGCAAAAAAGAAAGAGATGAAAGTGAAATTAGGGGGGAAAACAGATAAGATGACTGATATAGCTTTATAGAGTACTAATCTCCTATGGTACACTCTTAAAAATAAAGATGCCAGAGTGGTTTTACAGAGCAATGCCACAGGGGAAACAATTGGTTCCCAAAAGCCCCATCCACATAAAGGTTTCATAAAGAACCTTTATTTATTTAGATCTGTAGCAGGCTTTGTACAGTAAATAACCATGAATTGATGGAAACAGATTTATAAAATACCAATGGCTCTTAATTTTAAAAGGACTCTTGTTACATTCGTAACACAGGCTACATCCAGGTTTTCCTGATCCATTAGTGTCCTGCCAGGTATCCTACCAAACATTAAAGAGTTTTTTGTTACACAAAGAACCATCATATCCAAAGAACCCTTTCTAGAATGAAATGGTGTTTAGTCAATCAATAGTCTACGAGGGATCACACAACTGAGTATGGAACCATAAAATGTCACTAAACAACCATTAATTGTGTAAAACGTGTATTAGTAATTGTGTAAAAGTGTAGTACTCTTGCCTGTAGTAATACAGTAAGTGTGCTTTTTTGTTTTGGGTATTCTGACTTCATTTATCAATTCTGTTTTATTTGGGTGAATACAAAACCTGTCATTCTTGTAGCCCAGCATCTGTTTATCCTGATTTCAAGACAGTGCTGTAAGATGTTACAATGTTTATTAAATACTGTAATCTGTATATACATACAGTCCTATAAAATGTAATCTAATATGTTGTAGCCATTTAAAAGTTTATAACTATCCTTCCTTCTTTAACTCTCCAAAACTAAAGTGTTGATTGTTCAGGTTCACAAATGCCTATCATATTTGTTCCTGACTGAAACTCATTTGGAATTTACAATAACAGCCTGGGAGGCCCAGTGTTACTAAAGTAGACAAACAGGTCCTTGTTAAACAGGTTAGACTACACGTGATGCCAGGGATGATAGAGCTCAGTTACAAGACATCATTCAACATAAAATGTACTGGCTTGGTGTTTTTAAATAAATAATTAATCACAACATATGTTTAATTATTTTATTAAATAATACCAGCTTATTTGAAGTTTATTTTAAAGTCATTTATATAGTAAGAATAAAATTTTTCTTTTTGCTAGAAACTAAAATGTTAACGTAAAATATAATGAAAACTATATAACATTAATGTACAATCCTAAATTACATTAAACTCTCTAAAGTAGTACACCAGTAATTAATTCAGTGTTTGCCTTATATATCAAATTTAAATATCCAATTCTGAATTTATTCATAAATAAATCAGTTTTCTCAATCTGGTTATTCCAAATAGGTTAATAGCCAAAATGAACACAAGTAGCATCAGGTACAGCAAGATACCAAACCCTTATGTTGCGGAGTCATTATATCACAAGCTACACTGACTCACTGACCTAAAATACATTTATTTGTGACTTGGAAAACAAGAGTACCTGAAGAAAAAATGTAAGCAAAATCCGAGCAAACGTGGAAAATCTATTGTGAGAGATGGCCGGCAGCTTATCCCGGTCAATACATCCAGGCCACTAGATGGAGTCCTCCCTGCAACATGCTAGGAATCACAAAACCATAATATAATTTATGAAGCTAGGCCCAGTTAGGACAAGGCTTATAGAGGTTTCCTGGTTAACAAAGGCAGGAGATAGACAGAATATTTCCTTAGTGGGAGGTGCACTGGTAATGGCAACTTATATGGATGTCCTAGTATGATTGAGGCAATGTCGCTTAGGGACATCAGGTCCCTTAATAATACAGTAGAAGGAGGCCCAGAGGTGATTATTACATGGTCATAATATAATGGAAGGACATTTGGGACCTGAATTATGACAGAAGTTCTCCAGGGTGGTAGATGGCAGCAGGAAGTCTAATTTGGTCATGAATTGCTTGTTAATACATGCTGCAGGAATGCTTAGGGCAAAGGATTGTAGACCCAGGAGTTCTAGAGGCTATTCCTGACTCCAGATATGGTCCATCAGGTAAACCTGAAACTGGTTCCCAGAAAGGGCTTAAAAGCATCTTGTGGTCAGTACTGTGGTGAGTTTGAGTTGGGAGTGTAGTGAATGGCAAGGGCTTGACTGACAGGAGGATGAATGATCAGTGTGATTTGAGAAAGATGTGTGGGAAGTAACAAAGAACTCGTGGTTCTTTAAGGTAAGTGAACGAGCCCTCACATGGAACTGAAATGGTCCTATTCTTACATTTAGGTAGGCACAAAGTGGTTACTAGGATTTCATAATTTCTATTATTGGGCACTGGTTTGACACATGTAATTGCCTACCCTTGCATGTTTACTTTGTTAACAAAACACCCTTCCTTATTTCCCACTGTTTC
Source organism: Polypterus bichir lapradei (assembly GCA_026402145.1). NCBI lineage: Eukaryota > Metazoa > Chordata > Cladistia > Polypteriformes > Polypteridae > Polypterus > Polypterus bichir. The sequence goes on from JANRMT010062795.1 coordinate 12,848,066, forward strand.
CATGGTATTCCTTATGTGTTCATGGACATGGCTCACAAGTCCCCTATGGGTAAAAAATATTATATTATATTATATTATATTATATTATATTATATTATATTAT
>JANRMT010062795.1:12851845-12907005 GCA_026402145.1 Polypterus bichir lapradei
CCTTGAACCTGTCCCAGTCATTCAATACATAAGACACAATGTTCCTCTGGATATCAAGAGTGAGCCTGATATGGCCGTGCAATATGTAACAAAGAGAATGGAAAAGGTAGGTGCCATCTCCGGTCATGGAAACCACTCGGTAAGTGACAGTTCTTTGATCGATGGTGATCACCTCCATAGACATGTTAATGCGGGTACAGTTGGAATGATAAAGGAAATGGGTACCTGAACAATGTAAAGTAAGTCTAAAATACCTACACAATAACTATAATCGTAATAAATGAACAATAAAACAGCAGAGATGCCGTGGATTACATAAAAAGGCTGTAGTTATCAGCAGGGAGATGTGAATCCCGTGGCGAAGCATGGAAGGGAATGTAGAGACAGGAGCGACAGACGGCCTTATATAGGCAGGCAGCCAACAACGTGGGAGGCAATGGGATGGGGGACCCAACGTCGCCTCACACGGTGACCGAGCTGCAGGCTATGGACATATATATGTACGTAAGTAGGATTCAGTTAGCGTTGGAAAACCGCATACCAAATTTCTTGAAGATGGGCCCATAAGTAACAAAGACCATTGAAATAAGTACCAAATTTCAGCCTTCTTTCTACACGGGAATTTGGAGAATTAGTGACGTTGGAAAGTTCAATATGGCGGCTGACAGTGGCGTCATACCATCGAAATAAGTACGTACATTGGTTTCGGTTAGCGCAGGGAAGCCGCCTACCAAATTTCGTATTAAACAAAAAGGCTGTAGTTATCAGTAGGGAGACGTGAATCCCGTGGCGAAGCATCGAAGGGAATGTAGAGACCGGAGCGACGGACGGTCTTATACAATACAATACAATACAATACAGTTTATTTTTGTATAGCCCAAAATCACACAGGAAGTGCCGCAATGGGCTTTAACAGGCCCTGCCTCTTGACAGCCCCCCAGCCTTGACTCTCTGAGAAGACAAGAAAAAACTCCCAAAAAAAACCTTGCAGGGAAAAATGGAAGAAACCTTGGGAAAGGCAGTTCAAAGAGAGACCCCTTTCCAGGTAGGTTGGGCGTGCAGTGGGTGTCAAAAGAAGGGGTTCAATACAAGTATACAGAACAGAACAAATCCTTAATACAGCATAATAATAAAAATTTTAGAAGTACAGAGCAGAATTTAACAGTAGATGATATCACATAATAAGATTTGGATATTTTTAGAGTCCTGGAGACCTCATCCGTCAAGCTGCCTCTCCATTTGGCCATTCCACGGCTGAAACGTTGCTCGGTCAGCCAATCCGATGAAAGGACCCCTCTTTCCCATGATTCCTATGATCCTCCATCAGGGATGACTTTACCAAAGGCAGGCAAACAACTTGGCAGGTGGGCCGTGGCACCAATTGCCACATTTGAGTACCGAGAACAGAAACAGAATAGGTGAGGGTTAGTAACAAATTATAATAATCATGTTACTATGTTTTAGTGCTAATGACTAACAACAGAGATGCAGTATGTACAGTTAATCAGCAGGTCTAGTCAGGATATGCTAAACTGAAGTAGTGAGTCTTCAGCCGGGATTTAAAGGCTGGGACCGAAGGGGCATCTCTTATAGAAGCAGGAAGACCATTCCACAGTTTAGGGGCCCTGTAACTAAAAGCTCGACCTCCCACTGTTATTTTATTAATCCTTGGAATCATAAGCAGACCGGCATCTTGAGATCTTAATGTGCGCTCAGGTTTGTAAGTCATGATAAGTTCAGATAAGTAAGCCGGACCTTGGCCATTTAATGCTTTATATGTTAAAAGGAGGATTTTGAAATCTGCCCTAAACTTAACCGGGAGCCAGTGTAAGGATTTAAGAACTGGAGTTATGTGTTCGTATTTTCTTGTTCTTGTAATAATTCTTGCAGCCGCATTTTGAATTAACTGGAGGCTGTATAAAGAACAGTTTGAACAGCCAGTGAACACCGCATTGCAGTAGTCAATTCTACTAGAGATAAATGCATGAATTAATTTCTCAGAATCCTGTTTATTTAGAAAGCGCCTTAATTTCATAACATTTTTAAGATGGAAGAAACATGTTTTGGACAATTTTGTAATATGTGCTTTAAATGACATGCTAGAATCAAAGATAACTCCTAGATTGCGGGCTGATTCAGTAAAATTAATTGGGATTCCAACTGAGTTAAATGACGACAAAATATTGCTGTGATCAGCGTCATTCCCTCCAACAATTAACATCTCTGTTTTATCTGTATTTAAAGACAAGTAGTTCTCATTCATCCACTCCTTTAATTCACTAACACAATTAATTAAAGACAACATCGGAGAAACTTCATTTGATTTAAATGAAAGGTATAACTGAGTGTCATCTGCATACGAGTGAAAATTAACATTATGTTTCCTAATGAGAGATCCCAATGGAAGCATGTAAAGTGAAAACAGTAAAGGTCCCAATACTCAGCCCTGCGGGACACCATATTGAACTTCTGTGTATAATGAAGGAGTACTGTCAGCACATTTCTGTACATATTGGAATCGATTTGATAAATAAGAACTAAACCAAGCGAGCACGGGGCATGTAAGCCCAACATCGTTTTCTAGCCTGTGCAGTAAAATAGAATGGTCAATGGTGTCAAATGCTGCACTTAAGTCTAACAACATAATTACAGTGGAGTTTCCTTCATCAGAGGATATCAGAATGTCATTTACAACCCGTGTTAGTGCAGTTTCTGTACTATGACCAGTGCAAAAACAAGACTGGAATTTCTCAAATAAATTGTAATTCGTAAGGTGTGACTGAAGCTGACGGGCGACTACTTTTTCTAGTATTTTAGAGAGAAATGGTAAATTTGAAACAGGCCTATAATTATTTAGTATGTGTGGGTCTAGGTCTGACTTTTTAAGTAAAGGTTTAATGACTGACACTTTTAGTGCATCAGGTACTGTGCCATGCAGTAATGAACTATTGTTAACGGTTAGAATAGGTGCTACAAGAACATCCATTGCACTTTTTACTAGTTTTGTTGGCACTGGATCTAGGGAACAAGTAGAGGGCTTCATTTTAGTAATTAAAGTTAAGACTTCCTGCTCAGTTACAGGATTAAAATTACTAAAGTGCTGCATGCAATGTGCGGCAGGGTCTGCTAAGCTAGTATTTGGTTTGTACTGTGATACTGAGATCTGGGATCTTATATTTTTAATTTTCTCATTGAAGAAGTTCATAAAGTTTGTACTGCTAATATCTGTTGGTATTTTGCACTGTTGATCTGAATTGCCATTTGTTAATTTAGCCACTATTCTAAACAGTACCCGAGGATTTTTATTATTGCTATCTATTAATGTAGAATAGTATTCTGAGCGAGCTTTAAAGAGGGCTTTTTTATATTTATTAACACTCTCTGTCCATGCAATTTGAAAGACATGTAGCTTTGTTGTTCTCCATCTGTGCTCCAGTTTTCGACACTCTAATTTAAGAGCTCGAGTATTTTCATTAAACCAGGGAGAGTTTCTATGTGCTTTGATCACTTTTGTTTTAAGGGGAGCCACTGTGTCCAGAGCATCTCTCAAGGTCACATTATAATGTGATATTAGCTGATCTAAATTGTTTTCCATGTTTACATTTGATGTTAACTGATCTAAATGATTTTCCACAATTACACTCGACTTACTCAAGGTATCTATAAATTTTGAAGCAGAATTACAATCTAGATGTCGCACTGTCTTTGTTTTAATCTGTGAGTGCGTTGGCACGGGCAGAACTAAATCAAATGTAATTAAGAAGTGATCGGAAATAACTACATTTAATGGAGTAATATTTAAATTTTGAATTTCAACTTTGTAAGTTATAATTAAATCTAATGTGTGGTTATGATTATAAGTTGGACCTTTGACAATCTGACAAAATCCTACTGAATTTAACAAATAAGTAAAACATTTGCTAAAAGTGTCAGTTTCCACATCAATGTGTACATTAAAATCCCCCATCAGAACTACGTGATCATAATTTATGCCCAATCAGACAGAAGGTTGCTAAATTCAGTCATGCACAATGAATATGGCCCTGGTGCTCTGTAGACTAGCACTATAATTGTGTTGGAATCTGTTTTAATATTTAAAATGAATACCTCAAAGGATGTAAAGTTGCCTACATTTTTAGAAGTGATTTGCATTTTATTACAATGAATTATTCCAAGGCCTCCTCCTCGACCAGAATCTCTAGACTTATGAAGGAACGAGTATCCATCTGGTGATGCCTCTGCTAAGGGAACAGTGTCATATTTACTAAGCCAGGTTTCAGTAAGAAAGCATAGATCAGATTTTGTACTTAATATAATATCATTTACCAAAACAGCTTTAGTGCCAAGAGAGCGAATGTTCAATAAACAGCATTTAAAACTGCATGGTTCTTTCTGAACTGGTGATATATTTTTAGTTTTAATTTGAAGTAAATTTCTATTACAGATGCCCCTGGTGGTGGGTCTGGTTTTATCCCTTGGTCTAATTATACACCTTATTTTTTGGTTATCAATTAATTTAAGGTTTGTATCAAGACTAAATTTACTGGATGCCCCACAACAGGGATTATGGGTAACAGCTTCATTAAAATAACAGGTGGGATAAACAACAGCCTGTGATTTAAGATCACATGACTGCGGCCTGGATAGTGCTCTAATCAGTCAAACAGGCAGTTTTGCTGCCATATTTTGGGATAATACATAAGATCCCCTCCATTTAGGATGATGACCATCTCTTCTGAAAAATCCAGGCCTTTCCCAAAAATCATCCCAATTGTTCACAAATGCTATGCTTTTATTTGCACACCAGGTTTCTAGCCAGCAGTGAAAGGAATGCAATCTGCTATAAATCACATCCCCTCTATATTATCTTGGTAAGGGACCAGATACAATTAAACTCCGACATTTTGTTGTAGCTTTGGTGCATAGAGAGATGAAGTTCCGCTTTAATACCTCAGATTGCTGTAAATAAATATCATTAGTGCCGACATGCAGCAATAAGGTAGATACTTCATCGTCGGCGACACGGTCCAATGCGGCCTCTATGCCAGAAATCTTGACCCCTGCGAGGCACTTAACATTAACTGCTGGTTTAACATAGTTTGGAATTCTAACATTCCGCACTATGGAATCACCAATTATGAGCACTTTATTATTCTCAGTTTCCACAGACGCGCTGCGGAGAGCTGAGAATCTGTTCTGGGTCCGAATTGGTGACCTGGGTGCTGGGGGACTAAATTTTGGATTCTTAGACCCCCGTCTTACTGTTACCCACTCGCCCTGTGGCAGAATTGGTGCTGCTGATTTCGGCCGCGCACTGACTACAGTGGGACCTGGAGAGACTTATATAGGCAGGCAGCCAACAACGTGGGAGGCATTGGGATGGGGGACCCAACGCCACCTCACATGGTGACCGAGCTGCAGGCTATGGACGTATATATGTACGTAAGTAGGATTCAGTTAGCGTTGGGAACCTGTGTACCAAATTTCTTGAAGATGGGCCCATAAGAAACAAAGACTGTTGAAAAGTTCAATATGGCGGCCAACAGTGGCATCATACCACCAAAATAAGTACGCACATTGGTTTCGGTTAGTGCAGGGAAGCCGCCTATCAAATTTCGAGAAGATCGGGCCATAAATAAGAAAGTTCAACATGGCAGACGTTGTTGACCGTGATGACCGTTACGCGTAGAATTTCAAAATGAAACCTGCTAAACTTTTGTAAGTAAGCTGAAAGGAATGAGCCTGCCAAATTTCAGCCGTCTACCTACACGGGAAGTTGGAGAATTAGTGACGTTGGAAAGTTCAATATGGCGGCCGACAGTGGTGTCATACCAACAAAATAAGTACGTACATCGGTTTCCGTTAAAAGTTTAATATGGCGGCCGACAGTGGCATCATAGCACCGAAATAAGTACCAAATTTCAGCCTTCTACCTACACGGGAAGTTGGAGAATTAGTGACGTTAGAAAGTTCAATATGGCGGCTGACAGTGGCGTCATACCACCGAAATAAGTATGTATATTGGTTTCGGTTAGCACAGGGAAGCCGCCTACCAAATTTCGTGAAGATGGGGCCATGAATAAGAAAGTTCAATATGGCGGACTTTGTTGACCGTTATGACCGTTACGCGTAGAATTTCGAAATGAAACCTGCTTAACTTTTGTAAGTAAGCTGTAAGGAATGGGCCTGCCAAATTTCAGCCTTCTACCTACACGGGAAGTTGGAGAATTAGTGATGAGTCAGTGAGTGAGTGAGTGAGTCAGTGAGTCAGTCAGTCAGTGAGGGCTTTGTCTTTTATTACTATAGATTATATTATATTATTATAATCAGGGCAGCAAAGAAGCACAGTGATCAGTATAGCAGGGGGAGAATAAACATCACAGTATAAGAATTAAAAGACACTATAGGTCCAAATCAGAAGCTATAAACAGATAATTTGTACAGGTTTTTTTCAATGTACCCCAAAGTACAGTAAACCAGTTTTCTTTGCCCAAGGTATGCCCTTTATCTCCTTATTGTAACTTTAACCAGCTCTTGCCTATGGCTAATTTATATAGACCTTTGGGGATCGTGTAATTCCACATTGGAATTACTTGTTTAAACAACTTGAAACCTGCGCTATGATAAAAATAACCTTATTACTGACACAGACATAACATACCTAACCTTCTGTAGTACAACAGCTGTTGCTGCTCTGAAAAAGTTTGCACAGAGCAGAGCACTTAAATGTGCTTTTACAGTAGTTTTGCATTCCACGCATGGCGCATTACCTCAATGTATATTCTCAGAGGAATGAGCTCTTATCTGATCATCTGGATTGTGGGGCTACTGCTATTAACAATGTAAGGTGTGGCACATTTTCAGGTAGGCTAGCGCAGTTTCATCTAATTCCACAGGCCCACACGCATTATATCTTTATAAGTATGGTTCCCAGGGTCTGAAAACAATTGGAGAGAACAGAAACTAATACATACTTAAAATATGGACTTGTATATTGTTCACATTGTGTAAACTTTCAATGGAAGAATTCATCAAATTTCCATTTTGTATGTAAATACTTTTTCATGAAGGAAGTTGTTTAGCTGCTTTTTTATGGTAACTGTCATGTATTAAAATTACTGTACGTAACCAGAAACCCATAGAGATGGAAAGTACATACGTATGTGTTTGTTCATTTACTTATTTTTTATATTCACTGCTCCATTTGTTTGCAATGAATAGTTGTTTTGAAGATCAGATGCAGTGTCTTTTCTGTTTGCCTATTATATGTTACCTGTTTTCATCTGACCTCTCCTTCATTGTGCAAATAAAGACGATGGGCTGTGTCCATCAGATAAGAGCTTACTTTTAGTCTGGCTGCCCTGGATAGGTGAAATTGCGGGGGATGTTAGCCCTACACTAAAGTCAATGCTGCACTGTAGGTGGTGGTGGAATGATAGTGCATAAGGATTACAGTTAAAGGATAAGCATTGTGATGGATGGCCAGGGCTCATGCCTGGCCAGGACGTCCCTACACCACATCTGCCAGGGGGACAAGGGTGGGAAGCCCAGTATCTCCCCCTGGACGCTAGATGGCAGCCTTTCTGGGTTGCAGCAGTGCCTCGGACTCCCCCAGGGCTTAATGGGGGTTGGAGTTCTGTGCAGCTCTGTGGGTTTCTGTTAGCGCCGCCAGGGGGTGCTACAACAGGAGCGGCTGGCCCCTTTTGGGCACTGGTTTCGCCTTACCTGGAAGTGCAGCTGGATGTCGGCAATCAACCACCCGGAGCACTTCCGGGTTCCCAATAAAAGGGAGCCAGCAACCACCTCTTTGCAGCCAGAGTTGGGAGGTGGAGGACAAAGCTTGCTGAGGAGGAGTGGTGGAGGATGAGAAAGTGCTTGGTGTCCTGGTGGACTGTGTTTGGGACTGTGTTATGCCTGTGGGGTTCATGGGGAAGATGTGCCCCACAGGTGAAGAAAAATAAACACTTTATTTGTTTTACCCGTGCCTCCCATGTGAGTCTGTGGTGGGTCAGGCGCTATATAGTGCCTTTCTTACACAAGCATAGTTGGCAGGATTCCGGTCCGTCCATTTGGGCCAGGACCTGCATAAAAATTTGTGTAAGGACCCAGCACAGCAGCGCGAGTTACATGTACAACACAGCTGCTCAGGAAGTGTGCCCCGAGACAGCGCACCGAAGGGCGCACGTGCGGCAGGGAGGCTGCGGGATGACCACCAAGGAGCTCCTAAGGATGTCACACTAGAGGGGGAAGAAAAAAGCCAGGCGGACGCAGAAATCAGCCGCCACACACCGCCACACTAACCAGCACCACGGGTTGCAGCAGGAGGTAGGTGACAGGCCCTGGAGTGAAGTTTTTTCTGAGTTCGCATCTGTCTACCTCCTAGACGATAAGGGGTGAAGCACCTGTTGGTGGCCTGAGGACGTGTGTCCGTGGCGTGATGGCGCAGAAAGCTTGGGAGAGAGCGAGGCTGACTTGTGTCTTCCCTTGGACTCGGTCCATCGGCTGAAGGAGGAGAGCCCGGACAAGCTTCCATAACACGGTGTTCCCGCTAGAGGAGCAGGAGTTCCTCCCTAAAGCAGGTAAGGGGGTGGAGGGGGTGTGTCGGTCTTCCATCAATGAGGGCATCGAGACGGGAACGGTGAACCTCCACCCCGATCCACAGGAATCCCCGAAGAGGCCTGTGAGTGTTGTGCAGGGCCTCGATGGCTGCACGGGAGGTGGAGGCTCTACTCCTACCCTTGCAGTCCCTTGTTCAAATTATTCAGGTCCTGCAGGAGACAAAGGAAGCACTGGAAAAGAAGCTTGGTGCGCTGTTAGGAGCTGTCATGGAGTGGCTAAAGCGGCGTGGCACGAGTTCATCCAGCCTGCAGGACGCAATGGTACAGGTGAGTGAGGCCTGTGCCGTAGATGAAAGGGGAGGATGGAGTGCAGCGGCTGCAGTAATCAGTTCTGCTTGCCAAGCAGCCCCGCTTCCTACAAGAGACGCATCCGCGGTGACTGACAGCACTACAGAGGAGCGTGCAGGGGGGCAGCTGATAGACATCGGTTGCCAAACAGCCTTGCCGCAACTGCTAGAGTTAGACTCGCGGATGTCTAAAGGGGTGCAGACAGTAAGGGGTCTTTCTTCTTCCCATAAGGGGACCCAGACCGTCGGTGCACCCCAGAGCAAGCGGAGATCCTGGAGAAAGAAATGGGATTCACGTAACAGTGCTCAGCACGAGCCCGTCTGTGTAAAGGTGGTGGAGGGCTGTGCTGCGAAGGGGCGGAAAGCCAGGTGCCCTCAGGGGTGTGGACGAGGGAGTAGGACTTTCCATCCTGCTTCTGATCCTGCAAGGGTCGTTTCGAAGGGGAACAGTGTTGCTATAACTGCGGCCGCTGTGGCCACGTCTGGCAGTGTTGTCCAGAGAGGATGTCCGATTGGCATGAGCATCGGGGCAACACCCCAACACCTGTCACTTGTTTCTCCACAGGGCAAAGTCGCAGACGGGAAGACATCAACTTCCCAACATGGAGAAGACCAGCCCTTGAGGGACGTGCCGCTGAGCCATACGGTGCTCATCTGAGGGAAGGGCCCTGTGACAGATGGCCAGGGCCCATGCCTGGCCGGGACACCACTACACCGCATCTACCAGGGGGATAAGGGTGGGAGGCCCAGTAACTCCCCTGGATGCTAGATGGCAGCCTCCCAGGGTTGCAGCGGTGCCTCGGACCCCCCCAGGGCTTCATGGGGGTTGGAGTTCTGTGCAGCTCTGTGGGGCTCCGCAGGCGGTGCCAGAGGATGCTACAACAGGAGCGGCTGGCACCTTTTGGGCACTGGTTTTGCCTTACCTGGAAGTGCAGCCGGATGTCGGCAATCAACCACCTAGAGCACTTCCAGGTACCCAATAAAAGGGAGCCAGCAACCACCACTAGGTGGAGGACAAAGCTTGCTGAGGAGGAGTGGTGGAGGAAGAGAAAGTTCTTAGTGTACTTGTGGACTGTGTTTAGGACTGTTTAATGCCTGTGGGGTTCACGGGGAAGACGTGCCCCACAGGTGAAGAAAAATAAAGTTTATTTGTTTTACCCGTGCCTCCCGTGTGAATCTGTGGTGGGTCAGGTGTTATATAGCGCCTTACGTAGAGCATATTTAACTTACCTTGTATCTATCCCTTATTATATTTTGTTTTTCTAATTATTACGAAGTCTAGACGTCTAGACTACTTAAATTTACACCCCCCAACTTTACCTAATATATATGCATTAAAATATATAAAAATCTAAATTTCATTTATTTTTAGAGTAATTCATTTTCTTAGCATACTAAATCTCATATTTGTAACTGGTATGAATGAGTTTAGATTTGTGAGTGACTGTGCTATATGATGGATTGGCACAACATTCAAACTTGAATCCTGCTCTGTAAACAATAACACTTGGATAGGCAACAACCCCCTGTCAGAGCTGGCACCACCATTAAGGCGAATTAGGCATTTGCCTAGGGCACAGATCATAACTGGGAGGAAACTGAACAGTCGGTTGGCACACTAATAAGCTTGGTCTAGGGTGCAAAATAATCTAGCACTAGCACTACCTTCTGTGAGCTTCAATCAAACTCAGAAAAACTGAAAGTAGATGGATGAATGATATGCAGTAAGGCAATTTGTTTTTCTTTTACAGTTCTCAATAAAAATACAAAAACAAATAAGCAAAACACTTGCTTTACCTTTTGGAACTTTTAACACCATCTTTATGTCTGTTATATCCACCAATTCACTTCACCTTCTTTCATTACAGGGTCTATTCTGGTATCAGTAGCTACAAGACAGAAATCACACACACCCATAATCGCTAACAACACTCCAATTTATTTACTATTGCTTTTATTGATTTTATTTCAAGAAAAAAAATTCCATAAGCTCAAGTCTAACTTATACAACAAACAAAATAACATCACATACAATCAAGTCAAATTTAACAGCACCCCAATTTAGAGTCACATATCTACCCAAAAAATGTATCTATGGAATGTACAAGAGAATTGTCTACAATATTCATTAATCCACCCGTATAGTGAACCCAAAAGAATCCACTTCTATATGTGGAACAAGTCCGGCATTTAAAACAAATGTTCCTGCCCTTATAGAGTCATAACTTTTATTACAAACAAATAACTAGATACAATATAACTTGTCAAGACTTGTATGAATACAAATGAACTTCATAACATGCATGAAAACCCCACAAACCAAAAAACACTAGTGAAATAATGAATAGAAAAAAATCTATAAACAAACAGTGCGACAACAACACAAAGCAAGCCAATCTAACAATATTTTGTGAAAAGAGTAAAGAAAAAACGTGACAAGCCCCCTTGTATCATAAAACCAAACAGTTAAGGCATGGATTTCACTTCCTTCGTGTGAACACCCAGTTCAATGTTACTCTCCTCACACACCTGCCTTGAGACTGCTTCTGGGCCAATTTATACAGGTGGGTGACTTAATCTCTTAAAGAGACACTCACACTATTTAGGCCATCCTTCTTTACTAATCCTACATTCTTGCCCCCTTTAATTGATCATTGCCCCATCTAAACAATATGTAGAGGTACTTGACAAAGGCAAATTGCAATTCTCCTATCCTCCCTAACCAGGAACGACACTATTCTTCCCATCTCATCCCCCAATTACATATAGATTTTGGCAGATGATGAGGATTGGAATGCTTTCCTGCTGTTTCCTGGACTGACCTCCTCAAATTGGGCAGCAACTGCTTCACTCTGTCGGGTGCCACAGTAACATCTACCCGCCTTTCCAAAGGAGCTTCCACTTCTTCCTCAGATATTGTACTGTTCTCCCATGGTTGAGATGGCGTTCCACATACTTCAAATTCTCTGTACTTTTCACTGGAAGTAGACGTTGCCAATGATACTTCCAGTGCTTCTGGGCCCAGATTCTTTTCTGAACACGACTGCACTTCAGGGCAGAGTCGCAATTCAGAACGGTGCACATTACGAGGTGGCTTGGACCCATCCACTGGCACAATCGTCAGTGGCGTAGCGTGGGTGTCAGCCGCCCGGGGCGGATGAAAATTTCACCGCCCCCTTATTTAGGTATTTCAATTTAAAAGACTAAAATATACAGTAATTCTAAAGAATTTTTCGGCAAGAACAATCATCATTATTGTGTATTGTACAGGACAAATAAAAAAGTCATGTATATATGTTTTACAATATAATAATCACATTTATTACAAAAATTCTTACACATATGCCACTTACATTGATATAACAGATATAGAACACTTATGATTATACCTTGATGATCGACAAGATGAAGTTATTAGAAAATTGAATATAAAACACAAATCGACTTCCAATTAGAACTAGAACGATACTGTTACTATTATTGAAAAATAATATAATTGTTAGAATTAAAAACAAAACTTCTCTCTTTAACTACAACTTTATTCGTCTACTTTTTTTAAGAGCAAAGTCTTTTATTGCACTATCAATGTCTATAGCATCACATACCTCTTGCTCAATAGACAAGATAGCCAGATTGGTTAGCCTTAAAGTACTCGTTGTTGATCTTAAATAATTTTTGATCAATTTCAATTTTGAAAAACTCCTCTCACAGCTGGCATTGCTTATGGCAATTGTGAGGAATATTCAGAGCATTATTATAATATTGGGCAGAGTATCTTCCAGCTTGGATTTCACAATAAATTTCAATAATTCAAGTGGGTCCGCATTAATTAATTGATCAGCAGCAGTCAAAGTCGTTCCAGCTTGAAGTCCTGCTCGTCAATTTTGGCAGATGCGTAGTCTAGATTACATTTAGTATTGCCCGAATCTAGTAATATAGCCGGCGTTCCGGCGTTAGATAAGCAAACTTATCCGCCAAATTCCCCAGTTTCGTCACAGAATAAGTAAAGAAAAATTCTGTGCTCATTTCAATCGGTCCGAATCGTAGGAGCGACAAAAATCTGAAATGAAATGGTTCAAATTTTTACAAGATATTATTATTATTATTTATTGTGAAATTTTGCCGCCCCCTAAAAGTGCCGCCCCTGCCGCCCCCACTACGCTACGCCACTGACAATTGTATACACCAACTTATTCTCAAAACATCCCAACACTCTATATGACATCTCTTCCCAGATATCTTGTATCTTCTGCCTGCCTCTGAGATTATGTCTCCGTATATATACCAACTGTTCATCTACAAGACAACTGTCCTTTGAAGGGGAACCATAATACCGTCTTCTCCAAGCTACTTGGATCTCTAGGTTCAGATTTGCGGTCTCATATGCTAGCTTTATAGTTTCCTGATGTTGCCAAATCCATTCTCCCATGACCACTTCTGTACCCGAGTCTAACTTGCCCCCCAGTAACCAATCTACTGGCAGCCTAGGTGACCTCCCAAACATGAGAAAAAATGGAGAATATCCTGTGGAATGATTTTCAGTCATGTTATAAGCAAAAACCACCTCAGAAGACCAAATCCTTTTTTTCACAATTGGTAAAGTTCGCAACAAACTGTGTAAAGGTCTATTAAACCTTTCACATTGTCCATTCCCCTGTGGGTGATATGAGGTAGTCCTGCTCTTCTTCATACCATTCAAGGCACACAATGAAGAAACTACTTGTGCTTCAAAACAGCGTCCCTGATCAGAATGAATTATTTCTGGGATAGCATACCTAAAGATCCATTCCTTTATTAAAGCACTGGCCACACTTATTGCACTCTGATCTCTTGTTGGCACTGCAATAGTGAACTTTGAAATCACATCTGTAATAATCAAGACATTTTCAGTTCCATCTTGTGATGATTCAAGCACAGTAAAATCCATGGTGACAACTTCCAAGGGCTTACATGCTCTCAAACTACCCACTGCAGTTTTAATCTTGGATTGCACATCATTTGCTATTAAACATTGCTTACATGTTTTACACCATGGTTCAACATCTTGATACATCTTTGGCCAAAAACATTGTTCTTGTACCAACTGAAAGGTTCTCTCAATTCCTAAATGACCGTGGTTGGTATGCAAGTACATCTTCCTGCAAACTCCTGGGCAACAATATCTGCTTTTTTAATCTTCCCCACTCATTGACCACTCTGTACAGGACCCCATCTTATTCTTCTATAGTTTCCCATTGCCTTATCAAATTAAGTGTCCATCTTGACTCCTTACCCCATTCACAGAGACTGGGTGGCTTACCTTTTTTCCAAAAATACAGAAATCTTCCAATAATTTCATCCGACTCTAGTAACGCACTTAAGTGCTCCTGTGAAAATTCTGGAAAGGAGGACACACTCTGCACCAAAGCATAATTCACATCTTTAAATTCCTCTTGTGTAATGCATCCTTTAACACTTCAAAATGTTTGAACAGAAGTGGCTTGTTCCTCAGGAGATGTTATAAACCCTCCTACCTCTTGAACAGTAGTATACTGTCGAGACAATACATCTGCACTACCGTTCTTCTTTCCTGGTCTGTAAATAATATCAAAATCAAACAGGGCCAACTGAGAAGCCCATCTTTGCTCCACTGCTCCCAACATAGCTGTCTGCAAATAACTCAAAGGATTGTTATCTGTAAAGATTGTACAGGGTGGTTTAATTATGCAGATCCAGATCGTCTGGATGACTTTGATTTATGCGGGGACGATTCCAGTTCGGCGCAAAGACAATTCTTCACGTCGTCAGTTCACACACTTTGATGGTCCGGGATTTTTTGGGTGTTTTCTATGTAATAAACTTAATAAGTTATAGCGTAATGAAAATTGTATAATTAGATCTGGACCACCTTATAAATTTCCTTCCCAACAAATAATCTCGAAACTTCTCAGTTACTGCCCATTTCAGGGCAAGAAATTCCAGCTTCATAGCACTATAATTTTGCATGTTCTTCTCTGTTGGCCGCAATCCTCTACTTGCATATGCAATTGGTCTTTTCTGACTTTCTTGGTCCTGTGACAGAACTGCTCCCAACCCATGTTGACTGGCATCTATCTCTAAAACAAATGTTTCATTGAAAATTGCATATGCCAACAATGGGGGAGAGATTAACTTTGCTTTTAATTCCTCAAAGGCAGCTTTGCGGTCCTCATCCCACAAATGCAGCAAAGGGACATGTGGAGATGACCTAACCTTTTCCTTTTCTTACCAGCCCCTTGTGCAGCAAGGCGATGCAGAGGGGCTGCAATCTATGCAAACCCATCTACAAATCTCCTACAATAACTTGCAAACCCTAAAAACAATCTAAATTCTGCAGCATTAGTTGGGCATCTCCAGCTAGCGACAGCTTGTATTTTCTCAGGGTCCATTTTTACCCCATCTTTAGATAATAACATGCCCCAAATACTTTATTCTTAAAAAGAGAGCATTTACTATAGGGTTTACTTTTAAGCCAAATTCTTTAAGGCACCCAAATACATGGTCCAGTCTCTGTATATGTTCCTCAACTGTGGCAGAAAAAACAACCACATCATCCAGGTACAGCAATAATGTTTGAAATCACTCAACCCCCAAGATTCTCTCCATGAATGGTTGGAACGTACCCGGGGCATTGCAAAGTCCAAAAAGCATTCGATTAAACTCAAACAAGCTGAAAGGTGTACAAAATGCAGTTTTAGGTCTGTCCTTTTTGGCAACGGCTACCTGGTTATATCCACTTGCAAGACCTATGGTAGAAAACCAATGAGCACCATTTAAGGCATCCAAAGATTATTCAATCTGGGGGAGTGGAAAGGTATCCTTTCTTGTCTTTACCTTCAGCTGTCTGTAATCCACACACATTCTGAGGGAACCATCCTTCTTTCGAACTGCCACAATTGGGGATGAATGGTGCTGCAGCTTTCTTTAACCACCTTCCGTTCTAGCAACTATTGAATATGGGCCTTAACCTCTTCATATTGACTAGGTGGAAGTCTACGATATCGTTGATGAACAGGAACTTCATCAATAATGGGAATCTCATGCTAAATTACCTCAGTATATCCCAAATCATGGTCACCAGTGGAAAACACAGATGCATGTTTTTCCAACATCCCTTTAACCTTTTCCACCTGACCCTTATCAAGCCCTGGAAAAGAGGCATTTATCAACATATCTTTAGTGCTTATCTCATCTTTCACCCATACTTGACTCACATCAACCACAGTTTTTCCCTCTTCTTCCTCCCTCCAAAAGGCTACTACCTCTGTTTCACAAGGGACCACTTCAGCTCCGCTCAACCTTGCTAACTGCATTTAAGGTGACAATCACACATCCACTTTGGCCAAATTTAAAACTGGAACATACAACATATCATCTTTAACACTGGTATATGTGCAACAAATCATAACATCTGGAGGGTGCACCCTTCTTCTACACTTAACAGCTCCACAAGGAGTGAATATTCCAACTCCTTTGCACTTTGTAGGTCAGATATGGGCATAATGCCCACTTTGCTCACATTTAAAACAAATAGGTAACCCATTTACATCATACGCAGGCTGACGCCACCTCCTAGATTTATAAGGCTGTCCTACTCTCTGTTGCAATTTTGTCATCTGCGTTATAGCTATTTTCAACTGCTCTTGCCGAGCTTTCACCATTTCAACTACTTCACTTAAAACTGTTTTTTTCCGATTTTACTCCTACAGAATAGCAATCTAAATACTCCATTCCAGTACAAGACAAATTATTCCCATGAGAGCCCTTCTCTCTTCTTCTGCCCAATGAATAGCCTCTGCTTGTAAATCAAAAAAAGAAAAATCTGGTTTCTGACATACCAACCATTTAAGCTCCCGGTGTAGGGCATTATCATATACATTTTTGGTAAATTGATCCATTAGCACAGCATCTTTATCAACCACACCCCCCAGTTTACATTAGATTACTGCCTCTAACAATGACATTAATACATAAGAATATTCTTTTAATGATTCCCCTCCATTTGTCTACAATCAAAAAAACATTTCTGTAACTTTGCAAAGGAATGTGATCATCCAAAAGCATTTTGCAATATTTAAAAAATTATCCGTGGGTTGTTACGCTCAGCAATAGAGCGATATTTTATCTCCTTTCGTACCAGTCCTTCTAAATGTTCGTAAACAAAATCTGCTTGTTCTAACAGGGTCATCCGACAAGTGTTCATAATATTTTCAATTTCATCCCTCCATTCGTACAGCGATATAGCACTGGGACCAGATTGTCTAGAAAATTTCCCACATTTCTTCTCTTTACGAACATAAACCACTTTCTCTTTACCAGGTTCCCTGGAACCACCTTGAGCCAAACCCGACAATCTCTCATATTCTTGCAGCAAAGCATCCTTTGCAATTTTTTCTTTTGCGAGTCTTTCCATTTACACCTATAGTTGTTGCTTTAGGTCCTCCATTACAAAAACACCGCGTCTGCTGTCCAAGAGCGCTACCTGAAATCTTCAAGCGCTCCCCAGACGACTCTTTAGTGCTTGTCACGTTTTTACTTTCTCTCTAACTACCAATCCTGACTTGCACAAAAATTAAAAAGTCACCTGTATTCTTCAACAAGGCTACCAACTACGCCAAATTTCTGTAGCACAAGTCTGGCATTTAAAACAAATGCTCCTGCCCTTATAGAGTCATAACTTTTATTACAAACAAGTAACTAGATACAAAACAACTTGTCAAGGCTTGTATGAATACAAATGAACTTCATAACATGCATGAAAACCCCACAAATCAAAAAACACTAGTGAAATAATGAATAAAAAAAATCTATAAACAAACAGTGCGACATTAACACAAAACAAGTCAATCTAACAATATATTGTGAAAAGAGTAAAGAAAAAACGTGACAAGCCCCCTTGTATCATAAAACCAAACAGTTAAGGCACAGATTTCACTTCCTTACTGCGAACACCCAGTTCAACATTACTCTCCTCGCACACCTGTCTTGAGACTGTTTCTGGGCCAATTTATACAGGTGGGTGACTTAATCTCTTAAAGAGACACTCACACTATTTAGGCCATCCATCTTTACTAATCCTACATATAGTTGCAGAAAGCCTGAGTTTACTCCAGCACTACAGAGCACAAAACAGATACGAACCCTAAATATGGAACCACATAGCGGACACTAACTCATATACACATACTTATTAATACTGGGCCAGATTACATTCAAAACAGACAATGAGAAACAGAACCAACTATAGCAGAAAAACTTGTTTGTGTACTAAGCTTTTAGTTATATTGTATTTTAAATAACTGTTGTAAGCAGGATCCGTTCATTTTAGTATGCAGGGCTTCAAAGTCACTGCAGACTTGTAGTGAAGTATCAAATATCTCTACATAACCTAATACAGGATGAACTAATGTCACATATAAGGACCTATTTGCAGTAGGTTAACATGTTATTAGCTACTGTATATGCTAAATATTCTCTTGTATATTATACTCTACAGTATAAAGCCTGTGTCTAACAAAGGATTTTTAACATAACCGGATTCGTAATACAGGAGTAACCTGCTTGTATTGAAGTGCTCCAAAGGTGTCTTTGTTAAACAAATGTCTTGTACTTGTACAGTGGAACCTCGGGTCACAAACGTCTCGGACCACGTACAAATCGGGTTACGACCAAAAAGTTCGGCAAACTTTTGCAACTGTTCACGACCACACACTCGGGTGACAAATAAGCCAGTTTAGCTTCCGGTTCGTACACACCGATGATTTCCGCACGTGTTCAGTCTCTCCCTGTGCATTCCCTGTGCAGCAAGCGAGAGAGAGAGCGAGAGCACGAGAGAAAGAGAGAGCGCGAGCAAGAGACAGAGAAAGAGAGTGAGAGCGAGCAAGCGAGAGAGAGAGGCCACGTAAGTCCGAGAAGACAGTTAAAGAATGGACCGGGCTTGTTTTTAAAGACTGATTTGAGCGTTGTATTTAGTGAAGACTTTTTCTATTGGATTTTAACCTCCATTTCACTTCTGTTTACAGGTTCATAGTGTGCATTGTTGCAATGTATCTTTTCTTGGTTGTTTATTAAATTACAGATTTTTCAAATGTTCATGTTTTTCTCTGTGCTTAAAACTCATTAAAAAAAAGTGTTTACAGCGAGCGGTTCGTAAGGCTATAGCGTCAATTCTTGCAAGTTACTTTTCTCTGTTCAAGGTTTTCTCAGTGTTATTCAATGTTTTTACATTTAGTTTACTATTACGCTGTGCATTCTATGGTGTAATTAACTATTTTTGTGCTTAAAAATCTTTACAAAAATATATTTACATACAGTTTGTACGGTCTGGAATGGATTAATTGTATTTACATACAATCCTATGGGGGAAATCACTTGGGGTCACGACCAAATCGGGTTATGACCAGAGTTTTGGAACGAATTACGGTCGTGACCCGAGGTTCTACTGTATATTGGTAGAGTTTAAAGAATCTATTATGTAAGTTGAACCTGGGTCAAGACATTTTTACCTATGACCAACATATGAAAAAAAAATATATATATATATATATATATATATATATA
The DNA here is from genome assembly GCA_026402145.1 of Polypterus bichir lapradei. NCBI lineage: Eukaryota > Metazoa > Chordata > Cladistia > Polypteriformes > Polypteridae > Polypterus > Polypterus bichir. The sequence continues at coordinate 12,871,329 of JANRMT010062795.1, forward strand.
TATATATATATAGTCACAGATGAGCGGGGACACTGCCTGGCCGGGACGCCTGGACAGTCCCCGAGTCGGACGATACTTCTCCTCCGCCATGAGAGGGCAGCCACCTGAGTCTGTTTAGGGGCCACGGGAACGGAGCTGGGACGCTCACCATTATGGAAGGACGTGGCCACCGCCAGAGGGCGCCCGGACAATTGTGGAATCCTGGATGGCAGCACTTCCACCACACCAGGAAGTGCTGCCGGAAGTAATTCCAGGGGCACCCGGAGTGCTTCCAGGTGCTCTCCTGACACTTCCACCACACCAGGAGGTGACGTCAGGGGGAGCACCTAGGGCTCATCCGGGTCATAATAAAAGGGGCTGCCTCCCTCCAGTAGATTAGCCAGAGTTGGGAGGAAGAAGACAAAGCTTGTAAGGAGGGGACAAGAGGTCAAGAAAGAGAAAGAAGAAAAAGAGAAAAAGGAAGAGAAAGGAAGAGAGATGGTGATTGAAGGCATTGTGGTGTTGAAAGAGTAAATAAAGAAGTGTGTTTTGGACATTCTGGTGTCGGTCTGTCTGTGTCCGGGGCTATGCTTACCACTATATATATATATGTACAGTAGTATAACACATCGGTTTCCCACTGACTTAAAAGAGGAGAGTTTGGGTTCTTCCAGTTTAGCAGAATAAGTCTGCGTGCCAAAAGTGTAGTGAATGCAATCACAATTTGTTTGCCATTCTCGTTATACTCATCTGGAAGAACCCCAAACACAGCTGTTAATGGGTTAGGAGGGATTGTGAGACCAGGGCTGTCTGAGAGGTAATTAAAAATTTTGGTCCAGAAAACTGTTTGGTGCAGGCCCAGAACATGTGACCCAGTGAGGCTCGGACATGATTGCAGCGTTCGCAGGTTGGATCATGCCCTGGAAACATTTTGGAGAGTTTTCAGGTGAGACAGATGTGCTCGATATATAAATTTGAGTTAAATAATTGTATGCTTTGCGCATATGGAGCTCGAGTGAATTCTCTGCATTGCTACTTTCCACTCCTTTTCTGATATATACTCAGCAAAAAAAGAAACGTCCCCTGACTTTCAACTGTTTTTACTTTCAGTAGACTTAATGTGTAAATATTTGTATGAACACTAAAAGAGTCAACACCATAAGACATAAACTAAAAATGTTTCACAATGTGTCCCGGAATGAAGGGAGGCTCAAAATCAAAAGTACCAGTCAGTATCTGGTGTGGCCACCAGCTGCTTGAAGTACTGCAGTGCATCTCCTCCTCATGGACTGGACCAGATTTGTCAGTTCTTGCTGTGAGATGTTACCCCACTCTTCTACCAATGCACCTGCAAGTTCCTGGACATTTCTGGGGGGAATGGCCCTAGCCCTCACCCTGCGATCCAACAGGTCCCAGACGTGCTCAATGGGATTGAGATCTGGGCTCTTCGCTGGCCATGGTAGAACACTGACATTGCTGTCATGCAGAAACTCACACACTTTTTGCCACTCCTGTCTGGTCCAGAGAAGGTGGGTTTGTGCCCATAGGCGGCGTTGTTGCTGGTGATGTCTGGTAAGGACCTGCCTTACAACAGGCCTGCAAGCCCTCAGTCCAGCCTCTCTCAGCCTATTGCGGACAGTCTGAGCACTGATGGAGGGATTGTGTGTTCCTGGTGTGACTCGGGCAGTTGTTGTGGCCATCCTGTACCTGTCACGCAGGTGTGATATTCGGATGTACTGATCCTGTGCAGGTGTTGTTACACGTGGTCTTCCACTGCGAGGATGATCAGCTGTCCTTCCTGTCTCCCTGTAGCGCTGTCTTAGGCGTCTCACAGTGTGGACATGGCAATTTATTGCCCTAGCCACATCAGCAGTCCTCATGCCTCCCTGCAGCATGCCTAATGCACGTTCACGCAGATGAGCAGGGACCCTGGGCATCTTTCTTTGGGTGTTTTCACAGTCGGTAGACAAGTCTCTTTAGTGTCCTGCGTTTTTAGAACTGTGACCTTAAATGCCTACTTTCTGTAAGCTGTTAAGGTCTTAACGACCATTCCACAGGTGCATGTTAATTAATTGATTATGGTTAATTGAACATGCATGGAAAACATTGTTTAAACAATTTACAATGAAGATCTGTAAAGTTATTTGGATTTTTAAAACATTATTGTTGAAATACACAGTCCTGAAAAAGGGACGTTTCTTTTTTTGCTGAGTATATTAATTGCAAGATCTTTTTCCCAGTGTCCTCTTGGATCTTTGAAAGGGAGGGACTGTAATATGATTTTATATATTGCAGAGATGGTGTCTGAGTCCTTGAGATTGAGCAATATTTTTTCCAGCATGGATGAGGGTGCAAAATGAGGAAAATCGGGAAGGTTCAGTTTAACAAAGTTCCTGATTTGAAGATAGTGAAAGAAATGTGTAGCTGGAATGTTAAATTTGGAATGTAATTGCTCATAGGATGCAAAGACATTGTCTATATAAATATCTCTAAGCAAGTTAATTCCAAATGTTTTCCAGATATTAAAAACTGCATATGTTCACGAAGGTTGAAAGAGGTGGTTATCTTGCAGAGGTGCCACAGATAGCAGCTTCTCCGTCTTGAAATGCTTTCTACATTGGTTCCATATTCTAAGTGAGTGAAGCACAATTGGGTTATTAGTATATTGCCGATAACGTGTATTTATTGGAGCACAGAGCAGGGAATACAAAGAAGTACTGCAGGATTTTACTTCTATTGTGGACCATGCCTGTGTATTTTCTTCTATTTGTGTCCAGGTTCTTATCACCTGTATATTTGCTGCCCAGTAATAAAACTGGAAGTTAGGTAGAGCCATGCCGCCTTCTGCCTTTTGTCTTTGTAGGGTCGCTCTTTGGATGCGTGGATGTTTTGATTTCCAAATAAATGAGGTTATTGTTGAATCTAATTGCTTAAAGAATGATTTGTTAATGTATATTGGAATTTTTTGAAATAGAAAAAGGTGCTTAGGAAGAATATTCATCTTAACAGTGTTAATTCTTCCAGCTAGTGTGAGATGAAGGGTTGACCATCTATGCAAGTCTTGCTTAATTTTTTCCATGCAGACGGTGAAATTTTGTTGACAAAGAGCTTTATGTTTACTTGTGATGTTTACCCCAAGGTATTTAAACTGTTCTGCAATGATAAAAGGTAGGGTGTCTAATCTAATATTATATGCTTGAGAATTCACTGGAAAGAATACACTTTTATTCAGGTTAATTCTGAGACCAGAGATCTTTTGAAATTCTGTGCTGTTAAGACTGCAGGCACAGAATTTTCTGGGTCTGATATATACAGTACCATTTCATCTGCATATAATGAAATTTTCTGTTCCAGTCCTTCTCTGATAATCCCCTTTATCTGATCAGTATTTTGACAATGTATTGCCAGTGGTTCAATGGCAATTGCAAACAGTAGCGGTGACAAGGGGCAACCTTGTCTAGTACCACGTTCTACTTTAAAGTAGTCTGAACAAATGTTGTTGATACAAACTGAAGCTTCTGGGTTAGTATACAGTAATTTGATCCATGCACAAATGTTCGGGCCAAAACCAAACTTCTCCAATGTAGTAAAAAGGTATTTCCATTCAATCATGTCAAATGCTTTTTCTACATCCAATGATAATAATATTTCTGGGGTGTTTGATTTAGTTGGCGAGTATATTACATTAAACAGGCGTCAAAGATTTGAAGATAAGTGTCGGCCCTTGATAAATCCAGTTTGATCTTGTGATATTACCGAGGGGAGCACTTTCTCCATACTTCTAGTTATGACTTTAGAGAGTATTTTAACGTCATTATTAAGAAGTGAAATTGGTCTGTATGATGCACATTGTAATAAGTCCTTATTTTGTTTTGAAAAAACGGTGATTACTGCTTGGCAAAAAGTTTGAGGAAGAGTTTGGTTATCTCTGGCTTCTGTAAATGTTGCTAATAGGAGGGGAGTTAGCTGAGCAGAGAATTTCTTGTAAAATTCTGCAGGGTAACCATCAGGGCCTGCTGCCTTCCCACCTTGAAGTGACTTTATAGCATCTAGTAATTCTGATAACGCCAGAGATTTATCAAGTTCCTCCACACTAAAAGTGTCTGTTAGTGGTATTTGTAATGTATCCAGAAATGTATTAGATTGTGTATCGTCTTCTTTAAACTCAGTAGTATATAGGGATTTATAGTAGTCTCTGAAAGTGTGCATTATATTTTTGTGGTCGATGATTTTATTTCCGTTCGCGTTGGTGATTACTGAGATTGCATTGCGCACTTCTTGCTTGAGGATTTGTTGAGCTAAAAGCTTATTAGCATTCTCTCCATGTTCATAGTAATGATGTCTGGATTTATAAATTAGTTGTTCAGTTTCTTTAGTTGTCAAGAGGTTTAGTTCTGAATGCAGAGCCTGCCTTTTCCTATGTAGAGTCTCGCTTGGTAGTCTGGCATGTTCTTCATCTATTCTAGTAATTTCGCTTTTTATCTCTGCTACTTTCTTGGTTTCTAATTTATTTCTGTGGGAAAGATATGAGATAATCTGTCCTCTTAAGAAGGCCTTAAGAGTTTCCCAGAGTATTCCTGCAGAAATCTCTGAGGATGTATTTGTCTCTAGGAAGAAACTGATTTGTTTGGATATGAATTCTGTACAGTTCTCGTCTACTAATAGAAGCGGGTTGAGACGCCATCTGCGAGGTGAGTGTGTGGGGCTTAGTAACTTTAGCTCCAAGATCAGAGGTGCGTGATCAGAAATAACAATAGCATCATATTTGCAAGATTTAATCATAGGCAAGAAGTTATTATCAATAAAGAGATAATCAATCCTTGAGTAGCAATGATGTACTGGTGAGTAGAAAGAATATGTTCTTGAGTTTGGGTTTAAAAACCTCCAGGGGTCTGATAAGTTGTGATCAGCTATAAACTTTGTAATTATCTTTGCGGTGTTAGATGCCGTTCCCCCTGTGGAAAAGGTCCTATCTACGAGTGTAATTAAAACACAATTAAAGTCCCCAGCCATTATAATTTTATGAGTGTTCAGATTGGGAATGGATGCAAATAAATTTTGTATAAATTCCTTATCATCAGCATTATGTGCATAAACATTTATCAAAATCATTTTACAGTTAGATAAGTCTCCCATGACCATTACATATCTCCCTTCAGGATCCAATACTACATCTGATGCTACAAATGAGACTGTTCTATGTATAAGAATTCCCACACCTCTAGTTTTCTTTGTAAAACTAGAATGGAACATTTGGCCAGTCCAGTCTTTTTGCAGCTGGAACTGATCATTGCTTAGTAAATGGGTCTCCTGTAAAAATACTATTTTAGCATTTAGACCTGTTAGGCGAGAAAGTACTTTCTTTCGCTTTAATTCGTGATTCAGGCCTTTAACATTCCAGCTCACAAAGTTAATTGTCCCATCATGGAGACATTGATTCTGAGTTTTTGATGTCATTTTATAGTCTTAACTGGAAGTGAGACAGCTTCGGTCTTAATTTCCTATTTCCCCAAGAGTTATTGCCATGCAGCCTATTATTACATTGGTAGTTATAATTATAAAGATTAAAAGGATAAATTAAGTATAGATCAAGCCTGCTCTCTTTCTCTCCCCCCCTTAACCCCCCCATCCCCTTTTGCCTCCCCACGTGAGGCTAGAACCCACTTCACACAGTCCCAGTCCACTGACATACCCAGAGACAGAGCACGTGCAAAGCAAAACAAGCCCCCACTCAGCGGCATTTTAGGATTAAAAGATAGAGATATCTATTACCAATATAGTCTAAAAAACTGTGCACTTAGAATATATATAATCTTCAGCAATCTTAGTGTATTAAGATAATACACCCGGATAATAAACCCGGGGAATGGTATTAGAAAATGGTCAGAATAAGCATAATAAGTCTTAATGCAATAATAGCAATAACAATAAACCAAGGGTATGATGTTGAACAGTCTCGTTTAGGGTAGAGAGAAAATGATTAGATAATAAAAAAGAAAAAAAGAAAAAAAAGAAAAAGTGATTAAGCAATTCCACTTTCAGTTTGGCCGGATACAAGAGGCTATATTTGACGTTGGCTTGCCATTACCGCTGTTTAATGTTGTAGAAGGCTGCGCGTTTAGTAGCTGCTGCTGGAGAGAAGTCAGGGAAGATACGAATGTGGTTATTTTCATATATAATCTCTTGCTTGTTTCTGAGGAGTGCCATCACCTCTAGCTTAAATGATAATCGTTCAAAGCGAATAATAAAAGATCTAGGTCTAACGGTATTTGATCCGCGTACGCAATAAGCCGCTGCTATCTCAGAATCTGCTTTAAAGTCCTCCCCAATTATTTTAGAAAAAAGTTCAGCTGCGAATTTCACTGGGTTTGGACTTTCTCGATTCTCAGGCAGACCTTCAGTTTTGACATTGCTCCTTCTGCTTCCATCTTCCAAAGCAGCCAGTCTGTCTCCAAGTTTTTTGCATTCAGAGCTGGCATTTACTGCCTTTTCTTCGGCACTGGCAGCTAAATTTTCAGCTATTTCAATCCGAGTCGTGAATGTCTCCTTGACATCCTCCAGTTGATCAGTAAGTGTGCTCAGTTTGACCGAGTTTTCCTGAATGTGCTCTTCAATTTTACCCAGCATCTGTCGCAGCTCCCATTGCAGTTCCTGTCGCAGTTTATCATTTGCCTGTTGCTGCTCCCATCATAGGTTCTCATTTGCCTTTACCCTTGCTTTCTCATTTGCTTTCTCGCTTTTCTTTATCTCTTGCATGAGCTCAGTGAACATCACCTTCAGTTCAGACAGTTCAATTGTGCTTTCTTGCACCATAGGTGAAGCGGCAGCCTCTATTGTAGCCGGTGTCCCCGCTGTTCCCGGCTCGCGTGGAGTAATTGAAACCGCGGACTGCAAGGCCTTTTCCAGTTTCAGGTGATCTTCTCCAATCGGCGAGCTATCGAGACCTGCTTCACTCACGCTCGTACATTCACTCCCCACTTCGCTCTCAGCCAGCGACAATGTGGCGGACCGTGGTCCTGAGGAGTCTGGGCTTTCGCCCATTTGATCCAGGTCGGTCTCTGAAAGGCCGTATCTTCAACTAGGGCTTGCCGATCTTAGCTTAGATGCAGCTTTAGTTTTCGGTTCTTTCGAACCCCCTTTCTTGTTGGCCATGTTTATATATGCTTACATATACTATAGCAGTGCCCCTCGGGTTCAATAAGTACAGGATATCTCAGGATAATAAGCAGATAATATGAAAAATAACACCGCTGCTAGCAGAGCTCCACTTCAGACGTCCATCTCTCGCAACGGACGAGACCAAACAATCAGGCAATTTTTAAATCCTAGATTTTCTTCCCCTTTCTAAGGATAACATCCAAATGATTTGAAGGCTAAAATGGATGAGTAATTCTCAGTCCTTCACGTTTTTCTCTTCACTTTTCTTCCAAGTATTTAATTAAACCCAATAGTGCATGATAATTGCACACAGGTGTAAATGGTAACACGCTAAATGGAGAAATGCTGGTCTATTTTGTCATTTGCATGTCATTGCTAATTAGGAGCAATTAAAAACCAAGAGTACTATTGTTTAAGATCAAAATAAGCAATAATGGTTCAAAATCTTAATCAGCGAGACAACTAAAGTGAAGATGAACTGTTACTTGAGCAATAAGTGCTTCTTATTAAGCAACTGGGTTCGAGCAAAAACTTGCAGCTACTGTGGCCCTCCAGGACCATGATTGAGGACCCCACCTCTAGCACTTTATACCACACAAGTGCCTTAGGAATAATCAAAGCCTGTCACTCTTTCAGCACTTTGTGAGACTTACTTTTTATCGGCACAAAAACATACGATGTTTTAAATATATCTGAGACCTAAATATTACTTTGGTAAAGTCTCAACATGGGCAGCACAGTGGTGCAGTGGTAGCACTGCTGCCTTGCAGTAAAGAGACCTAGGTTCACTTCCCGTGTCCTCCCTGCATGGAGTTTGCATGTTCTCCCTGTGTCTGTGTGGGTTTCCTCCCACAGTCCAAAGACATGCAGGTTAGGTGCATTGGCGATTCTAAATTGTTCCTAGTGTGTGCTTGGTGTGTGTGTCCTGCAGTGGGGTGGCGCCCTGCTCGGGATTTGTTCCTGCCTTGCGCCCTGTGCTGACTGGGACTTTCTCCAGCAGACCCCAGTGACCCTGTGTTTAGGATATAGCGGGTTGGATAATGACTGACTGACTGAAGTCTCAACATCCTTGATTAAATGCCATTTATCAGCCAAGAATGCCTTACTTTACGTACTGTTCCCTTCTATTGGGTGGAGCTCACACCTGCGGCCTTAATAATAATAAACCTTGCAGTACAGAGGTAATGGCAAATCTCCGGCTGCACCAGGTGCTCAAAGAAATCTACTTTATTACTTCAATCACTCTAGACATGAAGACAAAGCATAGAAAGTTAAAAGCAATATGGTATTTATTACAGGAATAATAATACCAGTAGAGAAAAGCATAAAAGAAAATGTGGATAGCAAAGTCTGGATATATATAGTCTTTAGAAAAAGCTTACGAAAAAGTAAAGATATACAGGAACTAGCAAAATACCCGCGCTTCGCAGCGGCGAAGTACTGCCTTAAAATTTTTATTAAAAAGAAAATTAAACCTTTTTAAACTGAGGGAAAATATACCAATAATTATTTGTTAAGGATCTCTTTGTATACCACATTGTCATTTCGGCCCTCCGGTTGTAATATGACCAAGCTGTGCGCTGAGCTTACTCTTGAGCATGCAACGTACAGTTGGCCATGTGAAAAGTAATCTTGTTTCAGATCTCACAGGTTGGATTGCTGCTGTCACAATCAGTTTGAGTTTCATGGTTTGTTTCAATTACGACAGTATTTGCAGGAATTGTGTTGAAGTGACATTCAGCATCTGTCAAGCGTTGTAAGCATACAACCGGTTTCATCGATAACTTCACATCCAGCTTTTGAGAGTTTAAACATTCATAAACATCAAAGTGTCCACTACTGAAATCGTCACCTGTGAATCTAAGATGTTTAAGAGGCATTGGCGGTTGTCCAAAGGTGTAAAATATTTGGCCATTTCGGTATACTTGAAAGCGACAACTGAACAATTCAGCGGCAGCCATCAACTCACATACAGAACCATAGGTGAAGGGCTTAAGCATTTTACTCTTATAGTGCTCCTGTGTAGCATAATTATCTCCTGTACCGTCATCAGTCCACACCTTGAATCTGTCCCAGTCATTCAATACATAAGACACAATGTTCCTCCGGATATCAAGAGTGAGCCTGATATGGCTGTGCAATATGTAACAAAGAGAATGGAAAAGGTAGGTGCCATCTCCGGGCATGGAAACCACTCAGTAAGTGACAGTTCTTTGATCGATGGTGATCATCTCGATAGACATGTTAATAGGGGTATGGTTGGAACGATAAAGGAAATGGGTACCTGAACAATGTAAAGTAAGTCTAAAATACCTACACAATAACTATAATCGTAATAAACGAACAATAAAACAGTGGAGAAGCCGTGGATTAAATAAAAAGGCTGTAGTTATCAGCAGGGAGACGTGAATCCCGTGGCGAAGCAAGGAAGGGAATGTACAGAGTGGCGTCATACCACTGAAATAAGTACGTACATCGGTTTCAGTTAGCGCAGGGAAGCCGCCTACCAAATTTTGTGAAGATGGGGCCATAAATAAGAAAGTTCAACATGGTGGACGTTGTCGACCGTTATGACTGTTATGCGTAGAATTTCGAAATGAAACCTGCTTAACTTTTGTAAGTAAGCTGTAAGGAATGAGCCTGCCAAATTTCAGCCTTCTACCTACACGGGAAGTTAGAGAATTAGTGACGTTGGAAAGTTCAATATGGCGGCCAACAGTGGCGTCATACTACCGAAATAATTATGTACATCGGTTTCGGTTAGCAAAGGGAAGCCGCCTACCAAATTTCGTGAAGATGGGGTCAGTCTTCTACCTACATGGGTAGCTGAAGAATTAGTGACGTTGGAAAGTTCAATATGGCAGCCGACAGTGGCGTTATACCACCGAAATAAGTACGTACATCAGATTCGGTTAGCGCAGTGAAGCCGCCTACCAAATTTCGTGAAGATGGGGCCATAAATAAGAAAGTTCAAAATGGCGGACGTTGTCGACCGTTATGACCGTTACGCATAGAATTTCTAAACGAAACCTGTTTAACTTTTGTAAGGAATGAGCCTGCCAAATTTCTGCCTTCTACCTACACGGGAAGTTGGAGAATTAGTGATGAGTGAGTCAGTGAGGGCTTTGCCTTTTATTAGTATAGATTAAAAATTAGTAAATAGTAAACAATTTAAGCATGAGCCAGGGGAAATCCCACCTTAAGCATAACAGCCATTACTCTCCTTCTCATTCGATGCTGTCCAGACCACCTAAACCATGAGCTCTTTTACAGGTGGTCTTCCAAATCCAAGAAAGTAATTTGCAACTGAGGTAACCTACAAAGCACGATTTCTAGCTGGTTAACTGACAGGAGATAAAGAGTACAGATAAGAGGAGAATGCCCCACGTAGAAAAAGGTCATTAGTGGAGTCTCTCAGGGGTCTGTCCTTGAACCTTTACTTTTTCTAATTTATATTAATGACATTGATTCTGGTATAGTCAGTAGGCTTGTGAAATTTGCGGATGACACTAAAATTGGAGGGATGGCAGACACTAAGGAGGCAGCAAAAATAAAAATTCAAAAAGACGTGGACAACCTTAGAAAATGCAGTTTAAATTAGAAAAGTGCAACGTGCTACATGTGAGCAAAAAAACATCAATTATAAATATCAGATGGGAGACACTGTCATACAGAAAGTAACCTCTGAAAAGTACTTAGGGTTATATGTTGCTACAACATTTTCATCAACTAAGCAATGCACAGAAGAAATTTAAAAGGCAAATAAAATGTTAGGTTATATCATAAAAACTGTTGAATATAAGTCAAGGCGCATTATGCTCAAACTATATAATGCACTAGGAAGTCCGCATTGTGGGGGGCATTGTGTGCAGTTCTGGTCACCATGCTACAAAACAGACATAGCAGCACTTGAAGCTGTTCAGGGGAGAGCAACCAAGTGCATCCCAGGACTTAAGGACATGTCCTACTCTGACAGAGTTAAACCTGTTTAATCTCAAGCAGAGGAGACTGCGTTAGGACCTAATACAGGTATTTAAAATCCTCAAGCACGTTTATAAAGTAGATACAGCAACATTGTTTCAGCTTAAGGGAGAATCATCGCCATGAGAACATCAGTGGAAATTAAGGAGAAAGGCATTTAAAACTGAAGCCAGGAAGCACTTCTTTACGCAGAGTTGTGGGACTCTGGAACAAACTACCAAAACATGTACTTGAAACAGAAACCATGGCAACTTTTAACAAGAATGTGGATGAAATATTAGAGAGCTTAGCTATTAGCAAAACAAACACACTTGATGGACTGAATTGTCCATCTTGTTTGTCAAATTCCTTATGTTCTTTATTTTCTTCAGATACAAATTTATAGTATCACTTACGTTTTAATGCCATTTGCTCTTCAGGAAGTTTGTTCTTTATCTTATTTTCCCTCCTCATGTTGACATTGGATTGATGCAGAATTTGGAAACATATATTTTTTTTTTCCTTTTTTATTTTGCAAGCACAGTGTATTACCATTCTGAGTATGTTTATAAGGATTACTTATGTGCCTGTTAGGAATTCTCACAATATGAGAAATAAAAATACTCCACGACTGGAGTTCTGCTAATTCCTGAACTGGTTAGGGTACACTGTACAATCTTAGCATTTTTTTTAAATTGTATATTTAATACAATGTATATTATACTTTTTTACATTAATAAGATTATTGTTTTTATTCTATATTTGTATTAATGTTAATAATTTCTAAAATTAACAAATATTATACAAAAGGTCTATCATGCAACATAGCAGTCATTTATGTATTTATATAGTATATTGTATACTATCCATGTGCGCCCAACTACGTTGTGCGTGTTAAAGTTGTCTGTGAAGGGATCCCTGTTTAAACGCGGCTGCCAGTTGTGAACTGGGCCCTACGTCGCACAGCATTATTATTTTTTATAAGGGAAACAAAATTACAAAAGAAAACCCTCGGATATTGATTCAATAGGAACGGCCTACTTGGAATCACTGTCCGAATCGTAATTATGTGGTGGTGTAGGAGCATTTCTGCTTCTGTCCGTTAACAGTCCGTCTCGTTTTCACGACGCTGTTGTTTCCTCTCACGATCTCTTCTCAACCTTTCTCCAATCTCGCAGGTTGCTTTGTGGCAATCCAAAAAATAAGGCAATATACACGGAGCAATAGTTATAAAAGGGGGACACATAGGTATCCAGGCTCTTTAAAGCATAAATAGGGATCACTTGACTGACATGTGAGCAAGCCATGGTACAACTGTGAGACACGCAGCACTCGCCGGCTACAACGAACAATAATAATTTCCGGAACGTGCTGTTATGTTGTCATTCATTTTACCCACTGTCTTTCTTTCAATCATATGTTACGTAGGCACGTACCTTTTATCTTCGGCAATCTCATTCTCTAACCAGGCCTCAGGAGCTAACCAGCGTAACACTGTCCACCACCCCTTTCGTTATTCTGGCACATTGTTGACATCCGTGAGTAACAACAACGTACTAAACTGGAAGGTGGTCTACACATGCGTGGAATTCGCGGACAAACAAAGATCAAGATCTAAATGAAGATCTCTTTAGTTAATTTAAAGCACAACAATTTGTTTAGTTTCAATGTCTGTGTTTTGAGGTGTGACTGGCGTACTACAGTCTTCAGTAGTATAAGCCTGGAGGAGATTCTTAATGCAATGCCTTAGCTGTCTCTCTACTGCCATCTACTGCTTCTTCTTTTAATTCATTCACGGACAAACAAAGATCAAGATCCAAATGAAGATTATATATAGAGATGAATGTCGCAGGCAGCTTGAGGTCTAGTACTCGTAGTTGTTCATGAGATGCTTTGCTGACGATCAGATGGAAACGGCCGCACATTGCCAGCGCCCTCTTCTGACATCACTCTGTTCTCTTCTGACTTCGTTCTGTTCTCCTTTTATTCACCTCTTCTGATGTCACTCTTCAGACGACGCATACTTATTATAAAATTCTACCAGTGTTTTCTTAACACGATTGTTAGATATTGATGTTGGTCTTACAGGCCACGTGCTCGCTTGGTTCAGTTCTTATTTATCAAATCGATTCCAATATGTACAGAAATGTGCTGACAGTACTCCATCATTATACACAGAAGTTCAATATGGTGTCCCACAGGGCTCAGTACTGGGACCTTTACTGTTTTCACTTTACATGCTTCCACTGGGATCTCTCATTAGGAAACATAATGTTAATTTTCACTCGTATGCAGATGACACCCAGTTATACCTTTCATTTAAATCAAATGAAGTTTCTCCGATGTTGTCTTTAATTAGTTGTGTTAGTGAATTAAAGGAATGGAGGAATGAGAACTACTTGTCTTTAAATACAGATAAAACAGAGATGTTAATTGTTGGAGGGAATGACGCTGATCACAGCAATATTTTGTCGACATTTAACTCAGTTGGAATCCCAATTAATTTTACTGAATCAGCCCGCAATCTAGGAGTTATCTTTGATTCTAGCATGTCATTTAAAGCACATATTACAAAGTTGTCCAAAACATGTTTCTTCCATCTTAAAAATGTTAGGAAATTAAGGCGCTTTCTAAATAAACAGGATTGTGAGAAATTAATTCATGCATTTATCTCTAGTAGGATTGACTACTGTAATGCGGTGTTCACTGGCTGTTCAAACTGTTCTTTATACAGCCTCCAGTTAATCCAAAATGCGGCTGCAAGAATTATTACAAGAACAAGAAAATATGAACACATAACTCCAGTTCTTAAATCCTTACACTGGCTCCCGGTTAAGTTTAGGGCAGATTTCAAAATCCTCCTTTTAACATATAAAGCATTAAATGGCCAAGGTCCGGCTTACTTGTCTGAACTTATCATGACTTACAAACCTGAGCGCACATTAAGATCTCAAGATGCCGGTCTGCTTATGATTCCAAGGATTAATAAAATAACAGTGGGAGGTCGAGCTTTTAGTTACAGGGCCCCTAAACTGTGGAATGGTCTTCCTGCTTCTATAAGAGATGCCCCTTCGGTCCCAGCCTTTAAATCCCGGCTGAAGACTTACTACTTCAGTTTAGCATATCCTGACTAGAGCTGCTGATTAACTGTACATACTGCATCTCTGTTGTTAGTCATTAGCACTAAAACATAAGTAACATGATAAGTATAATTGAATACTAACCCTCACCTATTCTGTTTCTGTTCTCGGTACTCAAATGTGGCAATTGGTGCCACGGCCCACCTGCCAAGTTGTTTGCCTACCTATGGTAAAGTCATCCCTGGTGGAGGATCACAGGAATCATGGGAAAGAGGGGCCCTTTCATCGGATTGGCTGGCCGAGCAACGTTTCAGCCGTGGAATGGCCAAATGGGGAGGCAGCTTGACGGATGAGGTCTCCAGCACTCTAAAAATATCAAAATCTTATTATATGATATCATCTACTGTTAAATTCTGCTCTGTACTTCTAAAATTTTTATTATTATGCTTTATTAAGGATTTGTTCTGTTCTGTGTATTGTATTGTATTGTATTGAACCCCTTCTTTTGACACCCACTGCACGCCCAACCTACCTGGAAAGGGGTCTCTCTTTGAACTGCCTTTCCCGAGGTTTCTTCCATTTTCCCTACAAGGTTTTTTTGGGAGTTTTTCCTTGTCTTCTTAGAGAGTCAAGGCTGGGGGGTTGTCAAGAGGCAGGGCCTGTTAAAGCCCATTGTGGCACTTCCTGTGTGATTTTGGGCTATACAAAAATAAACTGTATTGTATTGTATTGTATATTCCGATTGGCTGGCTGAATGATGAATGGATTCACTTGTCCACTTCCCCAAACAATAAAACATTTTGATGCTGCTTTGTACCTACTAGTATGTCTTCCTTTCCCAAGCTGTAAACCCATTTAGCAACTTGCTGTCCCAGATGCCCATCCTTTCTCAGGTTATAAAGTAATTTATAGGCTGAGGCATCATCATGTCTTCCTCTTTTTGTCTGAACAGCTGTTTTAAAAATGAGGTACAATTGGGAAGAGGATATGCTTTGGTGTGTCCTGTTTTTAAGTTTATCTAGTGTTGTCCTGAGCAAAATATAATGAAAATATAGACCCAAATTTACAGATTTTGTACCCCACAACACATAGTGTGATCCAAAAAAGTGCCCCTTCTAAGGCAACACTAGCAACACACATGGACATAGTCAAGAGCAGACATAGAAGGTTACAAAAGAAATGGCATACCCCTTTACTACTAACTCTAACCCATTCCTCTTCATCAGCAAAGGGTCTCTAACTTTCTGAAGATATCATGAGCTATTATTATTTTATTATTTTCATTTATTTAGCAGATGCCTTTATTTAAGTCAACTTACAATGCAAGCTATAAAAC
The DNA here is from genome assembly GCA_026402145.1 of Polypterus bichir lapradei. Classification (NCBI taxonomy): domain Eukaryota; kingdom Metazoa; phylum Chordata; class Cladistia; order Polypteriformes; family Polypteridae; genus Polypterus; species Polypterus bichir. Next base: position 12,886,842 of record JANRMT010062795.1, read on the forward strand.
AACGTTGTACATACAAGAATGATTAAAAGTGCAAGCATCAAAGCAACAGAGAACAACATAACAAACAAGCAAAAGGGAGTACTACTACAATGTAATTATACCTGCAGTTAGACTAACACAAAAATCACCTGTAGAAGACCACTAAAAAGTTCAAAAAATATTTGATGAAAAGGTGTTTTTTGAAAAGAAGCCTAAATGTGAGTAAATTGGGTATAGTTGAAATAGTCAAAGGGAGATCATTTGACTGCTTTTGACCAAGAATGGAGAAGCACTGTCCAGTCTTGCTACATCTGACAAGAAGAGGGACAGTCTGCAGACAGACAGAGGCAGAACATAGACTTCTTAAAGGGACATATGTAGAGACCAAAAACTGGAAATAATGAGGCATAAACCATTGAGAAAAGGGTAGGTTAAAACAGAAGTTCTGAACTAGATCCTAGTACGAGCCAAGTACGAGTTTGAGACATAGGAGTACCCAAAGTGAAATGATGAACAGGGAACACCATTTGAGCTGCATTCTAGAGGAGCAGGAGAGGATGGATTGGTTGAAGGAAGCCCTGCCAGGACAGAGCTGTAATTGTCCAGCCGATAGAGAACCTGTACCTGAACAAGGTGTTGCATGGCATAATTAGTGAGGAAGAGTCAGATCCTCTGAATATTAGGAAGAAAGCAAAACCATGATTGGGTTGCTGAAGAAGTATATTCAATGACTGAAGGTGAGGAGCCCACAATCAGGCAGAGATTCCTGATCATGACTGATGGTAAAAGGGTGATATCTTCAAGAGCAATGCTTAAAGACAAATCTGAGGAAGGAGAACCAGAAAGAAAGTACAGGAGATCTGACTTTGAAAAGTTTAGTTAATGATGATAAGCATGGAGATCTGGACTGAAACCTGTGCGTTTTAAAAGGAAAATGAGAGGAATATCTGTGAATCATCAGCTTGGAGGTGGTAGGAGAATTCATAAGAAAAAATAACATTGCCTAAGGAGCAAATGTAGATAGAAAAGAGAAGTAGACTGAGCAGTGACTGTTCAGCCTATGGAGAGTTTCTTCATAGAAGACTAGAAGTTAGGAGTCAAAAAAGGACAGGTTAGAAAGGTAAGAACTGAACAAGTCCAAAGCAGATTCATGGATTCATAGTTTATTGAGGGAAGAGATAAGCAAAGGGTGGTTAACAATATAGAAAGTTAATAAAAAGTCAATAAGGATAGGGACAAAGGAGATAGAGGCAAGTTGAACAGATCTAAGAGCATTTGTGACTGAAAGCAGTGCATTCTCTGTGGAGTGAGCCTTGTGGAATTCAAATTAAAGAGGATCTGGTAGATTGTTCTTAGGAAGTTAGGTAGTCTCTGCTGTACCTGCAAAGGCTGTATGTTATTAGATAAGAGTATTTTCTACTTTGGAAATCTCACATGAAATTGTAAGCTGAGTGTCCCGGCGAGTTGAGCAATAAACTTTAAACCAAAAGGCTGGCAGTTAATTTTCTGATTCATATGAACTTGTGACCATGAACAAGGCAATTATTCTAGCTATGCACTGAAAGCAATTTTAATATACAGTACAGTGGACTGAGGCCACCTCGGATAATCAAAAACTCAAATAATACAGGAGGCTTATATGCGAACATAAATTAGGACAAAAATAAGATATTTCCATATTTAAATAACTTAAAAAATAATGCATACAAGTATTTGCATAAACAAAATATTTTTTTCTTTCATTAATGAAATACAGTATTTGTCTTTCGTCGATTTCTGGTTCCCACATCTTTTCTTCAATATCCTGTAGGCAGCAACATAATATTCGCAGGTACGGCATCCTACAGTTTAAACAAATAAAATATTAAATTAAAAACCTGATAAAACAACTAAAAATTAATTACACAACATGTATACCTGGTTTAAGACTGTGGTGATCAAACTTCTTTCTTACTCACTTGAAATTCTTCTAAACTTTTCCAAAAAAGTCTCTGATTGTCATTTGTTTAGCTGCTTTTCCTCGCTTCTTTGTCGCTGCATTCCATAGGCGCCTCAGCAACATAAGATCAGCAGGTGTGGTATCTTTCTGTTGTTCGACATACCGGGCAGCCGTCTCCATAGCATGTAAACCTTCCGTATATGATATTTTTTCTACAACCTCTGTACACTCTTCATCCTCCCCATCATCACTTTCATCTTTTCCTTCATTCAATAATTTCACTATCATGCTATCAGTCATTTCCTGCTGTTCATCATCATTCATCTACTCTTCAATATTGTTTGTACTGAGTGCCTCCGAAACGGGAAGGGTTTTGGCTAATTCAAAAAGTGTTTCCTTACCAGTTTCACCTTCGTTCGTCATCTCCTTCTGGTTGGTTTCATTTTGTGAGCACAATATATTGTTCCAGCATTTTATTCAGAGTGGATGATTTTATATCGTCCCATGCTTCCACCAACCAGTAAGTAACATCTTTATGCTTATTTTTTTTAATGCTCTCAGTAAAACGTTTGCCATTCTCAAGGTCTTCAAGGAGATTTTTTAAAGGTTGCCGTCTGTAGTTTCGTTTCAAAGTCTCCAGTACACCTAGATTTAGGGGCTGAATAAGTGAAGTGACATTTGGAGGCAAAAAAAGAACCCTGATGTCACCAAAAACTAGTTTGCTTTCATCTGGGTGGGATGGAGCATTATCTAGTATTAGAAGTTTGGAAGCTTTTTCTCGTTCAAAAAATTTATTACGCTGGGAACAAAGTCTTCATGAAACCATTTCAACAAAATTGAATCCAACCATGCACTTCTTAGGTTTCTATAGTTAACTGGCAGATTATTTAAATTTACATTTTTTAAGGCTCTGGGTTTCTTTGATTTTCCTATGAGAGTTAATTTAAGTTTATGCCTACCTGATGCATTTGAACAGGCCAATACCGTCACTCACTCCTTGCTTCGCTTGTACCCAGGTGCTGATTTTTCTTCTCTCACTGCATGTGTTTTGTTTGGAAGCATTTTTGCCTGTTTCATCACAGTTGTAAATTTGATCGAGTCTTAAATCTTCTTCCTTTTTAATCTTCGCCACTTTAGTGGTAAACCCTTCTATTTGTTCAGTACAAGCTGACAGTTTCTCACCAGTAATGTTTAACTGTCTAACTCCAAACCTTTTTTTCCACCGGGCCAACCAACCAGCACTAGCCGTGAATTCTTCTTCCCCTTCTTGGAAATTCTAAAGCCTTTGCTTGTAATATCGTCCAGAAATTGGGCTACATTTTTCTCTCATCTGACTAAACCACAAAAACAGAGCTTGCACGGTTTTTTCAAATTCTCCTTTCTTCATTGTTTTTCTTTCCGTATTTTCACATCTTACTGAAGCTCTTTCTAAACACCATTTTTCAATTTCCACTCTCTTTCTCTTCCAGTCACCTACTGTCTCTTCACCAACACCCAAGTCACTAGCCACTTTTTTATTGTTTCGCCCTTATCCAAACTCTTAATCACATTCCATTTCACCTCTAAGGGCACAACAACACGCTTCCGCTTCCCACTCATGATGACTTTTACTTTGTGGCCTAATTACATTAAAACTTGAATAGGATAAAAAAAAAATCACATGAAAAAATACAACGTACTTTATATAGAACTGTAGCTTAATTAACACACTACAGCTGACAACTGAGGCTATAGCCACACTGAAGGTGATTTCCAGCGATAAGCGGCATCGAGCGTGTGAGTGAGAAAAATACACACTTTGTATGAAATGACCTGACCGCACAAAGAATTATAGGCAGTTATGGATTAATCCGATTGTTAAAAAGGTAATCAGTTTGTGACAATGGATGGATAAAATAGTGCTGTGATTCCCCGTGAATATGAAGATCAAATCCAGTGCCGAATTCCGACATTCATTTGCTTGAGTTGAACTGGTTTGGTACAGTCACAACATAAGTATCTGTACCTCGGATAATACGGAACATCGGTAAATCGGGACTCGGATTTCAAGACTGTACTGTATTTGAAAAATCACATAGTAATAAAATTAGGGTTGCATCATGGTTAACCAGTGTCACCAATGACACTGATGTGGCAAGACTGTTGGGGCTAATTCGTAGAAAATCACTTCTCACAAATGGGACTTTTCCAGGTTGGTGGCAAGGAAAAAAGGACAGAGGAAAAAAATAGCAAGTGGGCTGGAAAGCCAGCAAAAGTGGTTGAAGGAAAAAAAAAAAGACAAGAGAAATACTTAGTGGGTTAAAGAAACCCTGGACGGCAAATACTTTTTTGTTGCATTTTTTAAGGAAATGTCACAATTCACCAAGAAAGAGTGAAATTTTAATGGAATGCTTATTTTTTCATGCAAAGAACATCACAATTACTGCAACATTGATCGTTTTACACACTGCCAATGAACTATAAAACCTATAAAAAAACTACTGCAACAATCTATTATTACATGTACAAGGTGCAACTGATGCCATTGATAAAATTTAGTAAATCACCAAGCCAACTGTGCTTGGCTGCATGCAAGCTTGCAGAGTCCATTGCTGATGCTTGCAGGCTAGTCTAGTGCAGCGGCTGAATCCCATGGACAGTGATATTGACTCGCTAGGAAGAGGCAGTGGCCATGAGTTGGCTGCTCAATGAATGTATAGCACTGACTGATCAGCTTCGGTGTGCTGCTAGCAAATTGCACTTGGAACCGACTATAGATGGTTGCAGTGTTCAACGAATGTACGTCACCGAATATACTCGGCTCTGGCGTGCAGGCAAATTGCATTGGGAACCAACTATAGCCAGTTGCAGCGGTTTAAGGGTTAATTATACACTAAAGGCAACACCTCATTTGCATAAGCTAATCAAAGAAATCCATGATTGGCTGGTTCTTTTTTAAAAGAGTTATATGATTGGTTGACTGTAAGAGTCATCTAAAGTGATCTGTAAGTGGCCAGCACTGGCATTGATTTCGCTATTTGACTGCCTAGCTAGATACCTTTTCCTTACTTAATGGAGAGTGGGGATGTCTTTATTTAGAATCACTCATGGAAGTTCTGTAATACCAGGATTAGGCCTTGGCCCAGTGGAGTGAACTTCAACGTAGTAGTACCAGCATTCCCAAACATCTGCTTAATCCTCGCTGTGATATACATACAAAAAAGAAAAGAAAATCAGAAAGAGAATGATTAAGCACAGTCAGGGCACAACAATGAAGAATCCTGTCTTACAGTTCTCACTGTATGATTTGAAAAAAAAAGTGAGTCTGACTCACTAACGGGAGCATCCAGAGAACTACTGGATCATATAATGAAACCCTTGCATCGTCTCAGGGATTCATCTCGCTGTCTCATTTGTTCTGGGTGGCCACCCCACAAATAGCACACGTCCCTGGGTGAAGTTCGATCTCGCCAATTTCCTAGGCTTAGATTACTGAGTTCCTAGCCGTCGACTATAACGCCTGAAGGGAAACTCCTTTATCATTATCCAGTCCCTGTATTATAGTGATGGTAGGAGAGAAAGCAAACCCGATGTTAATGCTATGTATGCCTGCTACATAGTTCCCCACCCCCAGGTTTCCCCAAGGGGGGGCCGAAATATGGTTTAATGCTAGTTACATTAACCGTATCTGTTTTGGATTCCAGGATGTCCCCTTCTGTACTTGGTAATTATTTGGTCCAAACTGCTTTAAAATAATCGCTGGCCCTAACCATTTTGGCGCAAGCTTAGATGTAAATTTACGAGCCGCATCTAATAGATGATAAATTCTAACCCAGACCAAGTCACCTGCAACGTAGTACACCTTCCAAAGACAGGCATTATAATACCTGGCATGTCTTAAGGTTGAACTCACCAACCTAGCCTGTACTTTCTTCCGTAATTGCTCTAAGGTTACAAGTGTATGATATTGGGGCATTTCTGGCAAAGGAGAGGATTCTGCCAATCTGACGTCCTAGGGCAACAGGGGCAAGGATTTCACCCAAAGCCTCGTGCACTGCTGTGTTGATGGCAAACCGTAGTTCTGGAAATCATTTTTCCTGATCTTGATGCTAATCACTGACATAGGAAACCAATATTGTTTTTAGGGTCCGGTTCACCCTCTCTTTTAAATTGCTTTGGGGATGGTATGCTATATCTGGGAGTTTTCTCGCTCTGGTGAGTTAGGAGATGCCAGGTCAAAAAAAAAATAATATGTGATTTCAATAGCATTCATAAGCAATACTTATGAACACACACACAAACAAAATCAGAATACGTGGATGTTCAGCAAGCAGAAAATGAGCTGTAAGTTTGTTGAGGACTTCTAATTGAAGGGTTAGGACTAAGTGGTAGGTTTGACCATCTTCATAACAAATTTTGTGTATCAATTTTAAGTAAAAGGTTATTTCTGCTAGTTATGTCATACCCTTTTTATGTATTGGTGAATATGGATTATAATAATAGTTCCGTTTTTATCAGCACTTCTAAAGGTGATGAAGTCAAATTCTTCCAAAGCCAAGCATTCTAACCTTGAAGTATTATAAAATTTCATTTTGTGTTAAAAATTAATCAGTGATTCATGTCTTAATACTAATATGAACATTAGAAATACCAGTGGGTATTAATTTACACTTCATTGAGAAGGCATCAGGTTTATCTGTTACACCGCATTCCCTGAAAAGAAACTTAATTTCTTAATAAATCTTATAAAGTTCTACCCGAGGTTTGAAAGCTTCATAATCTAGAGTAGAGATATAATATTTCTAAATACAGTAACACCTGTATTTCACAATTTGAGAGTTTCCTGGTAAAGATATTAATTACTTGATCCTCACCCATTGGGAACTCCTTGTGGAGGACTGTTGACTTTCTGCATAATGTAATTTAACAGACTTTGTTTGTTTTGTTTCTCCCAAAAAAGGGGGCTACTGTGGAAGAGCAGGAAACAATCAATTTCGAAGAAGACATGGAAATAGTAGTAGATTTACACTAATTTATATTAGTGTTATTAGAAAGTTCTTAGTCCAATTAGGCCCCAGTTGTTTAGGGTTATACTCATTCAATAAACAACCTATTGGAGAAATGTCAGTCAGTCATTTTCCAACCCGCTATATCCTAACACAGGGTCATGGGGGTCTGCTGGAGTCAATCCCAGCCAACACAGGGTGCAAGGCAGGAACAAATCCCGGGTAGGGCGCCAGCCCAGCGCAGAGCACACACACCCACACCAGGGACAATTTAGGATCGCCAATGGACCTAGCTTGCATGTCTTTGGACTGTGGGAGGAAACTGGAGCACCCAGAGGAAACCCACGCAGACACGGGGAGAACATGCAAACTCCACACAGGGAGGACCCGGGAAGTGAACCCGGGTCTCCTTACTACGAGGCAGCAGCACTACCACTGCACCACCATGCAGCCCCTGTGAGAAATGTTTTGCTTAAAATCTGTTGTACAGATTTTTGAACATCTTTTATTTCTTCCTAAAATAAATGAATTCTCTGCTGTTCGCTATAGCCTCTTTTCCAGGTTCAATTATCATAAGCCCTCTCTCTCTCTTTTTCGGTAATGCCATGTCAAGACTCCTTCTGCTATGTAAACTTGCTATTAACAGAAAATGGCATGTATCCTACAAATTCTTACAAGGTAAACCAATAAACAAAGTTTTAAGGAGATTTTAGATAGCACCTTCACAGTAGCAGATAGCAGTAACAAATAACAAAGAAAAGATTGTGCTATTTGAGATTGTCAGGTGGTAAACAGGAAAGACAAATGAATTTTCAGTTTCTTTCTGGATAACTTCATGTATTACATTAATTTCATAAGAGTAATGCTGATAATTTCGATATTTGTTTTCCGATACTTCAAACTGGTGTGGAAGCCGGCCCGGACGCAGAGAGGTGGACACGTTTATAATACCCAACACACGTTTATTATACATAGTACAGTGCAACACAAACTCCTACAAATCCCCAAAGTCCAGACCAACTCAAATCAATGCCTTCTCTTTCTTCAGGCCGCCTCCTTGCCTCTCCTTCTGAGCTCTGTCTTTCTCCACTCCCGACTCAAGCCAACGGACGGAGGAAGGCGGCCCCTTTTATAATCACCAGGATGTGCTCCAGGTGCCTCCCAGCAATCTTCCACCGGTACTCCCCAGTGTGGCGGAAGTGCCGACTGCGCAACCGGAAGCACTCCGGGTGTGGTGGAAGTGCTGAGGTCCAGGGCTCCCAAGGCATTGGGGCATCCCCGGCGGTGACCATGGGTCCCTACAGGGTTGAGCTTCAAAGCTCTGTACCTGTGGCCCCCAAAGCCACCAGGGCGGTCACCCCCTCGTGGTCTGGAGGAGGTGCAAGCCCTCCTCCGGTCCTTCTGGGTGTCCCGGCTGGGTAGCAGCCCCAGCCACTCGCCACATCGGTTTGCTGTTTACTTACATTGTCAAATAATTGCAGATTAGAACATACAAAGCTGGATAGCTGTTAAGCCTTGCTGGAATTATACTTCTTTGAAAAAACATCTAATCATAATCAGACATCATGTCTTTATATTTTCATAGTTGTAATCTGTACGTGTCCTTGGGGACATAATTTAATCTACCTTTCCCTTTCCATATCATAATTGAATGATATAATGCTGTGTACTGCTGAAGCAAAAAAAAAAAAAAATAATAATAATAATGAGAAAAAAGTTAAATAAATAAAAATGTTTTTTTTTCTTGACCTCAACCATTCCTGTTCTTAAATTCACCACAATTGCATGTAAGGAATGTTGCTGTGCAAGTCTTCACTGCCGTAACTTGAGGTTAATGAGCACGGAAGGTTCTTCTTCATGAAAAGCTTTTCAAATAGTTGCTTTATAATTATATTTTACATTAACCCATTTTATTTTTTATTTCAGTATTTGTTTTCCAATACTTTACATGAAACACAATAATTTTACACAGTGTAAAATTGTGCAGTGAGGCCTTTAAGTCTCTTTGCATGTTTGATTAAACTTCATAACAGAAAGTAACAACTTCTTTACTCATAGCTATAACTCTCACTTTTATATCCCTTTTAAAATAACAAATGCTTCTTTATATTTCAATTATCAACCTAGTGAGAAGTCAAGCAAAATGACACTTTGTATTGGCAAACTAAAAAGATTACAATAATGGGTAACACGGTACAACACCCTAGTACTACAATTATCAACCAGCAATTCTTTTTGACAGTGCTGTGGTTGACAGATCGGCTTTTCCTCAATGGCGCATGCACACCCCCAAATGGCACATTCTAGGAAGTGAAAAAATGATTTTTTTTTCATCAAATATGTTAGATGGCTTTTGAAAGTGGTCAATACACCCCTTTCTGTAATGAAACTGTTTGACTTATGTTTTCATAATACAAAATATTTACAAATTCATTATAAATATTTCAACATTCTGGAATTCTGGAATCTTTTATTATTGGAAGAGGTTTTATTGTGAATATCCCTTCCAGCACATGTCTTTATATGGAATATATGTCCTAATAAGACATTATTGTCTGGCCCTGATGAAAGGGTTAGAGTCCCGAAACAGGACTCTAGGCCTGATCGACAATGACAACGGGTGAATATTCATTGACAGAAGTTACAACCATGGCTACTATGACTACAATGACTCTCCAGGCATTTTTTTATTGAACATCATGAAATCAGGGACTCTTTACGTGGCCAGCTTATATTTGGAAAAATGTTTAGAATTTTGGAAGACCCTGTGCTCAAGTTATATTATTGTTAGAATCCTTTGTGCTCAAGTGAAATAATGTTGGAAGTCTTTGTACTCAAGTATATAAAAAAATGGAGGTTTGGCATTTGTGACCTTGTAGTGCTCAATGTAAACATTCATTCTTTGATAAATGACATGGCTGTTTTTTTTTAATTTGAAGGGTATAACCAATGCTATCTGCTCTGAAACTTTTAAAAAATAAAATGTATATGCTTTTTAAAATAGCTCGGATAATTGTAACTAAAATTAGAATAAATTTAGAAATGTAATTTAAAGGTATTATTCAAATATGGAAGTATACTTTTGCCTTATTTTGTTATAATTTTAAGATAATTATTATGCACATACTACATTTTTTTACTCAAGGTTGGCACAGTGGTAGTGCTGCTGCCTCAAAGTGAGCATTCCAGGGTACATGTCCTGGGTCCTCCATGTGTGGCGTTTACATGTTCTCCTCATGTTTGTGTGGGTTTCCTCCCACTGCCCAAAGACATGCAGGTTAGGTGGATTGGCAATACGAATTTGGCCAGAGTGTGTATTTGATGTATATATTTGGCTTAGAAATGGCATGGTATGGTATTTTTTACACTTCAAATGGTGTAAATCCATTAATACAAAGTCAGTCAGTCATTTTCTAACCTGCTTTGTCCTGAAGAGGATCGCAGGGGTCTGCCAGAGCCTATCCTAGCTAGCAAAGGGTGCAAGGCAGGGAACAAACCCTGGACATGGCTCCAGTTCATCACAGGGCACGCACACTCACACACCAAGCACACACTAGAGCCATTTTAGAATCACCAATTCACATCAACTGACTGTTTTTGGACTAGGGGAGGAAACCCCAGAACCTGGAGGAAACCCACACAGACATAGGGAAAACATGCAAACTCGCACAGGTATAGAGTCAGGCATAAACAGTAAATGCAAACGGCATGGGATTGAGCTTTTGAATTGAAGATCCACCCCTCTCCCTTTTTCATTTGTCAAGAGTCCTATCAAAAACTCAACACTTTAAAACAAATTATGAGAGCTATAATGGAATCTGTAGCCGCGTTTACCAAAAATTACCAAAGTTCAGCAGCTCTAGTTTGCAAAATGTGATTCAGCAATAGCTTAACATGTTGAAATGATCCCACAGACAAAATATCTTCGTTTACAAACTTTAGTAAAAATTCAAAGTAAAGATATAGCAAAGAAAAGAAAAGTTGTTTAAGAAAAGTTCTGTTTAAAGGTTAAAATTCTTGTTTCATTTCTTTAAGTTTGCTTATACAGTTGAACTATTTCTAAACGGTCAGAAAACTGCATGCTTATCCTATTTTCTTGCTGTAAATGGGTCTTATAGTCTCTGCAAGTGCCGGGATCTATTCTAAACAATAACTGACTCAATTAACACACTGTATCTTAGTTATAGCAAGAAAGTTCTATCTCATATTAACTTACAGGGGGTAAAAAGTTATACCATTGTCTATGATTATGAAAGAAAATTATATTCTATTCAAATTAAGCAAACACTAGTATGAGCTTAAATTAGAGCATTAACTTTCTAAGATTGGCTCTTACAGGATAAATAAAAAAGTAATATCATTTATAATCTTCAAAAGAAACTTAAAACACAACACTATACATTCTGTGTTCTGTGAAACCTATTTACGTAATAATACTAAGTAAAATGACAACTGGTACACATTTCAATAACAAGCATGTTGCATGTAGAAGTGTAGGACTCATGGAACTCTTTATTTAGAAAGGAGTTTATCTACTTGTTGAACACATTTATACATAATATCCATTACAATGTTCATAATATGCATTTAAATTCTCATTAATGTAGCAGTTTTGAACATTTAAAACTACTTCTTCACAATTGCACAATTGTGTCATTAAATATTTATTTCAAACACCATTGCAGCTCCATGACAGATGTGTAGCCAGATCTTCAGTAGTAGAAATATTAAGTAATTGTCCTTTGATGCCCAAACTGCTAAAGGCTCTAACCAAAGAATGGGACGCAAATCCCCAGCACCCAACCTCCACTGGGAGAAACCTAGCTCTCCATCCTGACTACTAACATATTCTGACCAGACCCATGTACTTAGAGAGCTTTCTTTCGAAGGCATCATCCAAACAATCTTCCCATGGAACTGTTAGTTCCGGAAGCACAACTTGCTTGTAGGATTATTGTATATCACGTTTTTATTCATAAAAGCAAATTTTCTCCAGCATTGCAGATTTATGTTAGTTTTTATTTAGTTATTTCTCCAGCTACAACTGAAAACTACAGTACCCTACCTCACTTTGAAGCTCATTTCTAGGTCTATAAGTCTTCATACAGTACCTAATATGCAGAACACTCACCTGCAAAATACTTCAACCAACACAGTTGCAAGTTAGACTTAAAAAGTTACCACGTTTTACAATTTTAAAACTTATATTCTTCAACAGCAGGAGTAAAATTAGCTACTTGGCTACTTTTCAATTCTGCAAATGACGTCAACTTGACTCATTTAAATCAAACGGTGAGTTTGGCTCTGTACTCCACGTTCTCCACAGCAGGAGTCTCCTGTAACATAATGGGACTGCCACATCAGTAGTCAACATAGTGGAGAATCTGTTAATCTATTGCTGGCACAGATTTTACTGAACTTGCCACAGACAATACTGCTTTCACATTTAAAGGGTTGTTTATTAATAAAGTAGTCTCAGGCCTACACTGTCCATAATGATCTCTGATTTTTATTTTGTCCTCGACTGCATTTATATAGGCTCAGGTTTCCACTGGTTGCTCATACTTTTCAGGAATATGTTAATTTGCTTGTGTAAAAAAGCTATATATATTCTATATTGATATTTTATAGAATATTTCCACTTTATGCTTGAAGGTTTACATGCTTTCCAGAAATACACTGGATGCGGTATGGTCCACATAATCCCTCCTTTATATTGCAGTTTTTCTTGTTCTGATGAAAAATCCTGTCACCCATTTTAAAGGGTGGGGAACATATTTGGTTTTCTTTAGGCTGTTTTCTCTCCTGTGCATTTCTAGTTGGCTTCTCCCCCCATCCATGATAGATGCTACTGTGTCATGTAAAGAATTTTTTTTTTAATAATTCTGTCTTTTAATGCTTATAAGTAAATAAAAAAATTGTAGACCTTACAATTTGTAATAAATATCTAAACAACCATATTTCATTTAAAAGTTCAAAATTATTCTCTGCTCTTTGCAGCAAAAAATAACGCAATTCCCTAAGAAGACATGGTATTTTATAAAGCTTTCCCTTAAAAAATAAGCATGCACATATTTCTGTACAAAGCAAAAGTATTTTACAGAGAACTTAAACACCAAAAATTGTAGAGGTCTATTCATTTTTCACATCTAAGATGTCTCACTTAAATGTTTTCTAATGCTGTATCTGTCCTAGTGTCTATATAAACAGAGGGAACTCCATGTTCTGTATTACATCTTGCCTGAAGAAGGGGCCTGAGTTGCCTTGAAAGCTTGCATATTGTAATCTTTTTAGTTAGTCAATAAAAGGGGTAATTTTGCTTGACTTCGCACTAACATCAAACACTGCAAATAATTGCATTATTTAAAGCCAAATAGCTGTAATGTGTGTTTTTTTTCATAGTGTTTGTTTTGTTTAAATTTCTGAGAAAATCCTGAAATTCTCTAACCAGACCCACTGTGTTGTCATCTGAAACAAGAACAGATTTTAAGAAAACATCTGTGTGGGTCTCTTAGGCCTTGTTCACACGGGCGTTAAGTTTTTGGATAAACAAACTTGCTCTGAACGTCCTAGACGTTTATGTTGCATTTTGTGGTGGCGATCGATTGACTTCTACACCGGCGTTCGTTTGTCTCTGTCTAACGCCAGCCTGCAGCCCAAATTGTAGTTTGTGTGTTAACCTGTGGAGGCAGTGTCGGGAACTGGATATGAAAGCCCTTGTCGTTTTATTTGAGGTGCTTCCTTTCAATATGGACCATTTTGCTATGTTAGATATTAATCTTCTTGTTTTAAAAATACTCGTAATACGGCGACGTAGGGAGAGAAAAAATTGCCGCCACTACTGGGTTCATCCTCTGACTGCACAACGTCGGGTTAAAGGAAGTTTTTTTGTGCTTTATGAAGAAATGCGAAAATTTCCGTGCAAGTTTTTTAATTACTGTCGGATGTCGGTTTCCACTTTTGATTGTCTGCTGCAGCTGGTGCAATGGCACATTGCACGCCGATCAACCAATATGCGACTTGGTGTTAGCCCCGAAGAGAGATTACTTGTCACTTTGAGGTAAGGAAACAGTAGTCGAGTGTGCGCTTAGACCGGTGTTATGCACTGAAATGCCCCCCCCGCCATGGATTGCCCCCCTACATAATCATTATCAAATATTATATTAGAACATAAATTAATAGGTTCATGGTTTACAAGTTACATGAGACAATAAAATAAAATAAGCAATATGAAAATATATATGTTGTATATGAAAATATATATGTTGTATATATATATATCCGGTCCTCCGAAGCGTAAAATAAACACGCAGAAAACGAACTAGAAGCGGTTTCCTTGCGTTCGTTGGGTTTTGAACGCCAAGAAAAAGCTGCATGCAACGTTTTTTTGATGCCGTATAAACGCGCAGCCGGACAAACGCACGTCACCAAAGCCCGTGTGAACACTCTCATTGACTCCTACGTGTAGAAAACACTCGGCGCTTGATCCGCGCTCACCGGACGCTACGAACGCAAAAAAAACGCTTGATTTTAACGCCCGTGTGAACAAGGCCTTCAAGCATTCACTTTTTCCATGCTCTATGAATAAACTTGAAAATACCAACCAAGACCTAAAAGAAGGTTTCAAACAAGCACAAGTTCTAAAATAACTTTTAATATAAAGAAATGTCTTTCTCACATTAAGGGGGATTGCCAGGGTCCTGAGGACATCCTACTTGCTGAAGAACTGATGATGAAATGATTCAAATTCCTCAGATATGGGCACACGGCTCCACACTGGAAGTAGAAAAAAAGGCCATTATTATACTATGATTTTCACATTGCAAATCTGCAAACAACAGAAGGATCTGGTTTCTGGAATGTTTGAGTGGTGGAATCATCAATTTAGATAATTTTTGGGTATGAGTTCTAATTGTTCTTTGAGACAAATAGAATTAAAAAGAAACACTCTATGTCATCTCACAATAGTTACTTCCAAGAAAGAGCCTAACCTTCCTGAATATAAATAAAGTGTCCAAGAAAATTGTGCTGGAAGACAAACAAAATGTAATGGAGTTCGGAGTGGCTGAAATTAACTTTTACAGAAAATCCTGGACTTTCATTAAATCTCTTATTACAAAAATCATTTAGGCTATTAATAAAGGAAAACTGTTTGTCTGAATGAAAAGAATTAAAGGAAAACTGAGACTTCGGTTTTCTGGGGCGGAAATTATCATATTAAGCAATTTGAGCTTGGAGGAGAAAACTGGGAAATACAAACATAATGAACAAGTTGGCATAAATTACATCTGACATTTTCCGAGCCAACAGTCACCCAAAACAATCTCTCAAGATGTCTTCACCAAACTACAGCAGAGAATCTGAGCTCCAAGAAATTTATAATAGTTGGATCAAATGCCTGCCAATCATCTTGGAATTGTAAGATGTCGGCTGTTCTCAATACCATGATGCAGTCAGTAAAACCATTTTTACAATGCTGATGGATAGATACTGGCCACTGTCAACATACCAGCTTCTGACTGCAAACCATGGTTGGGAAAATCTCCAACCCATTTTTGGCTGTGCTATTCCCAATCTAATGCCTGCTTTACACTACATAGCACCCTGCTGTTCTGCTGCATGCCAGTTGTCATGGCAGAATTCTCTGCTGCCAACTCCCAGACAGATGTATTAGCCAGATCCACTTGTGCATGCTCCTCTACACTCTACACCCTTCTATTCTGCTCCCAGAGATGGTTATTTAGGCCATGCATGAACCAGTGGAAGCTCTGTGTGCTTTGAAAATCTCAGACTATGGTGATCAGGAAGGGATGAACCTTAATCTAACTCATTGGGTTATGGGTAAAACATTTTGAAAGGCTCTGAATCTGAGTAAAAGTTTAATGGCAGCTCTTCTGGATGTAACTGGTGATCAGAACCTAAAAATAACTACCAAGGCTGCTCAATAGATCACTCCAGCCAGAGAAAGTATAGCTACCTGTTTGAGCCCAACTGTTTATCTATCTGGATGGTTTCAAAAAGTAATGGACATTTTTCAAAGCTGTGAGCCTGTAGAAAATGCTATTAATGAACTAAAAAATAAACACTCTTGATGAAGCCATTGTGCAAGCATTTTATGAAATTGTTGATAAAAATTATAACATAACACACAATATTGAAGAGGCCTTTTCAAAATATAATTTTTTCAACCTGATCTGTTCGATGTAGTTTTGGGATTTTATGGAGAATATAATATGGAAAAATCAGATGTGTCTGAACCTAAAGATTCTAAAATAAATGTCTTTACTATTTAACCTTTTTATTTTTTTTTAAATGTTCAATAAAACACCTGTGTTATTTTTAATTATGATTTTTTGAATTATGAAAGTTATTTAGAAATGATTGATAAATTACTTTGGTTGTTTTTTTGTAGTTTTTCTTTTGCCTTTGAAGATGGTGAGTTATGTGCAAAAGAGTTATTATAATCCTGCGGCTCCTGGACTCCTCCAAATACTCTTTGAATAAGAGCTTGAAGATTAGGGGAAAAAATTTAAAGCTTATCAGGTGACAGATTTGCTATCTGGTCAATATTCTTAAATTCATTAGCCAGGTAGAATACCTTTAAAGAGAAATAAGGTTTGTGGATTTTCAAAGCAAATGATTTAGTAGACATGAAAATGTGTATGTTTATAACAAAGGCTATAAATAGGTCTAAAGGTCTAAAAAAAACTGGCAAGAGAATACTAAGACATTTTAAGTGGTGCCAGAATTCCTAAAAAAAAACTTCAGATTGATAAAGGGTAAAACATCCTTTGTTGCTGTCGTTAAATCCCATTATTTTGGGAATTTGTTTTCCAAAAATCTATGAAAGTGGGTAAAAGGTCTGGTAAAATGTGTAGAAACTCAGTTTTTAGCCTTTAGATCATCAGCATTAGAGCACCCAGCAATGCTTTCAGAATTCTGTTCTGTTTGTGTCAGTAGTCTAGATGATGGTGGTCCTAAATCCTAGCAAACAAGACTAAATTCCCTTTGAAAAAACAACAACAAAACTAACAATTTTACACTTGTGTGCACAACTCTACTTACAGTGCAGCGCAAAAGAGAAGTTCAAAAAGGCATTGGTCAATTGTCAGATTCCAAAGGTAGACTGAAGTCTTAAGAGTAATGAATGCTCTAGATAGGAGGAGGCTCCTAAAAAAAAAAAGATATATTAAATGGTTAAAAGTAGTACTTACTAGATTCCTCAGAATGATACATCTCCCTGATGGGAGTCACTAAACTTGTTTTTAGGTTAAAAATGCCAAATTGGTGCTAACAATCAGTTCCTCTGACTGTGTACTAGTCAGCTACAAAGAAGAAAGCAGTTCATCTTACAATTACTCTACTTGTAAAAATAATACAATAAAGGCAAATTATACATACATGTAAGGAAATGACCAATTTAAAAACATAATAGCAATAACTCACTTTTTGTGGAGTCAATGGGCCAGAAGCTGCAACCCTTAGGCAAATGGCTTCATGGAAGCATGCCATAGACGACCGCTGACTTGCAAAGATTATGCAAATTAAAGCTATGAGGGAAAATTGCTGGAAATATACAGTAATGTATTGTGTCAAGGCCTTAATGGAAGCTGAGCTTTGTAGCAATCTGAGTTTGGTTAGTTAAAGATTATATTGCATACTTGTATTGGTTATAAGTGGCTTTCAATAGAAGTGTCTGCCAAATTAATACATGTCAATGTAACTTGCATTTCAAGATGTGAACCAAATATGTGGTTAAAACTCTAACCTCACAGTAGAAAAACAACAAAGGAATCACTTTACTTTAAATTCACCTTGAATTAATTGTACATTTTTTTTTTAGCATTTTCTCAATACAGAAGACATAAACATGTGTCTACTTACTTATAGACATAACTATGTAACAACCATAAAGTCATGGATTGCAAAAACATCTCTTTGCTAACAAATCACGTTTAACTTCAGAATTTCAAGCTTTCTCTGCTCCATCTAGTGGTTTCACAAACTAGTACAGTAGCATTTCATATGCTATAACTGGTATCACAGCATAAAGTCACTATGGATGAAGCCAACTTGCTGATAAGCTTTGCTGATGTGGCTCAGTTATCTACTATAGTGCTGACATCTAGTGGACAGCCATAGAATTTTTTTAGACGCATGTAGATTAATGAATATTTTGCTGATAATGACAGTGCTCAAGATAGTGACAATCAATTGGATGACGTGGACCTTGTAGACTCTAGCATTGATCCAGATAGGGATCCCGAAGGCGTTTCACAAGGCTTCCAACTTTTCATAAAAGTCAGGACAGCACTATATGGACATTCTGCTTCCCACGGAGTGCAAACAGTCACCAACTACCAAACGTGTTGTGCACAACAAGCATGGACAGTGCAAATAAAGGCATTATATATATGGCACATGTTCTTCTAACCCTGCACTTTGCAAACTGCCATACTTTTAGGATTCACACAGAGATTATTAGTCATGTTGCTGGTCAAAATATACTAATTCACAGTTTCTGCACATTTTAGACAGTGTTATTATTGATAATAAAACTATTGCTTTCTGATACATTTATTTTCATTTTTATTCAAATTTTGTTAGAGTTCATCATTTATTATATACTGTATGCATAGACCAAAAAAATATGTGCCATTTTATTTCTTTATTTTCAATGTGTATTATTCCTCTAGCAGTTTCAGTACTTTCAGCTCCATTTTTATTTTCTCTCTCTTTTCTTACTCCAAAGTCACTGCATCAAGATGGACATCAGAATTAGTGAAGGGCAGACTAGGCCTCACTCCTGGGCCTGAACTCGCAACTGTATTGTCTTCAAACAATTCAGGATTCCTGTTGGGGAAAATATGATTATTGCTGTACATTTGAACATTACTATTTATAAGAGCCAGTTGTAGAAGGTTAATGTTAAATAAACATAAGTGTCATCTTAAATTAAATAGAATATCAGTTTCACTCAGATACATAGAAAATGGTATAATCTTTTACCAACTGTAAGGTATCTTGTGCAAGAATATTCTTAGCTGTACCTGTAAAAATAGAGTGTTAAGTAAGTTAGGAAATAGTCACTGCTAGAAGTATGGATTGTTAGATCATCTTACAAGTAGAACATTGGCATACAGTTTTCTGAGTTTTTACAAATGTTTTATAAACTGTCACATGTATGCACATGGGGAACACCTTAAAACCTTAGGCAGTGGTAAATCTCCACCGAAACAAGAGATGGCACTGTATGATAACAATTTCTATTCTCCTCCCTATGCAGAAAGGAACATTGACACTGTTTCCTCACCGACGTTACATCCAAGTTCTGTCCACCTGGACCCAGCTCTTTTTCCCAGAATGCCAGAATTTGGTAGGAGCATAACCTGAAATTCATTATTTGTTTGGCCTACATATTATGTGATTCAGGTGCCTAAAACTGCATTATCAGGACGCCTATTGCAGGCTTTGTAAGCCCAGAGAAGTTTCATACCTTTTTAACCAATTAGAGCAAATTAAAGCACTTGACTTGTTTTAAAAGTCAAGCCATTCTTGTTACTTTTTATTTTATCTGTGTTTGTTTATTCTGTTTTTTTTTATAACGTATTCATGAGCAAATAAACACTTCCTGTCCACTTTACCAACTTTACAGGGTGCTTCAGGCCTTTACCCTGTGCTGTGCTATACATACACTATTACCAGATGGGAAAACTTAGGGCAGTGCTGGTGTGTTTCTTGGCATGGTACTGATAGGGGTTAGAAAATGTAGCTTATTAAGTAACAAAAAATATACAAGCAAGGGTGATGGTTAAGAGTGCAGACAATAAAGACAGAGATCAAGGTCATCTACCTGAGGATCACTAAAACACACCTTCCTACCATCCATCCTTCATTATAGTAACCTCATCTCTACCACCCGACTGAACAGTCAGACAAACATTTGCCTCTGCTGCTCTCCCAGTTCACTGGATTGAGGAAACAGAGGTCTTAATAAGCCTACACTAAGAAACACTGCCATTTTACTCTAAATGGATATAATGTGTCACTTGTAAAAATACTGCTGCTAGTAACTAATGGGGTTTTACAGCATTCTTATAGTGTATTCCCTGCTAAGGATTGATAGTCTTGGCCACTGAGCCAGTTGGTGGCCTCAGAGCCAGCATGTGTACCATCCTCCTGCTTTCACTGCATTCCTGTTTGCCATTACAATAATATATATATATATATATATATATATATATATATATATATATATATA
>JANRMT010062795.1:12920430-12931836 GCA_026402145.1 Polypterus bichir lapradei
AAGTTGGAGAATTAGTGATGAGTCAGTCAGTCAGTCAGTCAGTCAGTGAGTGAGTGAGTGAGTGAGTCAGTGAGGGCTTTGCCGTTTATTAGTATAGATTATCTAATCTCAAAAATAATATCTTGTACAAAAAATTACATTTTAGTTTTAATGAGATTGTTTTTCATTAAACTCAAGCTTGAAATACTTTGTCGTGTATCAGCTGTGGATCCAAACAATATTCACTTTCACAATCTATAGCTCAGATGTGTCAGTTCATATAATGATGTAACATTCTCAAACATTTTTATTTTCGTTATGCCCAAATACAATTTTGTTAAAGGTTTTGCAAAACATTGGAAACATTTTATTTAAGTAAATTAAACTTATTTCATAAAGTGCATTGCCACCTAACCTACATGTAGAGAAATGTCTACATGGAAAAATAATACAACCAAATCATGAAACATATTTAATATATAATGCTGCTAATCTAATAATAAATATATCTAAGAAAGAACAGTTTTATATCTTGTAAAAGTAATTGTTGTATTATGTATTTAACCTTATAAAAATGGATTAAGGCAGTTCAGAAAACACATTTTAGTTGCACTCAGGTAATGCAAAAAAAAAGTAAGAAAGAAGGAAAGAACAATGGTTCGATGTTAATTGTTAATCATCATTCTTAGAGATTTGTTTCCCGAAAGCTCCGTAACACTGAGTACTTTGTTTTCTCGTATCTAAGATTGTTCGGAAGAAAAAAAAAAAAACTAAGATGAGCCCCCATCTCAGTTACGAGAATGCAGTGTTTGTGATGAATGTTACTTACAGTATTTAGTTAAACACTAAATGTAATCAGAGGCGATTTCATAAATGATGATGAGCATTTTATTATGCAATAGCATAATTAGCATATTTGATTAGCAATAATGGATACAATGAGGCTATTAGAAATAAACTGGATACATTAGGATTAAAAGTCAAGACGGAGGTAAAAAGCTTAGGGGTAATTGTTGACTGTAATCTGAATTTTAAATCGCATATTAATCAGATCACTAGGACAGCATTTTTACACTTAAGAAACATAAGTAAAGTTAGACCTCTTATATCGCTGAAAGATGCTGAGAAATTAGTTCACGCGTTTGTTTTCAGTCGACTAGGTTACTGTAACGCACTCCTCTCAGGACTACCCAAGAAAGACATAAATCGTTTGCAACTAATGCAGAATGCAGCTGCTAGAATCCTAACTAGGAAAAGAAAATCTGAACACATTTCTCCAGTTTTGATGTCACTACACTGGTTACCTGTGTCATTCAGGATTGACTTTAAAATTCTAATTATGGTTTATAAAGCCTTAAATAATCTCGCCCCATCTTATATATCGGAATGTCTGACACCCTATATTCCAAATCGTGACCTCAGATCCTCAAATGAGTGTCTCCTTAGAATTCCAAGAGCAAAACTTAAAAGTGGTGAGGCGGCCTTCTGCTGCTATGCACCTAAAATCTGGAATAGCCTGCCAATAGGAATTCGCCAGGCTAATACAGCAGAGCACTTTAAAACACTGCTGAAAACATATTACTTTAACATGGCCTTTCTATAACTTCAATTTAACTTAATTTAACTTAATCCTGATACTCTATATGTTCAATTTCCTCATAATAACTATTCAGGGTGGCTCTAAAATCCGTACTGACCCCTACTCTCTTTTCTGTTTCTTTTTCCGGTTTCTTTGTGGTGGTGGCCTGCACCACCTCCACCTACTCAAAGCTTCATGATGCTTCAACAATGATGGATGGATTAAAAGAGAGAATTCCACGTGACCATCATCATCATCAAGCCCTTCCGTGAAAACCCTAAATCCAAAGAGGACTGTTTCATTTATGTTAGGTAGAATGCCCAGAGGGGACTGGGCGGTCTCATGGTCTGGAATCCCTACAGATTTTATTTTTTTCTCCAGCCGTCTGGAGTTTTTTTTTGTTTTTTCTGTCCCCCCTGGCCATTGGACCTTACTCTTATTTGATGTTAATTAATGTTGATTTATTTTGTTTTCTTATTGTGTCTTTTATTTTTCTATTCTTTATTATGTAAAGCATTTTGAGCTACTGTTTGTATGAAAATGTGCTATATAAATAAATGTTGTTGTTGTTTACAAGTCTGGGTGCAAAAATTGGATAACTCAGTTTGTTTAGACAATTCGGCTGTTTTTAAACAGGCTTCAGTTTCTCCGAACCCCACTGCAATCAGTGCACTACCAAAATCAGCAGCTCCAAATTTGCCGCAGAGCTAGTGAGTAAAAGTGAGACGAGGGTCTAAGAAGTCCTGACTGTTCCTGTATTGCCTCTAATGAGAGAAGTTTTTGTCTTTAAAGCTATTACTTGAGATCTACCATGTGCATAATTTCAACAGCGCACAGTGTTTGAAGGTATTTGAACCTGGAGGACATTAGCAGCTGCATTTGCTGTAGTCAATGCTTGCAGACAATTTTGAAAGTTACAGTAATACCTTCAAGAGCCTTTATCATTTCTATTATGTGCAGCTTTTTTATTTGTTTTTAATGTGACAGTGTGCAATTTGTATTTGTTATGATCTCGTAAACCATATGCATATTAGCTTTTTATTCATTTAATTTATTTAGATGTTTACAATGTACTTTATTCTATTGTTGTTTTTCTATTTCCTATAGAAATTTGTTTATTGCTGTGTTTTATTTCATGTTTTAAGGACTTGTGTTTTATTAAATCCTCCCTGTTGACTGTATTTATTTATACGATGAACTAACATAATAGTTTTAACCATGTTCAGACTCGGGGGAGGGGGCGAGTTGGAGGACAGCTTTTGCCTGGGACCCCCAAAGCCCCATCCAGATTATCTGTGCTGACCCTCTCCGTTTATGCGCTGCCAGTAGTGAACATGACCAGCAAGGCTGCTGTGTCTGTGCTCGTAGATTACTATTGCTCCATGCACTCTGCAAACTTAACGTCCATCCATCTATCCATCCTCTTCCGCTTATCCAAGGTCGGGTTCCGGGGGCAGCAGCTTGAGCAGAGATGTCCAGACTTCCCTCTCCCCAGCCACTTCTTCTAGCTCTTCCGGGGGAATCCCAGATGCCCGAGCCACCTCATCTGACTCCTCTCGATGCGGAGGAGCAGCGGCTCTACTCTGCGCTCCTCCCAGATGACTGATCATCACACTCTATCTTTAAGGGAAAGCCCAGACACCCTACGGTGAAAACTCATTTCAGCCACTTGTATTTGCGTTAGTTCGGTCACTAACTCATGACCATAGGTGAGGGTAGGAACGTAGATCGACTGGTAAATTGAGAGCTTTGCCTTACAGCTCAGCTCCTTTTTCACCACGACAGACAGATGCAGAGCCTGCATCACTGCAGACGCTGCACCAATCCGCCTGTCGATCTCACGCTCCATTCTTCCCTCACTCATGAACAAGACCACGAAATACTTGAACTACTCCACTTGGGGCAGTTATCTCGCTCCCAACCCTGAGAGGGCAATCCACCTTTTTCCGGCTGAGGACCATGGTCTTGGATTTGGAGGTGCTGATTCCCATCCCAGCTGCTTCACATTCAGCTGCAAACCGATTCAGAGAGAGCTGAAGATCACGGCCTGAAGAAGCAAACAGGACAACATCATCTGCAAAAAGCAGTGACCCAATCCTGAGTCCACCAAACCGGACCCCCTCAACATCCTGGCTGCGCCTAGAAATTCTGTCCATAAAAGTTATGAACAGAATCGGTGACAAAGGGCAGCCCTAGCGGAGTCCAACTCTCACTGGAAACGGGTTTGACTTACTGCCAGCAATGCGGACCAAGCTCTGACACCGGTTGTACAGGGACTGAACAGCCCTTATCAGGGGGTCCAGTACCTCATACTCCCGGAGCACCCCCCACAGGAGTCCCCGAGGGACACGGTCGAACGCCTTTTCCAAGTCCACAAAACACATGTAGACTGGTTGGGCAAACTCCCCCATGCACCCTCCAGGACCCTACTAAGGGTGTAGAGTTGGTCCACTGTTCCGCGACCAGGATGAAAACCACACTGTTCCTCCTGAATCTGAGGTTCGACTATCTAATGGACCCTCCTCTCCAGAACCCCCAAATAGACTTTTCCAGGGAGGTTGAGGAGTGTGATCCCTCTGTAGTTGGAACACACACTCTGGTCCCCTTTCTTAAAGAGGGAGAACCACCACTGCGTTCTGCCAGTTCAGAGGCACTGTCCCTGATGTCCATGCAATGTAGCAGAGACATGTCAGCCAAGACAGTCCTACAACATCCAGAGCCTTGAGGAACTCTGGGCGTATCTCATCCACCCCTGGGGCCCTGCCACCAGGGAGTATTTTAACCACCTTGGTGACCTCAGTCCCAGAGATGGGGGAGCCCACCTCTGAGTCTCCAGGCTCTGCATCCTCATTGGAAGGTATGTTAATGGGATTGAGGAGGTCTTCGAAGAACTCCCCCCACCGACCCACAACGTCCCGAGTCGAGGTCAGCAGCGTACCATCCCCACCCTATATAGTGTTGACACTGCACTGCTTCCCCCTCCTGAGACGCTGGACGGTGGACCAGAATCTCCTCGAAGGTGTCCAAAAGTCGTTCTCCATGGCCTCCCCAAACTCCTCCCACACCCGATTTTTTGCCTCAGCAACCACTGAAGCCGCATTCCGCTTGGCTTGCCGGTACCTATCAGCTGCCTCCAGAGTCCCACAGGACAAAAGGGTCCGATAGGACTCCTTCCTTAGCTTGATGGCATCCCTCACCACCGGTGTCCACCAACGGGTTTGGGGATTGCTGCCACGACAGGCACCAACCACCTTACGGCCACAGATCTGGTCAGCCGCCTCAACAATACTGTAGAGGCACGGAACATGGCCCATTCGGACTCAATGTCCCCCACCTCTGTTCTGCCGGAGGGGTGAGTTGAAGCTACTTCTGAAAGGGGACTCTGCCAGACGTTCCCAGCAGACCCTCGCAACACGTTTGGGCCTACCTGGCCAGACCGGCATCCTCCCCTACCATCAAAGCCTACTCACCAACAAGTGGTGATCAGTTGACAGCTCCGCCCCTCTCTTCACCCAAGTGTCCAAGACATGTGGCCGCAAGTCCGACGAAACGACCACAAAGTCGATCATCAAACTGAGGCCTAGGATGTCCTGGTGCCAAGTGCACATATGAACACCCCTATGCCTGAAGATGGTGTTCGTTATGGACAATCCGTGACGAGCACAGAAGTCCAATAACAAAACACTGCTCGGGTTCAGATCGGGGGGCCATTCCTCCCAATCATGCCCTTCCAGGTCTCACTGTCACTTCCCACGTGAGCATTGAAGTCTCCCAGCAGTACAAGCGAGTCCCCAGAAGGTATGCCCTCTAGCACCCCCTCCAGGGACTCCAAAAAGGGTGGGTACTCCAAACTGCCATTCGGCACATACGCACAAACAACAGGATAAAAAAATACACAGGATGATTATCCATTTATACACTAAAATGGATGTGAATTTTCCCTTGGGATTAAAAAAGTATCTATCTAATAATGGCAATTAATAATAATTATTATTATTAAATAATTCCTCCCATGTAAGTAACATTTCTCGGACTGCCTTCTTCCATCTCCAAAACATTTCTAAACTTTGTCCTGTTCTTATGCAACACAGTACTGAAGTATTGGTTAATGCCCGAGTCACCTCACGTATAGATTACTGTAATACTATTCTATCTGGCATCCCACAAAAAATTATCAATCGCTTACAACTTATTCAAAATTCTGCAGCCAGGATAATAACCTGCTGTTCTAAATCCACTGAACGTATTACACCTATTCTCTCTCAACTTCACTGGCTCCCTGTTAACTACATAATACAATACAAAATACTGCGCTGAACATTTAAAGCTCTCCACAACCTCACTGATCTCCTCCAGACTTGCACTACTCTCGCTTACTCAGATCCTCATCTGCAGCTGCAGCTGTACTTTCTGTACCACACATCAGACTCAGTGCTATGGGAGCTCGAGCGTCTCTCATAGTGCTCCTCAACTCGGAAATTTCCCTCTCATATACGTCAGCTCGATTCAATAACACATTTTAAAATTGCCCTCAAAACTTATCTTTTCAAACTGGCATACCAATTGTGAATTTTGCACTGTTACTGCCAGTTATCTTTGTTTGTTTGCTTGCTAATTATTGTTTTTTTGATTTATCATTCTCTTATTTTAATTTTACTAATGTTGTTTAATTTTATTGTAAGGTGAACTTGAGTGCTAAGATTATAAAACGGGATTGTCTAATGGCCAAATATAACCAAAACAATTATTCAGCGTTACCTATGAAATGGAATCCCCCGGGATCAGGTTTAGAGCGTACAGCGATTTGTACAATCCAAAGCGCACATGCGTGAGGCATCTTTATCCATTACTTCACTCCACAGTAGTGCCACTCGCAATATGGCGGCGACGTTGACGTACGATGCCGCTGGTCATGTGGCGTCTAGTAATTCTATGTATATGCTGTTGCTGGCCCGATCCGCGCGCGCGTGCGTATTGAAAGCCTAACATGCCGTAAAGTGTTCAAGCATGCGTCAAACAGATTGGGCAGCACCAATTCTCAGCACTTTCGTTTTGTTTCAGTCAGTTCCCCATGTCAGCAAGAGATATACCAAAGCTAGGCGTTGCATTAACTGGTTAAAATGGGTAGAAAGAGTAAGCGGGCTGCAGCCCTGCAGCTCTGTGTCCCTGGCAATGGCGCTGCGATGTGGGACGTGGTGATCGTTGGAGCGGGTCTGTCGGGTCTCACTGCTGCTTGGGAGCTGCTGAAATCAAGACAAAACCTGCAAGTGCTGGTGCTGGAAGGCAAAGGTTAGCGATAAACCAAATGTTGAGGGTGGATCTGTCTATAAATAGCTATGTTCTGCATAATAAATGACCTAAAGTAACATAATTTAGAAGTAAATATATGTGGTTTGAAATCTGTAGTGCACCCCAATTTATTAAACGATTTCTTATATACAGTGCACTTGAAAAAATACCTCTAAGCATATTATTCACAATATTAAAAATGCTTTACTGTTTATTAAATGTAACATATACTATTCACAAACCTACTTCAGGGTTGCTGGCGTAGAGCCCCTCTCAAGTCAGAAAACAGTGCTGAGTAGTCAATTGGAGGGCCGTAAATGTGTGTTCAATAAATCATTGTATTTTGGAATTAATACTATATATTCAGGTTAAAACCAGGTATGTGTAAAACAAAATGATTATTTCTAAGCATTCATAGAAATAGCCATTCCTAAACAGTTAACAAAATATCTCAGTTTCTCAAACATATACACTAATGGTAAAAAGTTTAGAACACCTTCGCCTTTCCTGTTTTTCTTCAAATGTAATCAGTTGAAATGCAATGAAAGACCTAAATGTGGAAAAGGTAAGCAGTATACTGCCAGAAGTTTAAATTTAAAAGTTTAGCGTTAGAAAAAACTGAATAAAGGGAAGTTTCAGAATATTATATATAGGTTACAACCTACAGATGTTCTGCAGCAACTAAAGTAAACTAAGCCTTGCAAGCTGAAGCAAACAATTTGTACAGGTTTCCCAACTTCTGCCGATTACATAAAAGCAAACAGAGCTGGAACAGGCTCTATTACTACACCCAGGGAAGTTGTAAATTCCAGTGATAATGACATTAAAACATCATCTAACAAATGAAATGCGACAGAACATTATTACCCTTAGAAATGTAGGACTTTCATTTAGAGAAACTGCAGAAAATATTTAGGTGTCGGTGAGTACGGTATCCTATACAATTAAAAGGCGATTGGAAACTGGAAGAAACTCTGATAAGAAGAGATCTGGCAGACCCAAATCAGAAGACAAGCTGTTGTGCTGTGAAGCTCCTGTCATGCAAGCTGATGACCCTCTGTCTTCTGATTGGATTGTGAGTCAATAAGCATGAGGGTTACATGATCTTATGCTGTAGGAGGGACATTCCAGGAAGGGAGCAGAAAAGGGGCTGGAATGGAATTAATTCATAAGTGGCATTAGTCTGACTTTCGTATAATAATAGTAATAAATGTATTTAAAATAAGCGTTTTCATTTGTGGCTGCAGGTTTTTGTTCCAGCTTCTGTTTTTAATTGAACTTCTGGGCTAATTAAGTGATGTGTTAATTCCCAAGTTCTGTGTTTTGGGAACAATATAGAAATTACAAAACTAAGTTTGGTACAAAAAAAGTATGTGTATATATATATATATATATATATATATATATATATTAAAATGTACCAAGCAGTTATATGGGAATAATGTATTTTTTTCTTTTTAACAGTATTTTCATATTGATTTTCATTCTACTTTTTAGGTGTTCTAATTGTTTAATTAATCCATTATTTACTAATTAGTGGGTCTGATGCTAAAGTAGTTGAAACCTTTGATTCTTCAGTGTTGTTTGCCTGGGTGTTTGTTCTGCTCATTTTTAATTGTCATTAATAAGATACAACGAAAGGGAAAAACTAAACAGAGAAAGGGCAAAATATAATGAAATCAACAAAAGAGAGTTAAGCATTTAAATCTATAGCCAAAGCAGAAATATTTCTAAATGTCTTATAAATGTAAAATCATGCTGCTGTGCTTTTTTGAATGTAGAATAAAAGAAAAATAATGCCACCTAATTAAACGAGATCAGTGTTATCAGGTGTTGTGACTGATTATGAATCTGGTTGGAACAAAAACCTGCAGCCACAGTGTGCCCACAGGAACAAGGTTGGGAAATAGTGATGGGCGGAGTGAAGCCTCACGAAGCATCAAAACATTTGAAGCAATTGTGTCGGAAATCGTATCGAAGCTTCGAAGCATTTGACACTCACCTCTCTAGTGACCCCTCCTGGCCATTTTCATTAAAGTTACACAAACTCATGATCCACTTCAATGACGTCTGTTATAACTCTTATCGTTTTTATTTTTTTGCTGCTACAGACTGACAACGAAGAAAAGGGTTCGTCAGCAACTTCTAGTGTCTGATGTCTAAAAAATATAAATATATATATAACTAATGCCGACAGGCAGAATGCACTATACGATAGCAAGAGTGAAACAAAATAAGACGCCTCACTCATGGATTCCCGGCCGGCTCTTTCAATTAGTATTTACTTTTGCACTGTATCATTATAATCGGTCCTGTTTTTAGTATTATAATTAACCCTCATCTTTTCTTGATCACATTTAATAGCCTTAAATGTTTTCTTTGGTCTGACTTAATTAAAACGGAGTAGACGGAAAATAAAGGTTTATCCCTGTACTTTGCCATGATATAGGTAAGCACATTTGAGAAAGAAAAGGTGAAATCCTTAAATCAGTTGTTATTATTCGATCAAGTATTGAAATATTTCATTTATTAATACTTTACAATATTTTGTGGAGCACGAAAGTAATGAGTTTGCTACAAAGAAATGACGCCGTCAATGGCTCAACTAACTAAGGTGGTTGCTTTTCAAATTCTGAGCGTAGTGCAAGCCAGAGTTCGATCCGACTTAAAGACTCATCAAAATTAACAATAATAAAAAAATGATCAGAATTGAAATCTTTATAACCAATTTGAACTGAATAATTTTGAGAGATACTGTGGAAGGATCGCATAAGAGATCTGTTCGGGAATCACCCCTACTCAAAATCGGCATCAAAATGCGATGTCTAATTGCGGACGGCAGCTCACATATTTACATTAATCCATATTCTATTCATTGCCATTTGACATCCATGAACCCCTCCATTGAATAAGGCAGTGGTTCTCAACCTGTGGGGCGGGCCCCCTAGGGGGGCGCGAAGTAACAAAAAGGGGGGCCGCAAAGATGTGAAAAAAAAAAAAACAAGAATCAAAAATATGAAAAAAAACATCTATTGGAACCAAAACAAATTAACTTAAACTACATTCTGATACTTGAGCAATAAATATAGAGTTAGATAAATGTCGATAAAAGTTAAGTAGGTATAATAAAATATGCATCTACATTTCAAAAAAATGTTGGGGGGGGGGCGCGATTAAAACTGTTTTGAAAACTCGGGTCGCAAATACTTAAAGGTTGAGAAACGCTGGAATAATGTGATAACAAACCCACTGTGGTAAATCAGGTTGAATTTGCTCTGCTGCACCAAACATTCAAAGGTGTCAATCCGGAGCACATCATAGAGGCTGAGAGACACGGCGCAGATCAGTCACCGGCACACAGACACACACGGGACACTTCCAGGTGAGCAGTGCACATATCAAGGTCGGCATTAAAGATCCTCTTGAGTACTGAGGCAACAAAAAGCAGCGGGATAAAAACATCTGGACCTGCTGTTGAAAAAGCATTTGCTTTTAACAGCTGCATCCCTCCCTCGTGAACACATCTTCAAGGTCCGGACAGGCGATCAGTAAAAAGTTTTTTAATCACAGCACAGTGCAATAATAAAACATTTCCTAAAACATATAGTTGTCCAGTCTGTATCATTCCTAAGCAATCTTCCAGTAATAGAGGCGCAATCCCAGTTACTAACACATTTACCGTGTAGAAAACACTCAAAGTAAGAACACATTCCACCTTATCAATTTAATATTTAAAAATTTAAACCGCTAAACCCGCCATCAACAACTACAAAAACAGTTGAAATCGTTACTCAAATAAATTTTTTTTGTTATAGACATAAAACAGATGCACATTTCCATTTGATATATCTTTACTAGTTTTCTCGCCTTGCTCGCTCCCGGTCCACGTTGGAATTTGCTGTTTAATGAAAAAAAAAAAAGAAAATCAGACTCTTTTGGTTCATAATTCACAGTGGGAGGACGTGAGACCCAAACCCACGTATGCTTTATTATGAAGCGGTAACGCTACCACTGCACCACTACTATTTTCAGGAGGGTGGTATATAATGTATGTTTTTTAATGCATGCATGTATGTATGTAATGAAGACGAAAACAATTATATATAGATGTATACTATATGACATACGTTCAGTGTTGCATGAAAACGTTGCATGAGGCGAAGAATGGATATTTATGAGACTATTATAGTGAGAGATGTGTCGTCACCCGTGTTGGTAAAGCTCTTCTTTGCAGCATTATGCATTCAACAAGTCGGCGTTTGTATGATGTATAATTTATAATTTTATTTTTTGCCACAAAGTATTATCGGGCACAATCATTTAACATGTATTGATCATCTACAAACATTCATTTCAATGGGAATTCTGTTGAGTTTTTTAACTCTGTTGATGCCATATGTACTTCAAACGGGAGCTCGATGAATTAATAATAAGTTGAAGCTTTGCGCAGACATGTGTAGTACTGAGATTGCGTCATGACGGGCTTCGAACGGGGCTCCGAAGCCTCAGACGTGCGTAGTACTGAGATCATGACGGGGCTCCGAAGCCTCAGACATGCG
>JANRMT010062795.1:12938475-12951445 GCA_026402145.1 Polypterus bichir lapradei
AATGTGGAAAAGTTCAAGGGGGCCGAATACTTTTGCAAGCCACTGTACCACTGATTAATGCCAACTAAGCAGAAATCCCTTGGCTCAGCTCTCACAATATGGTATGTGACCACAAGGGGGAGATGCAGCACCCCAAACCCCAGACACACCCTCACCAACACAAGTGCCAGTTTGAATAAAAGGTTTATTAACACAGCTACTTTGGAAAAAGACAAATATGACATAAACATAAGCACAATACTGTTCTTCCCTTCTTTTCCTTTCCTTCCACTCATCTAGGTGAGCTTTGTCCTCTTTCACCCAACTCCAACTTGGCCACTTGAGATTGAACGGCTTCTTTTAACTATATTAAGGAGTACTTCCAGTTCTAGGGCATAGCCTGTTGGAAGCGATTCCCGATTGAACAGCAGGCCCTAAAAGTAGGGATTGTGAATTCCAGTAGTTCCTCCTGTTGTCCTCCACTGAACCCAACAGGGCTTCCCTATGGTATTACAGGTCCCAGAAGGCCCCGCAGTTGTCCGTGGGAGAATTCCAACACAGGAATGGTGCCATTTAGCATACTGGGTGAGAAAATATTCAGGAGTATTTTCAGACCTTCCACTGCACTGTCCTCCTAGCTGAATAAGGATTCTTGTTCAATCCTGGTCGGGATGCCAGTCCATGTGTGCCGTCCACTACAGTTAGCAAAGTAGGAGACACATTAGGACTGAGAAATTATTCTCAATTGCATGCCTGCTAAACAATCCTATATTCCCCTTTCCTTAAACTACAAAGGCTTTAACATACGATTGGTGCTTAGTATTAAGACTTGTAAAGATTGTTATATTAACCATATGTTTACATTCTTTGAATAACTCTGTCTCAAATAATATTGTTCATCTACGCACCACTTTTACTAAATGCAAGTTAGAGACATCACTGACAGAAACCTAGTTGATTATCCAAACCTTTCATAAATGCAATATTTGCCATGGATAATATGTTATTAAGCAGCAATTAAGATCCAGTGTAATATCCCCAAACATTACCAGTTTTATCAATCTAGTGCACCACCACCCTGTCCCGGGATTGTTCTTGTCTCTGCCCAGTGCTTGGTGGGATAGGCTTCAGCTTCCCCACACCCCTACTATGGAAGAGCCAGTTTAGAAAGGAATGGACGAATACTGTAGCTTCTCAGGGAGGTGATGTCAAATTTGATTTGAATAAGATATAGAATTGTATGTCTGACAGGCTTGTAATTCACTTATGATAGTATTATTTATAAAGCCAGTAATCAAAAGAAATAATGAAAAGAAGCACACATGATTTAGATTATTTTGCAGTATCATTTGCTGTTTTCTCATACAAGTACCCTTTCTTGAAATTTCACACTACTAAATAATGATAATTAAACACTTTGTAATTATAAAATTAATTGTACATTATCCATGAATATTTATAACATACCAGAAAGCAACCATGCTTGTAGTAATTTAATCTGGAAAGGTTAGTTATAATAGGTTCAAAGGCACCACTAATTATACATACATTTTCCCTGCTCCACTTGTTTCTTGGTAAGCCTAAAACAGACCAGACTTATCTATCATGTAGAACATTCTCATCTTCAGGAATTCTATCTAGTTTTTGTGACAGATTGTTTTCTTATGCAAAATGTAGTATATTTTAGCACATTTATCTGTTTCCTCACCATAATAATCCCCAATCAAGAACGATGGTGAAGTGGTCACATCATCTATAGCCAATGCGTTCACTTTTCCAACCATTACAGTTCTGTACACTCATCCTGAAATGGTCAGGATGGCATGATTATATGGTAGTTAGTGCTTCTGCCTCAGGAATCCAGCCTCCTGGGTTCATATGCCATGCCTAATCACAATCTACATATGTTGAATTTATGTACTGTCATTTCATTTGTGTGGGTTATTTTTCAAGTATTCAATTGTCTCCTACTCAAATCTGAAAGACACTGGTGATTCTAAATTGACCCCATATTAGAGCGGGAAAGAGAGGGCCCTGTAATCCACTGGCATCTTCTCCAGGGTTGGTTTCTGTCTTGTGCCCTTGGAGATTGAAGTATTTTAAGCTGATCTGAGTATGTTATAAACCCAACAAAGGTAGCACAGAATTACAGTAGTAGTATTGTTGCCTTGCAAATAGGGGACACGCCGATTAGGTGAACTGGTGTTGCTAATATGTCCCTAGTTTATTTGTGTTTGCCCTTTTGATGGACTGCCACCCTGTCTAGTTGTTCCTGCCTTATACCAAATGAGCAATGAGCTCCATTTGCCCAGCGACCCAGCAGGGTTAAGAAAATGGATGGGTAAATGATCCTAGCACTGCTGATCTTATGAAAATACAAAATGTCATGTAATGTAATATCAATTTTAAAACAATGCACACCTAATTGCTTTGGGTACATTGTAGATATCAGTGTCCACTTAAATCGAGTGAGGCTGATCTTGAATGTTGGCAGAATCTACATTTGTTTCTCAGCCTGGCCATTGTCTGAGTAGAGTTTATGTGTTCTCCTCATGCTTATGTGGAAATTCTTCAGGTCCCTCAAAGGTCTTTATAATAGGTTAATTAGAGACACTGTACTGGCCTGATAGAAATGAACGTGGACATTGGAGGGATATTCCTAGATTGTCTGACAACTTTGCATTTGTTCCAGCTTCCTGCCCAGTTCTGTCAGAAAATATGCTGGCACGCAGCAACTTTATAATAAAAGGCAGGTTTAGAAAATTAATGGAGGGATGGATGATTTGGAATTCTCATCTTCCTGGTAGGATATAGTACAGAAATTCACAATTGTATGTTTGGAAATTATCTAATGAAACTTAAGACGAATGATTTTGAGACATCTGAATTAAATGTTCCTGTTTGCAATAGAAAATCTTGTACTGAAAAATTTACTTAATAGAAAGTAAATATTAGAGAGCAGGAAATTTTGGGTGTCTGTCAACCTGCAATAGCTTCCTCTATGCAGGACTAATGAAAATTTATGGCATATGAAGTGATTTGTTAGTGTAGTGTGGAGAAAATGTAAAAGAGAAAGCAAAAAGCAATTAATTAATTTTCTGAATATTCGGGTTATTAAAGGAAAAAAATGAAAAAGACATGAAATAAAATTGGAACTAGAAAAATAATAATCTCAGAATTGTGAGATCATTAAGTGAAAATAATGTGTTTCATCTCTGATAATTGTACTTTTTTGTTCTTAAATTAAGTTTACATATTACATATTAAGTTTTTGGAGTTATTCATTATGTAGTGCACCCCATATCACTTGGCTTCATTAAAAGCATTATTTATTGTGTTATTTTTTTACTGCATAATAAAATTTTCCATGGTTTTCATTGTAAAATTGCTTTTTTTTAATTTCAGGTCGAGTGGGTGGACGAACACAAACCGTAATGTTACCCTGTACCAATGGGATGGATATGTGGGATCTTGGTGGACAGTGGGTGGGAAGGTAAAACAAACTCCATTTTTGCTTTCATTGTATAGACATGGTAAATAAACATTTTGCTGATACTTAAATTCTAGTGGGCAGCATGGCTGTGCAATGGTTAGACTTCTGCCTCACAACAAGGGTACTAGGAATTAAGTCCCATGCACTCCCGGTGAGGAGTTTGCAGATTCTTGCTGTGTCTGTATGAGTCCCTTTCTTTCCAAAAAATGCAATTTAGGTGGATTGGTGATCATAAATATGCCACTGATATATACCTGTACAGTATCTGTGTGTGTGTTAACCCGACAATGTGCTGGTGCCCTGTCCAAGGACAGTTCCTGCCTTGCTTACAGTGCTTGCTGGGATCACTTCCAGCTTCCCCATAACCCTGCTATGGATAAGCAGGTTTGGAAGATGGGTGAATGAATTTTCTTTTACACAAAGAGTATGATAATGTTTATCTTATCACAAAGCATGATTACAATTAACTTTAAGCACATGGTATGTAGCAAGTTTTTAAGATATGAAATCTTAGTCATGTAGATCCTTGGGCCTCATTTACACATGTGCATTTGCAGAGACACTTGTTAATGCAAGTGCACGTCCATGTGCATTTTTCTGCATTTACAATATGAATTTTCATTAGCTACTTGCTTATGCATCTGCCTGTCATTTTGTTTTTAAATAAAGTTCTCTAATGAAAAACAATACACTACTAGTGTATTTTCCTTTTAATTGCAAAGAGCCTGTACATAAAACTGAAAAGACATGCCAAACATACATTTCTTTTACATTGAATATTTATGCCAAAATCATACATACCTTTTGATTGTTCAATGGGTGAGAACTTTCTGTAGATAGCACTTTGTTTTTCTCCATGGTGACAGGAGTGTGCAATTGGTCTGCCCCAACTGTACAAAACTGGAACATTTTATTTACATCCCCTTCAACCTTTCTGGGCTGAGCGGGTCACTTGGCGTATATCTGGCTATGCTTAAGGGGTATGTCTTGAGTGACACAACCCTAATCAGTTCCTGGAAAGAAACCAGGACAGGCTCTAAGGCATCTAGTATTTCCAGTCACCCTTTTGGTGGCTTTCCTTGTGCTTGAAGCACACGTGTGTACAGTCATATAGAGTATCCCTGTGTGCCATCTGTGCCCAAAGAAAATCGTAAAACAGGTTTGTTAAACAAAATAAACCCATATCAGGAATAAACAGTGGGATTACACAAAGCAACAACATATTAATAGAAAAGAAACTCTGTAAAAAAGCTGTAAAAGTATGCTTCCTTAAGGGCTTTGGCTCTTCCAGGTTGGGTGGCTTATCTACTAGTCCACTACCTAAATACCCAAGAAGTCTCTCTCTGAATTAATCTCAGAAATATTATATTAAAATTTTCTCTCTGAAGCCCTGGCTGTGATACTGACTTGTTAGGCTAGGCATTTGCTAACTTCAACTCCTGGCTATAAGCTCAAAGTCACTCTAGCCAAGACATACCTTTTCAACTACTCTATAGACAAACTTTTATGACAATCCTTAAAAGTGCTTTAAGGGTCATAAAACTCACCCAGAACCTCCTGTGGCATTACTGTGTCTATATGTCAAACAACTGCAGCTAGAACCTTGTCCTTGGCTTTAAGCAAAAGTTATGACATAATATACGCCTACAAAGGATAAAATGAGGGTTGTGGCAGCCTTCACAAAGTTATATGGGTTTGAATATTGCTTATTTCAAACTGCTGAGAGTTAAGTATGGCATACAGAATGCACGTGCGACAAAGAAATGGCCATGCAAAATTAGCTGTGCTTCTGTCCCCACAGAGGACGTACTCCACGATACAGAATGTAAAACCGACAATGACAGAGAAATGTATGCTGACAAACAAGGTGCTTTTTAAATACTCACAACTTCCACCCATATTCAAATATTGCCTTTACATCCTTACATCAATGCTTGGTTAATGAGCTACTATGTACCAAGGTTAAATTGAGAGTATGCTCAGTGTGGAGTGAGATTTTTTCATACTAAAAGAAAAACTATGTGTGGCCAACGAGAGAGCGGCCACCATGATCTGTATGGAGACCATGGGAACGGAGCATGGAAGCTCAACCCCATTGTGGCCTGTGGCCACCACAGGGGGGCACCGAGAGGATTGTGGAGCCCTGGGTGTCAGCACTTCCGCAACACCCAGAAGTGCTGGTGGAAGAGATTCCCGGGACACCCGGAGTACTTCTGGGTGCTCAATTGGCACTTCCGCCACACCAGGAAGTGCCGCCGGAAAATCATCAGAGAGCACCTGGAGCACTATATATATATATATATATATATATATCTATAATAATAAAAGGCAAAGCCCTCACTCACTCACTGACTGACTGACTGACTGACTGACTGACTGACTCATCACTAATTCTCCAACTTCCCATGTAGGTAGAAAGCTGAAATTTGGCAGGCTCATTCCTTACAGCTTACTTACAAAAGTTAAGCAGGTTTCATTTCGAAATTCTACACGTAACGGTCATAACGGTCGATAACGGTCGACAACGTCCGCCATGTTGAACTTTCTTATTTATGGCCCCATCTTCACGAAATTTGGTAGGCGGCTTCCCTGCGCTAACCGAAACCGATGTATGTACTTATTTCGATGGTATGACGCCACTGTCGGCCGCCATATTGAACTTTCCAATGTCACCAATTTTCAAACTTCCCGTGTAGGTAGAAGGCTGACCCCATCTTCACGAAATTTGGTAGGTGACTTCCCTGCGCTAACCAAAACCGATGTACGTACTTATTTCGATGGTATGACGCCACTGTCGGCCGCCATATTGAATTTTCCAAACGTCACTAATTCTCCAACTTCCCATGTAGGTAGAAGGCTGAAATTTGGTAGGCCCATTCCTTACAGCTTACTTACAAAAGTTAAGCAGGTTTCATTTCGAAATTCTACGCGTAACGGTCATAACGATCAACAACGTCCGCCATATTGAACTTTCTTATTCATGGCCCCATCTTCACGAAATTTGGTAGGCAGCTTCCCTGCGCTAACCGAAACCAATGTGCATACTTATTTCGGTGGTATGACGCCACTGTCAGCCGCCATATTGAACTTTCCAATGTTACTAATTCTCAAACTTCCCGTGTAAGTAGAAGGCTGAAATTTGGCAGGCCCATTCCTTACAGATTACTTACAAAAGTTAAGCAGGTTTCATTTCGAAATTCTACTCATAACGGTCATAACGGTCAACAACGTCCGCCATGTTGAACTTTCTTATTTACGGCCCCATCTTCACGAAATTTGGTAGGTGACTTCCCTGAGCTAACCAAAACCAATGTACGTACTTATTTCGGTGGTATGACGCCACTGTCAGCCGCCATATTGAATTTTCCAACATCACTAATTCTCCAACTTCCCGTATAGGTAGAAGGCTGAAATTTGGCAGGCTCATTCCTTACAGCTTACTTACAAAAGTTAAGCAGGTTTCATTTCGAAATTCTACGCGGAACGATCAACAACGTCCGCCATGTTGAACTTTCTTATTTATGGCCTCATCTTCTTGAAATTTGGTAGGCGGCTTCCCTGCACTAACCGAAACCAATGTACGTACTTATTTCAGTGGTATGATGCCACTGTCGGCCACCATATTGAACTTTTCAACAGTCTTTGTTACTTATGGGCCCATCTTCAAGAAATTTGGTACACGGGTTCCCAACGCTAACTGAATCCTATTTACGTACATATATACGTCCATAGCCTGCAGCTTGGTCACCATGTGAGGCGGCGTTGGGTCTCCCATCCCATCACCTCCCACGTTGTTGGCTGCCTGCCTATATAAGGCCGTCCGTCGCTCCAGTCTCTACATTCCCTTCCTTGCTTCGCCACGGTATTCACATCTCCCTGCTGATAACTACAGCCTTTTTGTTTAATCCACGGCTTCTCTGCTGTTTTATTGTTTGTTTATTACAATTATAGTTATTGTATAGGTATTTTACACTTACTTTACGTTACTCAGGTACCCATTTCCTTCATCATTCCAACCCCCATTACCATGTCTATCGAGGTAATCACCATCGATCAAAGAACTGTCACTTACCGAGTGGTTTCCTTGCCCGGAGATGGCACCTACCTTTTCCATTCTCTGTGTTACATATTGCACGGCCATATCAGGCTCACTCTTGATATCCGGAAGAACATTGTGTCTTATGTATTGAATGACTGGGACAGGTTCAAGGTGTGGACTGATGACGGTACAGGAGATAATTATACTACACAGGAGCACTAGAAGAGTGAAATGCTTAAGCCCTTCACCTATGGTTCTGCATGTGAGTTGATGGCTGCCGCTGAATTGTTCGGTTGGTGCTTTCAAGTGTACCGAAATGGCCAAATATTTTACACCTTTCGACAACCGCCAATGCCTCTTAAACATCTTACATTCACAGGTGACGATTTCAGTAGTGGACACTTTGATGTTTATGAATGTTTAAACTCTCAAAAGCTGGATGTGAAGTTATCGATGAAACCGGTTGTAAGCTTACAACGCTTGACAGATGCCGAATGTCACTTCAACACAAGTCCTGCAAATACTGTCGTAATTGAAACAAACCATGAAACTGAAATCGATTATGACAGCAGCAATCCATGCTGTGAGATTTGAAACAAGATTAGTGTTCACATGGCCAACTGTAAGTTGCATGCTCAAGAGTAAGCTCAGCGCACAGCTTGGTCATATTACAACCGGAGGGCCGAACTGACAACGTGGTATACAAAGAGATCCTTAACAAATAATTATTGCCATATTTTCCCTCACTTTAAAAAGGTTAAATTTTCTTCTTAATAAAAATTTTAATGCAATACTTCGCCGCTGCGAAGCGCGGGTATTTTGCTAGTATATATATATATATATATACTGTATATATACATACACACACACACACAAGGTGTGTCTATTAAATAACGTGACTGATTAAATATCCATCTATCCATCCATTATCCAACCCGCTATATCCTAACTACAGGGTCACGGGGGTCTGCTGGAGCCAATCCCAGCCAACACAGGGCGCAAGGCAAGAAACAAACCCCGGGCAGGGCGTCAGCCCACCGCAGACTAATTAAATAACTCGCCTTTATATGTATTACAAATTTAATGCTTGTCCCCTTCAATATACTCCCCATTTGCACTAATACATTGCTGCAGTCTTGTTTTCCACTGGTCGAAGGCATGGAGCAAATCAATTTATGTCAGCTGTTTTAACACATCCGCTGTTTTCTTCTTTACAGCATCAACTGACTCAAAACGTGTCCCTTTAAGCACTGATTTAACTTTTTGGAAAAGATAAAAGTCACCACATTTCCCTGGTGAAAAATGAAACCATTTTCCCACAGTTGTGGCTATTGTTTTCTGACTTTTTCTCTCAGCTTTATCAAAACGTCCTTATAATAATGCTGGTTAACTGTTGTACCTTCTGGAGCCCATTCTTCCAAAATTACACCCTTGATATTGAAAAACACAATGAGCATGGCTTTGAATTTTGACTTGCTTTGACAAGCTTTTTCATTCTTGGTCCAGGGCCGTTGTTCTTCTTGCGGCAGTCTTCAATCCAAATCCCTAAAGCAGATTTCATCCGGACTACCGCCTTATTACGTCCATTTACAACTCGTTTTGCGCCCTGGTTAAAGGACACTGCCGCCGTAGATCTTATATTCTTTTCCTCCTTTTTAAATAAAAAGAATCGTGGACTCATTGATGCCGTAATGGCGTTCTACAGCGGTGTAGCTGTTCTCTTCCTTCAACATATCCAAAACGTTTACCTTTTCGGCAATCGTTAGCATCTTCCATTGGCGCTTGGGCACGGCCCCTGAAGCAGTTGCAGGAGCAGATCGTTTTGGAGCCATAACAAAGGGCTTGACTATACACAAAGATAAACACAAACGAGCACAAAAGTTAACTCTTTACACAGCGAAACACATTGATGCTGAATGAGCGAGACGAGACTTCCTGGTTAACGCAGCGGAATTGAATTCGGCGCTCCGTCTATGAGCCAATCAGCACACAGGAACTTAACTGCGTGCTCTGATTGGGTAGCTTCTCAGCCATCCTCCAATAGCGTCCCTTGCATGAAATCAACCCGGGCAAACCAACTGAGGAAGCATGTACCAGAAGTAAAAAGACCAATTGTCCGCAGAAGCCCGCGAAGCAGCGAAAAATCTGCGTTATATATTTAGATATGCTTACATATAAAATCCGCGATAGAGTAAAGCCGCGAAAGTCGAAGCGTGATATAGTGAGGGATTACTGTATATATATGTGTATACGTATTCAACCAATACTACAATTTCATGACAATTAAAAAAAAAAAATTGTGAAATACCAAACAAAATAATAATTTGATATATTTTATATTGTTATATGTTACAGTCATATCAAGGTCAATTTATACTGTTGTTCTTA
Organism: Polypterus bichir lapradei; assembly: GCA_026402145.1. Classification (NCBI taxonomy): domain Eukaryota; kingdom Metazoa; phylum Chordata; class Cladistia; order Polypteriformes; family Polypteridae; genus Polypterus; species Polypterus bichir. The sequence continues at coordinate 12,948,375 of JANRMT010062795.1, forward strand.
TACAGTACATACTTTTTGAAATTTAAATAATGTTTTCTAATATTTGCAAGTATTTCTGGAATTTCTAAAAATTTTTTAGGAAACCTCAGATTTAACAATTCAGATAACAAATCCGGCTCTTATCACTATGTCACGTATCAGATGCAGAGCTAAGACCATATTATTTATTATAATAGGAGAATGGGTACTTATTGCTTCCCTAAGCTTCCAGAGTAACTCTAATGAAGTCAAATATAAAATGTGCCTTTAATAACAAAATTAATAAAGGAGAAAAAACAGAATGAAAACAACAAGTACAGAAAAAATGATATGGTCACACTTTGTCTAATTACATGGTTCTTGAACTTCTGCCTGTTTTGAGCAACATGCACGAAAAAAGATGTATAGAAGACAAGTAAGGGAAAGAAAATAATCAGGGAATGAAAGCAGCAAGGGAGAAGGCAGTAATGAAAGTGAACAAGCAGGCGGGGATTGAATTCATGATAGAATCCAACTGAAATGACTGTCAAAGCCAGAAATGCCAAAATAGAATCAGAAAGCCGTACGTATGCTGCCAAGGTCTTAATACTGACTTGTTTTAATTATCACTAACTATTTGTTAACAAAGCTGTCTATGTTTATTGTGGATTTGAAAGCTTGGATTCCAGAAATATGTTATAGGCAGGGAGTGATAACACAGTTCATCGCATGACCTTTGCGTCACATGAATGGTAATAGAAGTATTAATATTTTTATTAATAACATGATAAACAATATAGTCATTGCCATGCAAAAACTGTCACAAAATTATGGCAACAAACAGAACAATGCTAAAAAAATAGAAATAACCACAAAAGCAAATATATATGGTCCTCATCCAAAACAGACTTAATGCCAGGAAGCCAATGGCCAGAATCATGACACTGTCTCTCCATCACCATTCAGTTCAGGACAAGGAACTACCATGTCAACTGTTTATGCATTTTCCAACTCTAAAGCTATTTTGCCCTCTCTACATCTATATTTGTTAATTTTAAACCTATTCTGTACAACTGCTGAATATGTGTGTTTTGCTTATAGTATTGTGTCTGGAATTATGAAAACATAACATTTTGTTTTCTATTGTTTATTCAGCCAGTGCCAGTTTTTACATTTTTTTCATACAGCTTTTCTTTTTTCTTCTAGGACACAACATTTTGTTCTAGATCTAATTAAAGATCTGGGTCTTGAGATATACCCTCAGTACACAAGTGGATGGAAGTTAAGTCACTTGGGAGGTCCAGACAACAACATCCGATCATATTATTTCAATCTTCCATCGATATCTGTGCTAGCCCTTATTGATTTACAGCTGTTTATTTGGAAGGTACCTCAATTAATCTTTCATTTAATACTTTATATAGCTTTTTACAAATAAAATGTATTGGAGTGTGAAGTGATGCTGCCACAAAGTGTGTTTGGGGATATTGTTTGTTTTTTGCTTCTAATTTTATTTTTGCTTTAGCTTTGGTTGCATTACATTGATGACATTATGACTCTATACTGCTGATATATATTGCCAGAAGAGCAGGAATCAGTGGCATAAACGTGCACCGTCAAGTATGTGTTTCCTGTGTCATAACAGATTCTACCTAGCACTTGCAAAAAGGAAAACAATTTTGTTTAGTTTTCGTAAAATAGAGATTGGCACCATAGGTGCCAGGTTTCACCAAAAAAGTTTATGGCTTTTGATTTGGTTCCTGACTAGCTATAGCTTTATACTTCTTGAGATGGATGTTGGCAGTTAGTTTTTTTTTTGTATCCCCTCAGTGTTGCAGTAACTGTCTGAAGTGACATCTATCCAGCCTCACATAGAGCCATCCTTATTTTTTTTAGATTCCTAGTAGGCTTTATACAAACCCCTCCGAGTTGCTGATTGAGTGTATTTGTTTCATTTTTGTGGAACTGCTAAACACAACCAGTCAGCAAGCTTTCCTGATCTTGTTCTATCTTGATCTACTGAAACATAAAGGTAAGAAGAAAAAAAAAAAAAGCATTTTTTTTACCCTGAACTGGACAATTGCATTAGACTCCATTGTTTGCTGAGCATTGTTTTAAATATATTCTTATTTTCAATCATTCAGGAAAATGTAGTTTATTTCCAGATTAGTAATGGCAACGAGATGTTACGTGATATGAATGGCAGTGCTAAACATTGAGATGGTTTTTATCTTTCTCCATTGTGGCTGGGTGTAGGAATGACAGGTGTCAAAAATAAAGTTGGGACGACTACTGGGTCGTCCCATTTAATTTAACTAAAAGCTTCAACAAACAGCAACTCCTCTTGGCATCTAGACTGCATGCCCTCAGGCTTTTAACTGAACAAAAGGTTCAGCTTTAGTCACAGGTTCAGGGTCAGTTTGTCAGGATCTCCATTCAGCAGGTCGTTCTAATCACAAAAGACACCTCCTTTCAGACAGTCAGTATTCTAATAACTGGGGAACCATAAGGGACAGAGCTAAGTCGTTGCACAATTTCATAGTGCTGTGGGGAGGGAAGAAGAAGGGAATGTTAGTGACAATTCCCCCTCTTATCCTGGCAGGTTATTACTCGTTCGAGCAATTAAGAAATTAATATTTAATATTAATATTTCTAAAACATTTACATTTGTAACTCCAACAATAATTCCATAGGTATTATTTTCCAGGTCTTCTATAAGATTTTTTGAGAGGCTCATAATGATCTACACAGGGGGATCTCACTTTTAATACATAAGGTGCTATCTGCCACTCAGGCAATACAATTTTAAATTCACTTACACTAACTACCTTGTTTAATTTCAGTTCATCATATAGTATTGCATCATCTGCTTTGGCCCTTGTGTTATAAATGTACCCCCCAAACTTTTCATTGGATTGTTTTTCCAGATTGAGAGACTAAGAAAAAAAGTGGCTGTCAGAAATGTTAAATGTTGTCCTCAAGCTGCAGAATTTGACAGCATAACTGTGAAAGATTTTATGGGAAGACATCTTTGGACTCAGGGTAAGATGATTATCTATCTATCTATCTATCTATCTATCTATCTATCTATCTATCTATCTATCTATCTATCT
>JANRMT010062795.1:12975200-12991288 GCA_026402145.1 Polypterus bichir lapradei
ACCACCACAAAGAAACCGGAAAAAGAAACAGAAAAGAGAGTAGGGGTCAGTACGGATTTTAGAGCCACCATTAATAGTTATTATGAGGAAATTGAAAATATAGAGTATCAGGATTAAGTTAAATTAAGTTAAATTGAAGTTATAGAAAGGCCATGTTAAAGTAATGTGTTTTCAGCAGTGTTTTAAACTGCTCTACTGTATTAGCCTGACAAATTCCTATTGGCAGGCTATTCCAGATTTTAGGTGCATAGCAGCAGAAGGCCGCCTCACCACTTCTTTTAAGTTTTGTTCTTGGAATTCTAAGGAGACCCTCATTTGAGGATCTGAGGTTACGATTTGGAATATAAGGTGTCAGACATTCCGATATATAAGATGGGGCGAGATTATTTAAGGTTTTATAAACCATAAGCAGAATTTTAAAGTCAATCCTGAATGACACAGGTAACCAGTGTAGTGACATTAAAACTGGAGAGATGTGCTCGGATTTTCTTTTCCTAGTTAGGATTCTAGCAGCTGCATTCTGCACTAGTTGCAAACGATTTATGTCTTTTTTGGGTAGTCCTGATAGGAGTGCATTACAGTAATCTAGTCGACTGAAAACAAACGCGTGAACTAATTTCTCAGCATCTTTCAGTGATATAAGAGGTCTAACTTTACTTATGTTTCTTAAGTGAAAAAATGCTGTCCTAGTGATCTGATTAATATGCGATTTAAAATTCAGATTACAGTCAACAATTACCCCTAAGCTTTTTACCTCCGTCTTGACTTTTAATCCTAATGTATCCAGTTTATTTCTAATAGCCTCATTGTATCCATTATTGCTAATCACTAAGATTTTAGTTTTCTCTTTATTTAACTTGAGAAAGTTACTATTCATCCATTCTGAGATACAAGTCAGACATTTTCTTAGTGAATCAATAGAATCGGGGTCATCAGGTGCTATTGATAAATACAGCTGTGTGTCATCAGCATAGCTGTGGTAGCTCACGTTGTGCCCTGAGATAATCTGACCTAACGGAAGCATGTAGATTGAGAAGAGTAGCGGACCCAGGATAGAGCCTTGTGGAACACCATATTGGATATCATGTGTCTTTGAGTTGTACAAAGAATTTTCTCCCTGTCAGGTAGGATTCAAACCAATTTAAGACCTTGCCAGAGAGGCCCACCCATTGACTAAGGCGATTTTTAAGAATGTTGTGATCAATGGTGTCAAATGCAGCACTCAGATCTAAGAGGATGAGAACAGATAAATGGCCTCTGTCTGCATTCACTCGCAAATCATTTACTACTTTAACAAGTGCAGTTTCTGTGCTGTGATTTGTTGTAAAACCCGACTGAAATTTATCAAGAATAGCATGTTTATTGAGGTGGTCATTTAACTGCATAATGACTGCCTTCTCTAGAACTTTACTTAAGAAAGGCAGGTTAGAGATGGGTCTAAAATTTTCAAGAGCCGAGAGGTCAAGATTATGTTTCTTAAGTAGGGGTTTAACTACAGCAGTCTTAAGACAGTCTGGAAAGACCCCCGTATCTAATGACGAATTTACTATGTCAAGAATATTGTCAATTAGCACGCCCGATGCTTCTTTGAAAAACACTGTTGGTATTGGGTCAAGGACGCAGGTGGAGGATTTTAATTGAGAGATTATTTTTTGTAAATCAGGTAAATCTATCCTAGTGAAAGAGTTTAATTTGTTTATAACAGGATGCTGGGGTTTAGGAGGATCCTTAGTGTTGGAGGGATATACTATGTTATTTCTAATATCATTAATTTTTTGATTGAAAAATACAGCGATAGACTCACAGGTTTTACTGGAAGTACTTAGGAGGCATTCCTTTGAGTTACCTGGGTTTAGTAGGCGATCAATTGTAGAAAATAAGACTCTGGGATTACTAGCATTGTTATTTATAATCTTGGAGAAATAACAGCGTCTCTCAAGACGGACAGTGTTATTGTATTCTGTTATTTTGACTTTTAATATTTCATGGTGGATAGTAAGTTTAGTCTTCCTCCATTGACGCTCAGCTCTGCGGCATGTTCTCTCATTCATTAAATCTCATTCATTAAAAAGCTACAGCTGTATTTTTCTGAAGGTATTAAAATTTGAAATTGTTCATTTAATAAATATTTTTCTTCTATAAATGTGTTTAACTCTTTGAGGGCTGAATATTTTTTCCATTTTTCTGAAAAGCACACAAAGCAATAGTTTCACACATAAGTTGATATTAAACGTCATTTGCTGTATGCCATGGCTGCTGTCGGTGCCCGTTCGGCGACTCTAGCAGCAGCGGCTGCATGGGGGCAGCTTAATGACCAGCAGGAATACGCGATGGGCAGGCTGCCTGGCTGTCTTCGCGCAGTAGTAACAGTTGCAGTGTGGGACGCAATCCGGTTTGTACCTTTGGTCATCGTAAGAGGCGGTCCATCCTCCCAGGTGAATGTTGGCGTAGGCGCATTAACTACACGGACATGCTCAGTACCACAATTACTCACTTTTGTTTTCGATCTCCAGATCAGTTCCATCAAAATCCGACAACTCAAGAGTCTGACTTAAGCGATATGATACACAAAACGTCGTCCAGAGAGTATTTTGCTTTGCGCATTCACTTTGGTCTTTCACCAGATGTCGATGCCATTTGAGGGGTTGTCTGCTCTGTGCTACTCATGCACGGTCAAATCAACGAAGCTAACTTTAAAGAGAGTCGAACTAAAACATGATGGTGAGTTTTGTCACAGTTTTACAGCTGATTACCATCCTCTACTCCTGAATTTCGACAAAAGTTGACATCCGCCCTGAAAGAGTTAATGTTCATTTCTCTTGTATTGAAATATTGCCTGCCGTTTAGTTCTGTTACTGTTTTCTTTTTATGTATATCGTCTTTGTAACATCTTAGAACAAATTTAAAAACAATTATTTAGGGCTCTATGATATCAGTTTATAATATTTAAAAAAGTGAAAGAATTTAAAACATATACTTCTAAGTAACCTGTTGTGCATTGGTATTATGAAAAGTGTTTTAAGTAGATGGATGGCAGACATATCCTTATGTGTGTGTAGTACTGTAGCACCAGTGGAAGGTGTTTTGTTTACATATTTTTAGTTATTTTTAACAGGTTTTACTCCATTATGTATACACTTGAAAACTTACCACATGTAAAAATTAATTGTTCAAAAAAGTAATATTATTTATCAAATTTTAATAACAAAATGGTTGTAACCTTACTTAACAGTCTTGACTGTACTGCTCTGCCTCTCTTTATAAAGAGTTGGGTGATGATGGGTGTTTAACAGAACAAATATTTTAACACATTTCCTAACGGGACAAACAACATCCACTCATGGATTTTTTTCTATTTTGCATAAAAAGTGTTTTTCAAGAATTTTACCTTAATGTTTGACTTCTTTAGGACTATTAGAATAAATGTTTTCATACCTTGTTCAGTCCCACTATTGAATGTTATTTACAGTAATCTCTAGATTATTTAGTACTAGCTGTGTAAGCCCGTGCTGTAAAAAGCCTGGGGTCCTAGAAACTATTGAAATTATCAGAAAAAAATTTCAAATGTAGAGATGTCGGGTAATTGAAAGGAACATCTCTGGACATCTCTCTCCTAGGAGGATTTGTTTTGCCAACGTGCTCGCATCGCTTGTGCATTAGCGACGGGAAGAAAAGTTAAAGGGATTTGCCGTTTTGCCAATGTTACTGGCTAAGTGACTTTGTCTTTCTTCTGAGGTTTTCGTTTTGCTGACGTGCTGGCCCCGCTTATGTTTATAGCTGCTAATTAAGTTTTCTGTTTCCTCGGAGGTGGAGCCCTTACCCCAACTCCACCTTTAACTTCTGGGCCTGACAAGCACACACACACTTTCACACGTAGATGTTTATATATAAGATTAATGTCTTCTTTGTTACTAACACATCTACAAAATTTTTTCTAAAAAAGAATGTTTATGTTCTTGATTTTTAAGTTCTCAAGTTGGCTGTTTTTATCTTCTTACAGTTCACATAAGGAACTATCCATTGTGTAACCACCTGAAAATAAAATACTTTAAAAATAATTTTGAGGTACTATTTGCATCAGCAGTCAGGCTTGTAGTTCTACTTTTTATTGACTCTTCTAACTTAAAATTGTAATTTCTTCAGTTTTTCTTGCTCAACACTGTGTCTAAAGCCTTCACCACTACACCACAGTGCAATAATAGAAACCTGGTTAATTAATAAAGATGGGGATGAGCATAACCCAGTTGAGTACACATCTTTTAGGAACATTAGACATAATATAAAAAAAGAGCTGCTGTTTATGTCTCACAGAATTTAAATGTATGTCTTCTTCAGTTCGATGATGAGCCACATCGTAATGCAGACATATGGTTTTATTTTAGGAGTGTGCTATAGACTTTCAATGCATGTATGTCCTGTTCTCATCAAAAATATTTTTAATGATCTTTTGACTTATCTATTTTTTTGATGTAGTTAAATATAGTTAATTTTGTAATTCATATTTATTCTGAAGGGTCTTCTCATTTTTAATATTATTGCCTAATGCATGAATTAATATTACTAACCAGATTAATCTTGAACATATTACAGCCCCAATAAAGCTAGATATGTACCATTTAATATTCCATTGCTGCCCATGATGCATAATATTCAACACATTCCTTACAATACCTTCAAATTAGAAACTTTATTAAACAAAACCTACCCAATTTCTCTCACCTCCCACCTACCTCTATACAAAAAAGAAATTTTGAGGACAGCATTTCTCTAACATATAAAAACATTTTAAAGCCCCTCCCTTCCAAAGATCCCAGAGTACAGTGGGAAAAGGATCTCTCACACAACATCTCGGAAAAGGAGTGGAAGGTAGCAATGCACAGAATTCATTCGAACTCCATATGCACAAAGCATACAATTATTAAACTTAAAATTATATATCAAGCACATCTGTCTCATTTAAAATTGTCCACAATGTTTCCAGGGCAAGAGCCAATCTGTGAACGTTGCAATTAAGCTCTTGACTCATTGAGCTATATGTTTTGGGCCTGCACCAAATTAACATAATTCTGGACAAAAACTTTTAAATGCCGTTCAGACAGCCTTGGTGTCACAATCCCTCCTAATCCACTAACACCTGTGTTTGGTGTACTTCAAGATGGGCTTAAAGTGGAGAAGGGCAAACAAACTGTGATTGCCTTTAAGACGCTATTGACACGTAGACTTATCTTGCTCAACTGGAAGAATCCTAACTCACCTCTTTTAAGTCATTGGATAACTGATGTTATATATTATTTAAAATTGGAAAAAATCGAATTCTTACTTAGAAGATCTGTATAAAACTTTTTCAAAGCCTGTTAGGATCTGATAAATAACATTAGAATAAGCATTTAAATTGAGGAAGTGGATTCTCTTCCCTCTTTTTCTATTATGTTTATTTATTTACATATTTTTACTATTATTAAAGTGCTACTCTGCTGACCTAGCTCTCTTTCTCATGGGTGGGGGTTGATTTGTTTCAAACCAGTGTGATAATAAAGCAACACAGACATCATAAAGATTTGGGGCAGCCATCCGTATATTGTTTTCCCAGCTGCAAAAGTTGAGTTTTTGTAGCACGATGTGCATAGAACAGAGTCCAAAACAGAACTTATCATTACAGACAAAGATGGAGGCTTTACAGGCCTGTAAAGGAAGTGACGTCATCAAAAGGGCCAGAATCAGAAGTGATGTCTTCTGGACCAGATGTGACATCAGCAAAAGGCCCAGCGCCGGAAGTGATGTCTTCTGGTCCAGAAGTGACGTCAGCAAAGGGGTAGGCACCAGAAGTGATGTCTTCTAAGGCGCCAGAACCTTGCAGGATTTGGAACCTTGATGTGTTATACCACACCAATATAGTCTGTAAAGGTCTGTAGGGAACTGAGTAAGACAGTCAGCGCACTCCACCGCCCCCTAGTCGAATGTTTTATTACAATTACTCAAGCCCTTTAGCTGCCTCCTACTGCTGCCTCCTACTCGCATGTGTGTGACACCAGTTTTGTTAAACTTGACTTGCATGTATGGAATGTTTTTTCATTTTAATAAAATAAAATATATATATAAAAAATAATCATAATATTAACAGTCTTTCCTGTATTCCTTAATGCTCCATGTAGTTATTCCCGAGGTCCCAAAATGGTTAGATCAGGCCCTGCTTTCCTTCAGAATAATCCCCAGGTCCTTCTCCGGTTTTTCCAAAGTAGATGAGACAGAGAATCTTCCAAGTGTGTACTCGGATTTACCCGAGCCACTCCATTTGTATACCATTCCCAAAACAATCTCTGTTGAAGATAGCCTGAGAGGTTTACCAGTTCTAAATCACCTCAAAAGACTCCTTTTGATTTCAAGTCAAGCAAAATAAATTCAGCATTTTATCTAATGTATGACAAATAATTAGTAGTGTAAATAACATTCAACATTTAATTATTTTCTTATCCTACTTATTTCCACACAGAATCTCATAGACCAGAACCTGTCCATTCAGTATTCACAGACAGTGTAGCCAGCCATCACAGAACACATGACTGCAGTCATGTTTACTGTTCCAATGTAAAGTGAGCACTTAAAAATACCTGATTAAAATACCTGACTGCCATGGCAATGTGTACAGAAAACCCATGCAGACATACTAGGGGGACATGAAAACTTGACAGAGATAAACCGAAAAATCTATTGACTGCAATGTTTTAGGAGTAAAAAGTTCAAACTGGCCTGCTAACAGCCGGCGAGAATGCTATACCACACCAATATAGTTTTGCCAATGGTCTGTGATATTTTTCTAATATTTATGTCCTCTGATCATTAGTTATCTAAAAAAAAAATCACATTAACTGGAGAGGTCTTGGCCTTCTGAGACTTCTGGTAAAATTAGTATGTAAAATTGTTAGGTGGTATTGGGACTTTCATCACACCTGCTTGTACTCACACACATTGTTTGCCACACATTACAGTCCAATGTCAACTGGGAAAACCTGTGCAGTTTATTTTGTTTAATCTCTGGTTGCTGTCCCCAGCAATGTAATCAATAAAACATAAATATCAAATATGTAATATGTACAAATATGTAAACCATGCCACAGACCTTGGCTTCCACTCACACATATACATACAGTATATATACAGTTTATATCATAATGGAACATTAACGGATGAAAAAAAATCAATCAAAATAAAAATTGCCAGTTATCAGAGTATTTTAATCTAATGCTGTACTATATGAATTCATGTTTAAGGTATAATAATTTCACCAGGCCCTTGATTTCATGAGCCATTTTTGTCCAGTATAAGGGTATTGTGTTCAGCAGCTGACCAAGGGGACAACAGGCTTAAACCAAATGCATACTCAGGTTAGAAGGGTGACTGACAACAAACCTAAACAGTTAAACATTTAAATAAATATTACCTTCCCTTTTATCATTGCAGATCAGTTTAAATACCTAGGGGTAAACATCACAAGTAAATATAAAGCTCTTTATCAACAAAATTTTGCTGTCTGTATGAAAAAAATTAAGCAAGACTTGCATAGATGGTCAACCCTTCATCTCACTTTAGCTGGAAGAATTAACATTGTTAAGATGAATATCCTTTCTAAGCTTCTCTTTTTATTTCAAAACATTCCAATATACATCAAAAAATAATTTTTTAAGAAATTAGACTCAACCATAACCTCATTTATTTGGAATTCAAAACATCCACGTATCCAAAGGGCAACCCTACAAAGACCTAAGGTGGAAGGTTGCATGGCTCTACCTAACTTTTGGTTTTATTACTGGGCAGCAAACATACAAACTATAAAAACCTGAACATGGACAGAAATAGACGAACATACACAGGCTTGGTCCACAATAGAAATAAAATCCTGCGGTATTTCTTTACATTCCTTGCTTTGTACCCCTATAAATACAAGTTATCACCAATATACTAACAACCCAATTGTACTTCATTCAATCAGAATATTAAACCGTTGTAGGAAGTATTTTAAGATCGATAAGCTTTTATCTGTGGCACCTCTGCATGAGAACCACCTTTTCCCACCCTCTCAAATCTACGCAGTTTTTAATGTCTGGAAAACATCTAGGATTAAATCACTTAGAGATCTGTACATAGACAATGTTTTAGCATCCTACGAACAACTACACTCCAAATTTAACTTACCAGCAACACATTTCTTTCACTACCTTCAAATTCGAATCTTTGTTAAACAGAACCTGTCCAATTTTCATCACCTCCAACCTACCTCTATACTGGAAAAAATATTGCTCAGTCTCAAGGTCTCAGACAGCATTTCTGTAATATATAAAACTGTTTTACAGTCCCTCCCTTTCAAAGATCCATGAGAAAAGTGGGAAAAGGATCTCTTACTCAATATTTCAGAAAAGGAGTGGAAAGTAGCAATGCACAGAATTCACTGGAGCTCCATATGCGCAAAGCAAAGAATTATTCAACTTAAAATTATATATCGAGCGCATCTCTCTTGTTTAAAATTGTTCAAAATGTTTCCAGGTCAAGATCCAACCTGAGAACGCTGCAAACAAGCTCCGGCCTCACTGGGCCACATGTTTTGGGCCTGCACCAAATTAACATCATTTTGGGCCAAAATCTTTAAATGCTTTTTAGACAGCTTGGATGTCACAATTCCTCCTAATCCACTAACAGCTGTGTTTGGTGTACTTCCAGATGGGCTTAAAGTGGAGAAGGACAAACAAACTGTGATTGCCTTTACTACACTAATAGCACATAGACTTATTTTGCTCAAATGGAAGAATCTTAACTCTCCTCTTTTAAGTTAGTGGGTAACTGATGTGATATACTATTTGAAACTGGAAAAAAATCAAATTCGCACTTGGAGGATCTGTACAAAACTTTTTTAAAACCTGGCAGGATCTAATCAATAACATTTTAGAATAAGCATTTAAATTGAGGAAGGAAATTCTCTCCCTTCTTTTACTTCATTTATCTCTATTAATTCATTATTTTATCTATTCATTTGTCTTTACTAGCATAAAGTTTTACACTGTTGGCCTAGCTCTCTTTCTCTATGATTTGTTTCTAAGCTTTTTCTAAAACTCGAGTTATGTGTATGGAGTGTTATTTGATTTAAAAAAAAAATCAGTACAATTAAAATATAAAATAAATAAATAAATATTACCTTTTTATGTTAAAAAAATGCCCTTTTTTGGCATGTTACAAAAGTTATCTACAAGTTACAAATGTGCCCTGTGGTGAGTTACAAAAATTCCCTAAGGTTACAAAAGTTCCCGTCTATGGTTACAAATGCCCTTTTTTAAGTTACAAAAAGGCCCTAACATCTATCTATCTATCATGCTTGCACTCAAGACTACTGGGATATACACCAGATCCCTGTAAGTCTAAACTTGATAATCTAGTAAGCAAAATGCATGGATACCTGAGTTGAAACAGGTACTCATGCTACATTACTGAGTTTCAGATGTAGAACTGTATGTGCTAATATTATTTACAGAAAACAGACTGATGAAAAAGGATAGAATGTATGTGTGTGGGTGTGTGTGCGTGCACAAACCAATGGACACTTAGCTGGCATTGAAAAGGCAACCATGTCCTATACATTTGACTCCTCATTGAGTCTGTCTCCTGAAAATTTATGGCCGTTTTTAGTCCAGCTAATGGACCAGCTTTGCAACTAGGTACTGTAGCTCACAGTGCTTACTGAAATAATGTGACAAGAAACATGACCTTTAAAAATGGTATTCAAAACAATGAAGAATTTGTCTGTTATTTGCATATGTGTAAATGTTTGCATGAGAGTCATAAAATGGGAGAACAACAATTGTCATTCAGCATTAAATGGGCAATGGGCTCATTAAATGGTAGGAATATGTCTGATTTTATAAACATCTTGTAGATCTTATGGCTGTTTAGAGTCAAGATGGACAAATCCAGATTTATAAGGCATTAGAAAGTGAATGTTTACAGTTTAAGACATTGTGAAACTGGTGTTACACCCGACCCTTCAGCAACCATATTTGTTTACAATGTAGCTTCATTAAAATGTACACTACCAAAGAAGAATCCTTGGATTGTTCTAGACAAAAAAGGTAAATGTGTCATTTTTGGAATGGACATAATCACATTTACAGTTTAGCATTTGCTTTAGTGCTTTTCGGTTCTCATGACAGACCAGTATGTATGCTGGCTTTCGCAGAAAAATAGTTTCTGTTCACTGAGTAATGTATGAACTGAAATTTTACATTTGTTGTAATTTAGTTAATATGTGTGCATTGTACAGTCATCTGTGATGTTGTTGTCTGTCCTGCCTTCTACAGAATAAGTAAGGGGTAGTTAAGTAAAATTGTTCACTTAATTTATGCAGAATTGTAGGAGAATATAGAGGACAAACAAATTCATTTATTAAAATTGGTCTATTAAATATTCATCTGAAAAGACTGCAGCATTGTGTAACCTGATTACGCACCAGATTTGAGATACTTCATTTTTCAATTTCTACAGCAAACTTTTGTTAGCAGGCTAAGCAATGTTCAGATGATAAAATCACCACTTTTCCTTCAATGCTTTTGGATCGTAGGTGTCTAACAGTATATAGGAATATAATTAAAGACATATTTTAAAGCTCTGTTCAATGTAGATTTTTCTTATATGAATTCAAATAGTTTTTCAATAAAACAAGTTCAGCTGCAATGAAAACCAACTGGTACAGTGGGTCTCCAGTACTAAAATTAAGAAACTTTGATTTTTTTACTCTGTAAAACTAATTTAACTCACTGGCACTTCTATGTGCTTTGCCCTATTTCATGGTTGGCAGAGTGGGTCTTCTCATAAAGCATGTAAAGGTTATGATCCTGATTCTCCCTGCCTACAGTCTGATATTGTCTTTGTTTTACAGTTAAGTAATTTGAAGTACTATTCACTCTTTTTCCTTCCTTGGTGCGTAATATCATTTTAAAAGTTAAGATTGTGATTTTCCCTATTGCCTGATTGATAATGGTCTTTTTTTTCACAGAGGCAAAAGAGTGTGTGGACTTGGCTTGCAGGGCTGTCTTTGGGATGGAGAGCAATGTCATGTCTTTTCTTTACTTTTTAATGTATTCTTCTGCCTCTGGTGGTTTCATGCCTCTCGTGGAAGCAACCTATGGATCTGCACAAGAATTCAGAATAAAGGTATGGGTCATGTACATACATACTGGTCAATGTAATGGAATCAGTCAGAGAATGAGTTAAGATGATTTAAAGAGTAGGAAATGTTAGATATTGGTGAGTATTCTATTTGCAGTGAATTTAATACAGTTCAGAATTCAGTACTGTTATTTTATTGCACGCACTACGTTCCACTTTTCCAAAGTGAAACACAATTATCTCTATTCTTCTTCTTCTTTCGGCTGCTCCCGTTAGGCAGTGCCACAGCGGATGCTCCAAAATTGTTGTCCACATATTGATTTGGCAAAATTTTACACTGGATGCCCTTCCTGACGTAACCCCTCCCCATTTATCCGGGCTTGGGACTGGCATGAAGAAACACACTGGTTTGTGCATCCCCTGTGGCTAATTATTTCTATTAAAATATTACATGTTAAAAATGTTATCTCTGTAAAGATAAAGCAGTGATATTTTCTGAGACAACTAACATTTTCAGGATCAAACAATAAATCTAGTTTACTGTATAGCCTGCTTAACTAATCTGTGTTTACAAAACCATATAGATAACATTTTATATTTACACTCCATATGCTGGGCTCATGTCCAAATGTCTTTTAATGGCAGTTTCATTTCAGAGCCACAATTCAGCTAGCTCTCTAACACTTTATATATTAGCCCTGGATTTTACTTGCAACGTGTCCCTGTTAAATTTGTGGTTGTTTGAGCATGTATGTGTGTATAAAAGAAATCATGACACCTTCCTTTAGACAGCATTGTGATGTTCTTGTATGTGTGTTGAGAGTGTTTTAGATGTTTGTCCCACGTATACAGCTGGGCGTGCACTGCATGGAATACTGCATACTGGGTTCCGTGTCTCTGATGCAGATTTCTTGCTCTTTTGGCATTAAAAAGAACAGTCCACAGGGTGTTTGCAGGTTTATGTAGTATTTTGATGCCTGATCTGGACAGGATATGTTTCTGATACACTACTGTGATATAGAAGAGTGTGCCAAGCAGAATGTTAGATCAGGCGGTGAGTCGATTGTTTGCTGAGATCTGTGGCATTGTTTGATAAACGTCTTGGGGGCCGTTTGATGCGAACAGATGGAAAAGATAACGTCTGTCATTCTTTTTTGTATTCTTTGTATTACAGTGGGTGTAAATCCTTCTGAACAGAGTCTAAACACAACTCCATTTATGCGATGAAGGGTGATTTCTAGAAAGGTGTAATATTTTGTCCACATAACATTCTTTGCAATAAACACTCAGAATTAAGGGCTCTGTCATTCCCTCTTTCAATGGAGATGTCTAGGAAATTAATGCATTGGTTCATTTCTTTTTTCCACTATAAACTGAACTGCAGAGATTACTGAGTTGATGTAGCTATGGAATTCATTCATCTGGTTCTTTTTTAATATGGAGAATGTGTCGTCAATGTAGCAAATCCAAGGTTTAGGTGTGAACTGGGTTGGAGACGCACATTCAAATCGCTGTATAACTAGTTCATCTAAGAGACCTGATAATGGACCTTCCTTTGGCATACCTTCTTTCTGTCGGTAGTATTGTCCATTAAAATAGCTGTGGGTTTTCTGGCAAGGTGATATTAAATGCATTATGTCCTTTATGGTCAGCTTCGTTCATGTTGTTATTGTGGGGTTGTTGTTTAGTTTTGTCAGTGAAGTCTCTGTGGCTAGATGAATTGGAATAATAGTATTCAGCGACATGACATCTAGCAAGACCATGGTATCATCATAGATACATTCATCAGGCACTGCAATGTCATTCAGTGCTATTAACAGATTAATACGAATCCTATGTTAAATGTTTCAGCATATGAAAAAGTCTTTTAGATACGCCATTAACAGACATTTGGATGTGAACCCAAAATATTCAGGCTTATAAAGAAGAACATCTAAATAATAAAAAAGACCTCATGACCAACACCCTCCAAAACCCCACCTTATTATATATATTTCCTTTGATTCCTGTATGTCTAATCATTTTCTTCTGATGGAATAAAGGAATAAAAAACTGGTTTATGATATGTGTAACTCCTCAGTGTTAGTGTGTGCAGCGTCATACTTAATAACACTCAGTTTTGTCTTCATTCTCTCCTTCATTATTACCTCAAAAGGGGTCCAGAATGTGTCCCATAACTGAGCCTGCCATTTTAATTCATTTGTTAACACAGTGATGTTGGTAATTGAAGTGATGTTACTGGCCCAGCACACCGCAGCATAAAAAATTGCACTGGTCATCACAGAATTGTAGAAGATGTGAAGAATGCCACTACCCACTTTAAAGAAACACAATCTTCTCAGAAAAAACAGCCTACTCTGCACTTTTTTATGTAGTTCCTCTGTGTTCCAAGACCAGTCCAACCTGTCATTAATGTGGACCTTCAAGTAATTGTTGGAGCACAACATCTGTACATCCACTCCTTGAATAGTGATCAGACATTGAAGCTCTTCATTGCGGTGAACGTTAATAACCAGTTCCTTAGATTTGGTGTTGTTAAGCTGCAGACAATTCTCTTTGTACCAAGAAACAAATGTATCCACCTGACTCCTATACTCTGTCTCATCTCCTTTATCAATACACCTCATAAGTGCAGAATTGTCTGAGAATTCCTCTTGTTATATGTGTAGTCTGAGGTGTACAGAGTGAAAAGAAAACAAGACAAGACTGTTCCTTGTGGAGCTCCAGTGTTGTTCAGAAACACAGTCTTTGAGTCTCACAAACTGCAGTCTGCCATACAGATAGTCCATTATCGAGGACATCATAGGCTCATTCACCTGCATATCTTTGACTATACCCCTTAACTAGGATGGCTGGATGGTATTGAAGGCGCTGGAGAAATGGAAACACATAACATTAAGTAAATTCTGTTTATATCACTTCTGTGCATTACATCATAATCATTGCAAACTGTCAAACATTCTACTTTTAAGTGAATACTGCATATATGATTACCTTTATTCTACATATTGTTACTTATACTTTATAAATATACTGTAATATATGCTGCTCTTGTCAGTATCCATCTTATTGTAATGTTGTGTAATTGTTTGTAATGCTTATGTCTATTTCTTTGTCTATGTGTATATCTATTTTTTACCTACAGTATACTTCCCTGTAAAGGCAAAGATGTAAACTAAATTTCACTATACAGAAGTATAATGACAATAATGCACTCGCCCTCTCTCTTCTATATTAATGTTGCCGTTCACTCTGTAAAAGTGCATAACAAGTTGTGAAGACAATCTTAAAACTAACATAACTTACAATAGACTGTGTAATGTCAAAATGTCAGGCTTTCATAATATTTGTTAATATCAAGATGGTGTACTCTCTTTTTGTGAATTTCGGCCTCATTATAAACCTTCTGCTTGACTTATTTTTGACAAAATAGTCTCCCAAAATCCCAAGTCCGGCAATGCATGTCAAATATTGTACATTCTGAATAATTACTAAAAAAGTGCAGATTCCCCAAGGAAAACACCAATGTTATTAAGCTTCTTTTTAATATATATTCTCATACAATATTTTAAGCAGTACAGAAGACTGTTTAATTTCATTTAGTTTTTCGTTTATATAGCAATAAATTAGGAAGAATAGTGAGCTGTATACATCAGTTAAAGCAACACTTACATGAAGAAGAATGTCTCACTGTTTTGCAGGGTGGTGCACAGCAACTATCTGAACGACTTGCTGATTCAATTGGAAGAGAGAAGATCCTGTTAAATTCAGCAGTAACTGCAATTCATCAGGTTGGTGACTATTTCTTAAAATTGAAGATCAGGCATCATCAAGACTGACAAATGTGGGCAATGAAAAGATATAACAACTTTAGTTTCGGTATCTTCTAATGCAATTATACTCAGCCTTATGGTGCAGCTGGCAAACAAAATTTCAAAAAATGAAAATGAAAGTAGCTATTTTGAAAAATTAGGGTTTAGGGTGACAAAAATAAATGGGTTGCATAAGGAATCCGTATAAATGAATTTATACTGTAAATTAATTCCAAATGTTCAGATGATTAACATTACTTTATAGCAATTTTATGCTTTTTAAATGACAATGGACATTTATTATAAAAACGTATAGTGTATATGTTCTGTAAAATCGACAGATTATATTTTATGAGTGATTCTGGACAAACAAAATTTTAGAGTCATTTTCTAAGAAGGGCAAAGCAGAGCAAAAAAAAAACAGAAAGCGTCTCAGTCTGTATGTACAGATAAACATATAATCATTGCATAAAATGAATGTATTCTTTTATTTTGTTTAACTTATTATTAGGATTTAAACAAAGTTGAAGTGAGGACCAAGAGTAAATATTTTTTGTGCAAGAAAGTTATTGTATCCTGCCCACCTCATCTGGCAGGTGAGACCATGTTTTATTTTATTAAAATTCTAGTGCTTTAACCATGTGTTATTATTTCAATCTCTTTTCTAAAGTTGTCTTAGTATCATGTTTACCTAAAGAAAAAATAACATAAGTCAGTCTGAACTGAATACTTACCTTATACAGTATACTAGTTTAAATGTAATATTCTTTAAAGAAATAACGAAGTGTATGTTTGTGTTTGTTTAGTTATACTTACCACTATTGCTCTAAACCTGAAATATAGTCATTTGTATGGCAATATTTAGATAATAGTGTGAGTAGCCCTTCATATTACTCATTCATTTAACAGGCAGAGTTGGCTCCCACTAAGATTAATGGAGTAGTCTCTCAGGCCAGACTCCGATATCCTTCAATGAAGTATGAAACGGCAATTACATTTTTCTACAAGAAGGGAAGATTGTCACCTTCTTCCTAACCTTGAGCTGAGTGTGAATCCCTGCTTATACTATCTATCTATCTATCTATCTATCTATCTATCTATCTATCTATCTATCTATCTATCTATCTA
>JANRMT010062795.1:12991852-13001987 GCA_026402145.1 Polypterus bichir lapradei
AGAATAAGAAATCAGGAAGGGGGCAAATAGTTTTTCACACCACTGTATATATTTATTTTACCCTTTAAATATTGATATATCAAACTGTCCTATCTTAGAGAAAGCCCGCTGCACTAGATGTACCTTCCTGTCAAATTTCAGCCTTTCAGCTAAACAGGAAGTAGTGTTTTTGCTGATGAGTAAGTGAGTCAGTCAGTCAGTCAGCTTTGCATTATATATGTATAGATATGAGGTTTTAGTAATGTATAAGACACACATGGAAGAATTAGCTAGTGGTAGCTTTTAGCCTGTTGTATGGCAGATAAAGAGCATGTGATTGTGAATCAGGTAATCTACCTTATCAGTGTTGCTTCAAAAGAAACTCCAGGGGTCTCATGTGTGATGTCTTGCATAGAAATCATACTAAAACATGGTGTACAGACAAAACTAAAAATGTGCATATGCACAAAAAATTAAGATGTATAAAACTGTGCATGAACAAAGTTCTAAGCATTTTCCCTTTATAAATCCCAATCAACATGAATTTTAACACACATGCATGAGCCTAAACCCCACACTCATCCCAGAATTTCACCTATTTGAATATGCAAATCAATATAAATAGCCCCTTCTGTTCAGTGTTTTTTTAAAAGACAATGGCAAAAACACATATAAAAAAATAGAATTTCAGTGAATGTGAAATGGAAGTTTATCCTTGGTTTTGTGTAGGTGAGGAAAAACTTAATATTTAGTGGCTTAAGCAGTGGTAAAAGCTAAAAAGAGAAATTGATGGAGTGGCACAGCATGGCAAAGGCACTCAAAAATTCAAATTCAGAAAGTCACACAGTGCCAGAAATAAAAAAGAATTGGTCAGCTATCAAAGTGTGGAGGTGGTGGCAGAATTCCAAGACCCACACCGTTTGAGCAGTGAGCTGCAGCAGTTTTTGGTAAGACCACTTATATATTTCGCCACAGCATTAATGAGACACATTTTCACATCACAGATCATTTTCACATTAACAGACTGGAAATGCTTTCTATTTACATAAGCAAATTCATTCTCTGAAGACGCCTTTATAGCAATATGCATGTAGTCAATCGCTCCCATTACATTTGGAAAACTGAACGTTGCTGCGAATTGCACCTTGATGTTAGCCTGTTCAACCACAGTTTAAGGGAATCTTGTATATCTGGATGATAAGTGGATAATATCATCCCATACAGCCAGTACATATTGAAAAGCTCCTGTGTCTAAAAACTCGAGGGCAGACAGAACTTGCAAAGGAACAGGTACAGCACATTTCTGCCTTTACAAGTCTGCCTTTGTAAAGCCGGCCCCAGTTCAGCACACAGCTCCAAGAGGATAGCTCTTGGAAATTGGAATCTAAATTGACTTAGAAGCCAGTTATCATGGGACAAGAAATCAGCTTGATCTCTAAATACATGCTCTCTTCTAATTCTTCAGTTTACAATGTCTTCTAACAACGCTAAAGCAGCAATGACAGTTGGAATAGTTTGGCCATTCCATGCACCATTATATTATTACAGATTGATTACAATTAAGTGCATTAAATTTGTAAACGATAATCAATTCAATTTGGTATATTTGATAAAGCCCGCGTTTACAAAACTGAGCAGAAACGTGCATACGCATGGTCTGAGATTTCCATGAAAATCTGTGTAGCATTACTCTTAAGTTTACTTTTATACATCTCAATGTGAGTGTGGATGTACACAGCAATCTTGTGCGTACACACCATTTGTACTTGAGGCAGCAGGTGTTAAAAAAAAAAAACAGCTCAAAAGACAAAAGTGCTTTTAATTATCATATTTATGTAATGTTACAATCTTTGAGGTGTCTTTTATTTTTATGCCTTTGTTTTTATGTATAGTTTTCATCTTCAGTTAGTGTTACTGATATTCAGCAAACCATAACACAAGATGCACATCACAAGAAGATCTCCCCAACTCTTACAGATTTGAATAAAGAAATACATGTGTTAAAGGAAATACATGACTTAGAGTAAATGTAAACCCTGAAATTATAACTCCACAATACCATTCACAATAAGATGTTAGCATATACAAGAATGTTACCTGCTTCTACTTTTTTTAATATTGTTTGCTTTGTAAAAAAATGTAAGCTTTCATTTCACTTTCTATCTTATTCTGAATGAAGGCTTCAACAGCAATAGGCGGAGCAAGACATACCAAGTCCCTTTACCCCCATCACTGGACTCCAACTTTTCCCCAGGCTATCTGAGACATATTATCCATCTAGCATGTTTTCAGTGAGGCCCACGTCAGAGGGCTTTGCCATAATCCTTAACTTTAAGCACAAACCTCCAAAATTCACTCCTCCGAGCCCAGATATGCAGATTTTGTTACCTAGTGTACTTGTACTGTACATTATTGATATCCTAAGCCTGTGATGGTGAGTTAGACCTGCAACCTTGCGTAGGATCTCATATTACCTCCTTCTTCTTGCAGTCTCATTTGTGTGTTCACTACCAGTAGCTTATAACTACAGATGAGAAGAGGATGCAGACTGATTGATTAATTGGTATCCTTTCCAAAGAGCTAACTTTGGCTTCACTACCAGCTTGTAAAACTTACACCACTGCACTTATGTGATCTATCCCACATCATTTACTCTCACGCAAGACTTAGAGGCACTTGTTACTATTGAGAAAAGATCCGTGTTTATTTTTTTCTTCTTGAGACAAATGTAATTGCATGTCCAGCCATAGTTTTTCTAACCTGTTTGGCCAGATCACAGTTGTGGGAATCCAGTACCTGTTCAGATAGTCCTGGACATAAGGTATTAAGGAACCCTGGAAGAAGTTCTACTCATGAAGACTGCCACACATACTGACTCCAGGATTTTTTAGAGCCTTCCATTAATGTGACTTTCTTTATGATAAAGAATGTGTAATATGTAATTTCATCACTAGAGTAAATGAAGACCTCAGCTCTTCCAGAGTTCAATAACGATAGTGTACAATGCAGTAAATATGTTAAAGGAAATAAGTGGCTTAGAGTAAATAAAAAAGAAAAGAAAACATGTACTTAAGAGTCACTGTCCATATAGCAAAGAGATTTTGAACAGTTTACTTTTACATTTTAGTTGTGTTCCAAATATAATGGTGTGTGAGATTCCTTAATATATGGTTTACTACACCATACTGCACAGTTTTAACAACAGTAGTAATACTGGTACAAACAGTAATTCTTAGATGCACGTCTTACCAACATGCAACACATTACCACTCTCCAGCACTATGATAAACATAAATATGTTGGTGGTAATGGCAGTATACTGTATAAGGCAAGTATCATTTATCATTATTGTGGTGTTGTCAAATTTGTATTTGTTTGGTCTGCTTTTCAGCTAAGATCCAGTATGAACCTAATCTGGGAACTGCAAGACATTACCTGATGAGTAGGACACTCGTGGGTCACATGATCAAGTTTATTGTCACATACGAAACCGTAAGCACTATACTTTTTTGGGTAAGGGGCTTGTTGTGTACTTGTGTACTTGTGAAGAAAGTGTCTTATGGGTCATTATAAAACATGTTTTATATCATAGCAGATGTTGCTGTTACAAGGTATACACTTAACAATAATTTTCACCCAGATGTGTAACATTGATCATGTCTTGGTAGTATAGCCAATCAATGAATAGGGAGAGGAAATTCATAAACTGGTGAAAAGAATTT
This sequence comes from Polypterus bichir lapradei, assembly GCA_026402145.1. Classification (NCBI taxonomy): domain Eukaryota; kingdom Metazoa; phylum Chordata; class Cladistia; order Polypteriformes; family Polypteridae; genus Polypterus; species Polypterus bichir. Next base: position 12,995,554 of record JANRMT010062795.1, read on the forward strand.
TTTCTATACAAATATGTTTTTTTACATATACCTAATTAATGAAATTAAAGTTGTGGTTAATCAATTAATTAATAAAAAAAAATTAGATTGGTTTCAGGATCCATGTTGGCATAGTTTTTACTTCTACTGCCTCAACAGATCCAGTATCTTTTAAAAGTTACTGTCTTCATTATATCAAATTACTAGCCGTCCCCAGCAGCTTTGCCCGCGTAGCAGTGAAACAGGACAGGATGCGATGAGAGAAGTCGCAAAATCAAATGTTCAAGGAGTGTTCAAGCAGGTTGTAGAAAAAAGCCCAATCTAATTCCTTTAAGTAGTTCTCTCGTTCACTAGCTAAGTGGATGTAAGACACGCCCCGAGGCTGGTGTATGAGTGAGGAGGGCCCCTCAATCCGCTCCCCTCAGCTCACTTGCGTCTCTCTCAGATTCGTGCAAATAAATCAGTATTGCAAGCAAACTATGATACTTAGCGTGATGAGAGAGATTGCAAAATCAACCAGAATATTCAAGCACATTATAGGAAAAAAACCCGATCTAAATCCGTCAAGTAGTTCTCTCGTGACATACATACAGAAAGACATGTTGGATTTTGTATATATTGAGATTTAGCTCCAAGTCAAACCAATGCAAGGTGATGTTTTGTCCCCATGATGGTACTTGGTGTCTGTGACCACAGCAATACACACACTTGAGAGCTGTGTTGCTCTCAGGTTAGCTCCAGTCCTTCCTATATCTTAAGATCTAAACATTTAGAGCCCAGAATCAATATGCATATCTGCTGATACTATAGTGTCAGTTTCCTCCTACCATCACTGATAATTAAGGTTTTCCTGCTTACAGGATAAAGTTAATTTTAGCTATTTTGTAATTCTGTGCACTAGGATTATTTTTATATGAAGAAAGCAACCAGAACAAGTTAAAATTAAAGACTGCTTATTATATCAAGCCTGATGTGCTTTTTCTTTAAAACAATTTCACACTTGATGCATCAAACTGAAAGTTATGTTTTTATAGTTCACTATAACCAGGCATTTTGGAGCGATTCTGCAAGAATTGCTTATAAATACTAATTTTGTATTCAATGCTTTTCTGTCCAGGCATTCTGGCGAGATATGGGCCTCTCTGGAGAAATTGTGAATCGATCTACTATAGAGTATCCTGTTTGTGTCACATATGATGCAACCAGTTCAGAAGGTAACCCAGCTATTGTGGGATTTATTTCTGGAGAGCAAGCAGTCATCTGGAGTCAAGCAACGGTTAGTGTAATATGTAATGCAAGATGCATTTCTATTAGGTTTAAAGAAAAGCTTTTGTTAGCACAGTACTAAAAACCTAAGGAGTGCCACTGAAAATTCACTTGAAACTATGACACTTTTCCTAGAAAACAACTCTACTTTGGGCACTAAAAATTCATGCTATGCTAAAATTAGGCATGATTTACTGCACACACCCACAACAAAATATATTGGCATTGTTGCCATTTTGTGATATCTACCAAGTAGTGTACTGAAAGCATTCCTGTGAAATTCAGTCTCTGAAAATTCTGTTTTTATGCATCTTTAGAAAATGAAGTAGAGATCTTCTTTTTGCAGTTGGCAGTCTGCCATTGTCGACTACTGTTAATACGTAGACGCATACCTAAATGTTTAAATTATAAGAGGTAACATGTTGACAGCAGAAATGCTGTAAATTCTGTCTTTAAGTTTTTTTTGTTCTCCATGTTTTTTAATTTTGGTTAAATTTGATTTTGCTTCTGAAATAGAATAATGCATGCTGATGAAAATAGGTTTTAATATACTCTGCTGAAAGCAGAGCCAAACATATGGCCAGGTTCACATTTTATTCTACATTTTAAGATTTTTTTTTTTAACTAGGACTAAAACTTCTGTAGTGTATCAAATTTGTGGCATTCATATATTTTACCCATCTTACTAAACTGACAGAAGAACAGGTTATCTGTCAGTACTATCCTTGATGATCTTTTTACACAGGAAGAGAACAAGTTTCAATATTTTTCTTTAGCTGTTTCCTTTGAATTGAAGCCAACAATCTGTGTGCCATTTTACACGGTAATTTTTGTCACATATATAGAGTACACTGACACATATTTTTGGAATTACACAACTGTAGATTAAGTACATCATAAACTGTGGTTGCTTTAGTATCTGCATGACATAAATATTGGTTATCTCTATTTTTGGTTCAACATGTTAACATGTGTTTACTCTGATTTATATGTTTTTTAAGCCCACTCAACTGTCCTGACCAATTTAAAAAAACTATATGTGTATATAACATTTACATATATAAAAGTATGGACTGTATAGGATAACAGTATAACTGACCTTTGTATAACTGTTCCGTATAACAATATAATGTATATGAAGTAAATATTTTGTTTTGTATTTTTCAATTTGTTTTCTTGAATTGAATTGTTGAATTGACATGAAATTATAGTATTGGTTGAAAACATATACATATAAAATGCAAAATTGACTTGCCCATTAACAAAAACACTATTTCCCATTTAGTTGAAAAGCGAAATTTGACAGGAACAACAACAACATTTATTTATATAGCACATTTTCTTACAAATAATGTAGCTCAAAGTGCTTTACAAGAAGAAGAAATAAAAATTTATAAAAATTAAATTAATAAAAACAAAAATAAGATTAGGCAACACTAAATAACAAAGAATAAAGTAAGGTCCGATGACTGAGAGGACAGAAAAAACAAAAAATAAAACTCCAGAGGGCTGAAGAAAAAAAAAAAAAAATCTGCAGGGGTTCCAAGGCAATGAGACCATCCAACCCCCACTGGATGATACACGTAAGCCAGTAGGTATCTGCTAGGAAAGGACATTTCAATATATCAATTTTATGGGTAAAAAACCTCTCTGTAATAGGGTAAAAATGTTCAAAAATGCTTTCACTGATTTGATTGAAATTTAGTGATGTTATAGAAAAAACAAAATTAGTCAAAATGTTTTTTTTTAATTTGTCGATATTAATTAGTATTACATTTTATGCTGTGTGTGTTGCTGACAGGGGGCTTTATGCAAATGAAGAACACAGCACAAGTGATTGACAGCAGCACTAGTCAATAGAGTGGATGACTGAAGAAGAACCAGTGTACTTGACAGGAAAAAGTAGACTTAACTGTATTTATTATGTACAGTGAGTTATGAAATTGAAAAGAAAAGGTTTGGTGATGCTTAATGTTTAGCAAACGCTATAAAGCTTGAGTGCCAGAGCCAGACAGCTTTGCTAGAAACAAAAAGGCAGGGAGAAATAAGTAGAATCAGAGGTGGCATCCTCCAAGGCAAGGGGGACAGATGACGTAAGTTTAAACTTAACAGGTCCCCGATGAGCTACTCCATAGTAATACACATTCACATCTACGAACTTTGAAAGGGGACTGCCCCCACTCCATACTCCAAAGCCATTTACATTTGCATGCACGTCTGTTTACTTTGAATGGGAATACTCCAAAACCCCCACTACCCTGCATCCGCCTGCACCAAAAATTACATATACATATGTATCTACGAACCTTCAATTTGTGAGAAGCCTCCTAAACATATTACCAACAGTTATTTTCTTTCACTTCAAATACTAGAGAAAACAGCTCCAAAAGTAAAACAATTTAATTTATTAAACTGAATACCTAAATGTGCAGCTTGTATACATCATTTGTGTTTGTAAGAAGTTAATTGGTGACCTTGTTTGCTGAGTATTTTCCTGAAAATTCACTGTGTTGCTATATTAGAAGTTTGACATTACAGTGCTGCAGCAGCCATGCACAGAACTTTGACACATGGCTGCTATAAGACCTTTTCCAATCTGGTTCAAGCATGTGTGACATCACAAACCCGATCAGTACTCTAGCCAGATTTCCATCCTGGTATTCATTCCATCTACATCTTTTCTGTTTTAAAGCATGGTTATCATTGCTGCCTCAAAGTTCAGATCACATTTTTGGACATAATTATCAGTCTAGCATAGTTGGCAAGAACACTCAAAAGACCATTGTACCATTACAATCCACTCAAAACATGTTCAGTTCCTCCTTCCCCATTCACTTTAGTGCATTTGGGGAAATTTGTTCCCAAACATTTCCACGATTTTGCTGAAATTAACTCTGTTCATTCAACACTACAGTGTGTATATATATATATATATATATAATATATAAAGCAGAGTCGATGTATGTATGTGTGTGTGTATGTATGTGTGTTTTTATGAATGTATGTTTGTTTGTCCACCATATAAATCTGCACCGGGTGTCCGATTGCCACCAAACTGGGGATTGGGCTCTTTTGTGACCAGGAGGAGGTCATGGGGTAAGTTTTGGTTGGGAAAAATGTTCGTGGTGAAGCGCAGGGTACCTTTTCACTGACACAACATTCGGCACATGTCCCCGTACTTATTGTTGCAACAGATGTTCACTGCAGCTTTGGTCTCTGTGCGTCGCTCTTTACCCATGTTTCTTTAAATTGCCAAGAGATGGCGGAAGTGTCCAAGTATGAGAAGGCCGACTGCTTTGATCGGTTGAAGGGGAACTGCCAGATGGAAGTAAAACGTAAACGACCCAGAAAGCGTGACAGGCTGACACAACCACGTTTCTGCAGGTCACACTCCCACACTCACTGATAGTGCTGTATTTCACCACAAAGTCCATTATATGGCAGCACGGTTCAACACAGATGCTCCTTACAAACAGACCATCCCTCCCCGCCATTTTTCCCAGTACAGTTTCAGTGCTACTCTTACTCACTGGCTTTCCGTATTTGTGGTGATATTTGCTCACTTTCCAACTCACAGTACGATTTCAGTGTTGCTCTTTCTGACTGACTGGTGCTATTTGTTCGCTTTCCGACATATTGTAAATAAGGTAAATTCATCTCACTGTGGTGCTTATTTCGTACGTAATACTGTGTAACACATTATAATTGTCCTGCTTTTCACTAATATACCATGCCACCGAGAAAAAGACGTACAATTGGAAGGTCCACTTCAGATACCAGAAGAAAGTCTATTTCAAAGACGTCTGAAACACCACAGCAGACAGAATCCAGAGTGCAGGAACTTACAATAAAATGTGAATCAGAAAACTGTTTGTTCTGTTTCTATATTCTGTTTCTTTCATTTGGGAAATTCACCGGTTATACATTCCCGGGCAACGCCGGGTACTCCTGCTAGTATATATATATACATACACTATTTGTTATGTTCCATCACTTGTCTTATGATTGAATTGACTGTTTACGTTATAACATGTGGACAAAAATGGTCCCTGAATCTTATGTACTGTATATCTGTTACTGAGACAGAGCTGAATTATACATTTTTTGTGTAAAACTCATTCCATTGGTTTGTCACTTGTGCTTTTATTTTTTTCAAAAGTGTCATCCAGAGGCCAGAGAATTGCTAAAGACCAAAAATTTGTTAAAATAGTGAGGAGCAGTACATTCACAGTGACAATAAATAAATAAATAAACCTGAATCCTTCAGTATATGCACTAGAAAATTATTATTTGATGTAAGTGCCACATAATGACATTTATGATGATTGTATGGTAGTTTTTTTTGTTGAAATGAAAATCAAAGCAAAATCCAGTATTGAAAGTATTTCTTTTTTTCTGTGAACAGGCAGAAGAGAGAGAATCTAGTGTCATTGCAAGTCTAACGAAATTTCTTGGGTATAAAGCTTTGTTTTACATCCACTATGAAGACAAGGTAATTTTTGAGACATGTCACAAACTTTGCAAAGTACAAAGTAGTTGGGAATGCATTATTCATCCATCAGTTTTCAAACTCTTAACTTTCTCACTTCTGTCATCATCATGTTGTCCTTATGAAGGTTGTAATTGTCACATTCTTAGTTGGACACATAAAGTCAACCTGTTCCCAAAAGCAGTCTCCAGTGTCTTTTTGGAAATTTCCAAGCCAGCGGAAAGATAAATCCCATCCAGCCTGTCCTAGGTCTGCCCCTGTTTTTTCTGCTTTGTAAATCTCCTATTAGTGCCATTAAAGAGGCAGGCATCCAAACTATCTGTCCAGATCATCTCAACTAAACTGACTATTTGGTGACACATAAAAACACTTATAATTGAATGTGACAGGTTAATTGATTACTCTAAATTGGCCCAATTTTAGTGAATGTAGATATGTTCACAAATATACCCTGTAGTGAACTGATGCCCTGTCTAGCGCTGGTTCTTAACTTGTGCCTCATTCTGCAGGTATACGCTATGGCCCCAGCAACCCTGCTGGCAAAGTAGTTACAAAAAATGCATGAATGGATGGATGAATAATGTACTTATTAGCTTTGTATATTAATATACTGCGGGTATATGGACTTAACTTTTGTGATTTATATTTACCTTGATAGATAGATAGATAGATAGATAGATAGATAGATAGATAGATAGAT
>JANRMT010062795.1:13015048-13025110 GCA_026402145.1 Polypterus bichir lapradei
TCATCTAAACCTGTTTATCCAGATTAGGATCACAGGAAACCTGGAGCCTACCGTAGCAGGTTTGGATGTAAAGCAGGAAAAATCTCTGGTATGCAATATGTATGATAAGGCTGATGTTATGAACAAAAAGAATAAGATATTTAAAGTATCTGTTTTGAGAGAGAGAGAAAAACATTGAAAAAAGGGAGACAAATATATTGAAATATAATTCTGCTAATGGATTGCTTTCACAATATCAGGAATTTTGAGTTGTGAATATGAACTAAAAAAGATAAATGAATAAATATAGAAAAAATACTAAAACCCATTTTTATGTTTAGTTTTTCATCACTTGGCAGACTCTCTTCACCTACCTACCTTTGTTTGTGTCGCTAATTGTTAAACAATGTTTTTAAAGCAAAAGTGATTGGTCAGCAACAATATGCTGATCTTGTATGATGACCTAGTCAGTCTCTCGATCAGTGCCGTTTTATTTTCAAAAACTGGGAGTGGTCTCCCCTCGACTTTCTTGTATACTCAGATATGGGGATGGATATTTGAGGAGTAAACCGCAAGAAAATGATTATATTTTTATATTATGTACATTAAGGAACCATCAATAACAAATCAAATCAAATTAATAATATATTGAACAAATATTATAAAAGCAAAGTTGAATAAATCTGCAGCTGCATGAATAAAAAAAAAAATTGAGTATGTGTTCAGGTAAAGTACCACTTCCAAGTGATGGATTTGGCCTAAAAGTTAATACAGATCTACAATTGTGGTGTAACAACCACATGTCAAATTTCATCCATCTGTCTAGTTGTGTTTTTGAGTTACCGTGTTTACATACACACAGAGACACACACACACAATATTTTTGGAATCTGGGAGGTCTATAACATCAAGATTCATCAGAATATCGAGGTCGAATTTTTTCATGATTACTATAATTTCTCTATACTTCATATATGAGAAAGTAAAAACGATTTCTTCTGTGCAAAGTGGCAGGTGAATTATTGTCAACAAAAAGCAGTCATCTGAGAAATAAACTGAAATGTTACTCACTCATGATTTTTCTGTCCATATGGTAAAAGTTTTGTTGACGAGCACTTTCTGATTTCAGCAGTTTGAAGTACATCTTGATGTACAACAAGTGCAAAGAAAGGCGGCACGTAAATCGCTATTTCACATACTTTACACACCCACATTCAGCTTGCTCTGTCACCGCAAATGCTGTGTGAACACCCGCCCTCCATCACTAGCCGCCGTTCACTGAATGAATATATGCGGGCGGCTCGTGTAGGATGACTTTCTGTTTTAGAGTAAAAACTTACAAGGGTTAAAGACTAACGGCAAGAATATTCATTCAAAAACAAAAATTAAAAATATCTTAGTAAATTATTATTTTATTTCAGTAAGTCTTTCCAGCTACTTTAATAGTTCTGTTTAGTTTTAGTTTTTCATTTTGGTTTTGTTAATTATTTTATTTCAGTTTATGAAAATGTTTTTTTAATAATAGTTTCAGTTTTGATTTTAGTTTTCGTTAACTATAATAACCTTGCTGTGCAGTATATTAAAAGAAAAGGAAATATGAATAACAAATAAGCAGATAACCCTCCCTTTCCCTTACACCGGTAACAAATACAACACACAACACAAACATCAAATGTATGTTTTTGTTATATGATAATAGTAATAATAGCAACTCACTATTAATGCAGAGACGATGTGGGATTTGAACCTATTACCTCGAGGTTGCTAAGCAGAACCTTACCTGCTGTGCCATCTGCGCAGATCTATGATGGAGCAGCATTATCATTGTGACAAGTGATTAAAAATGAAACATGCAAATACACATACTGTATATGCGAATACAATTTACTTTGTACTGACTGATTGTTGGGTTGCAGCAATGTGTCAATTGAGCAGTTTATGTTTCTTTATTTTTTTCTTGAATAAAAGCATACTTGTTTTGTTACACCTTTTGTGAAAGTGTTTATTGGATATTTTGGATTCAGGCTTCACACATCCTACACTTCACGTCAGAATTATGTCGTTATTACTGTAACATATGAAAATATTTTCTGTTTTAGCGCTGTGTGCAGCATTTCTTTCCTCGCATTTCCTCTGTCATTCAATATTTACACAGAACATTGTAGACATAGAGCACACAGGAAATGCATGTATTTCAAATCACGGTTTTTCATTACCTCTATAATTCCTTTCAAACACATCGTCAGATGAACACTTCAACACAGACCTGAACTGTGAGGATTGCAGCAGTGCGATGTCTTCACCTGACTGAATATGGGGTGGGGGATGTAGCAGGCTGCATTCTGCTAATTCACACATTTGCAAAACAAAAGCAGGCTATTAGCGCAGTGATAAGGAGCTATGAGATTCTTGGCATATGTAAGGAATATTTAAGGAGGTCAAGGACAAAGAAAAAAATCGTAAGCTTCATGGATTTTAGTGTTAAAACTTTTTCAATCTTTTTTCTTGCACCATTCTTACTTGAGAGTCGACTACATTTTTATTTCTAAATTACTTACTGCCTTTATTGCTAATCATCTTTTGTAATGGCTAGCCTGTCCGATAAATAGAGGCTACAGACAAGATTTGTCTTTTTCCTTTCTTTCTTCTTATGAGACTCTCGGAGTTTTAATTCTTTGTTGTTTCAGAATAATGATTTTCTGAAAGAGTTTACTGATGTTAACAACACCAGTTCTGTTGAAGATCCTGCATAGGTGTGGTAGCTGTATGCAGTTTTAGTAGGGATTTCACTATCAGGTTTCTAGTATCCTAGCCTGGGTATACTGCTGGAGAATTCATGAACTGGAGACTCATCTCCCATCTTAGGAAGAAATCTACAGGCATTTACTCTGAGTTAAATACTTTACTTCTATGTAAAATAGACTTTGAGATTGCATATGGCTCAAGTTATAATGTCTATCACCTCTATTAAAAATAAATCAGGAAACTTCATTAAGGTACCACCTAGGCACTAATGATTTTTTATTGTAAATAATTTTGTAAGACCCCCCCCCATCTCTTACCCTGAAAGAAATTCTTTTTTTAGATATCCGCTACCTCCCCTGGGTATCTGCAGAGGTTTCTTCTGCCATGGACTTTGCAATTAGATGGTCAGAACTTAAGAAAGTAATGGTCTTGTTGAATTCAAGAACATTTCCAGACCCTGATGGCTTGTTTCATGATGCTCCTTTCAGGATTTTGGAAACATTTATCACCCCCTATATATGCAGCTGCTGGATTTTTTTCCCTTCTCCTCCATGTTGAACCCTTTATTTAATTCAACCACGATTACTCTCCTTTTTAATCAAGGCAAAGGACCATTTGATTTTTCTAATTATTGGTTAGTTTTCCTTTAATACTGAGGCAGTATTCCTGTCAAACCTTCTTAACGACTGTCTGGAGATAGTTATTCATAAATGAATGCATTCTGTTCAGACTGGCATTATCCATTCCCACCAGACAGCATATATCATCATTGATGTTTACATATTATAGATGTAGCCCCAGCATTGTCTCAGAGCCCACATCTCTTTTTGTGCTTAATATGGCAAAGGCTTTTGACCACATGAACTGAAATTCTCTTCTGAGTTTGAAATGTTGTACTGGGGATGATGACTGTCATATTAAAATGATCTAAACACTATACTCTTCCCTCCTGGCAGTAATTATTAACAACCCAAATGCCTCTCAATTGTTTCAGATCCATAAAAATACCAGACATGGTTGTCCTTTATTCCCTCTTCATTTTACTATCATACTTGAACCCTTTGCTGTTGCTCTTTTTGATCTTGATTAAAATACCCCTAATGCTACTTAATCACCTATAGTAAAATTTCTCTGTATACAGATGATATTTTGATCTTTGTTGGAAATGCCCCCTCTTATCTGCTTCACATTCTTCGTTTTTTCAGTTATATTGAATCCGGTGTAGTTAGAAAGTTAACTAGTTTAAATCCACTATGAACTCTCTATGCTGTCAGTCTCCTTTTCTGCAGCACATTCCCCTGACAATATTGTGTAAATGACATCTCTCCTTTCTTGCAGTGTAAAATCTAATTATAAATTGATCGGACGCTGTTCGTTTTCAAATAATATTGCATTTCTCTCTATGCTGTGGTTTCTATTACACATCTGAAAGAAAGAGACAATATATGTGAAAACATCATCGCACAAATGCAATATTATTTGAAAACGAACAGCGTCCGATCAGCTGTAAAAGTATTGCATTTCTAAATGTTTGCTTTTTTCAGTCTGATTCTCTCAATCAGACTGTATATTTGTCTCTTATTCAGTGCGCTTATTCAGCTTACACAGGTGGCCAGATGCTGTGTGCTACAACATGCTGGCGGTGATCAACGCACATTTTAAAAAAAGAAAGAGACAAATATATGTGACGTTTTGAAGAAATCATTTTATGACACGATTTACCTTTATTTATTTACTTACTTCCTAAAGCCTAAAGTCACAAGTAGTGCGCAGAGGGCATGCTCAAAAATGTGTGCAATGTCACGAAAAGTGCCTGCTGACACTTTAGCATGCAAGCAATGGTATGTGCATTCTTGCTCCGATGTAGAAGGGAGCCGAGTTTACCTCTGTTATAGCGCGTCTATGTGAAAACAGCAGTGTCAGATGCGGGTGTGGGGTGTGTTTGGCGGCTGAGATAATAAAACTGACTAAAAAAAAAAAAACCAAAGCTAACCTTTACAAGTATCATAAATTACATCGGCTGTTACAGACTGAAAGCAAATGTATGTTTTTATTTTTAGTAAGACTAAGGGCAGTTTACTTCTCAAAACGGAACGGTGCAGGATCGAACTCGCGACCTTTTAATTCCCAGTCGGCAGCTGATTCTATTGCGCCACGGAAGTAGTCATTATAAAGGGGTGTCAATGTCGCATGTTAAGGCGGCTTTTTGTTTCTGCAGTTATATCTATACTAATAAAAGGCAAAGCCCTCACTGACTGACTGACTGACTGACTGACTCATCACTAATTCTCCAACTTCCCGTGTAGGTAGAAGGCTGAAATTTGGCAGGCTTATTCCTTACAGCTCACTTACAAAAGTTGGGCAGGTTTCATTTCGAAATTCTACGCGTAATGGTCATAACTGGAAGCTGTTTTTCTCCATTTACTGTAATGGAGATGAGCTTGAAACCCGTGGGGGCGGAGTTTCGTGTGACATCATCACACCTCCCACGTAATCACGCAGTACGTAGAAAACCAGGAAGCGCTCCAAAAACCGCTGAAGAAAACATGCATTATATAATTGAGAAGGCAGCGAAACAATAAGAAGCGAGCGAGTGACATATACTACCATATTCATGAGTGGTGCTACTACGGAAACAAAGCAAGGTGTAAACCTAAACTTTAAATTAAGTTCATTGACAGGCTGCCGCTGGCGTTTGTAATTTAGTGCCTGCCCATGTAAGGCTGTCCGTCAGCGGCAATCCAATAGAAACACTGCCACTAAATATTCACGGGTGAAGGACTGTGCTTATGCAGAGGAAGATGAGATGGTCAGGGTGGTGTTTGGCACAAACTCAGCAAAACTGCGAGAGAAACTTTTAAGTGCCAGGTCTTAGCTGACATTACATACAGCCATGGACATAACACGAGATGGCACCAGCACAGCTGGGAACCTTTGATGCAAGAACACCAAGCGGCTCACGTGAACTGACGCAGTGTGCAGACAAAAAGCAACAGTTCCAAAGAGCGCTGAACAAAAACAGAATTACACAATTGAGAAGGCAGCAAAAAAATATGAAGCATCTGATACATACAAGCATATTCATAAGTGCAGCTACTGCAGAAACAAAGCACACGGTGCAAAAAGTGAATGTCCCGCTAAAGGAAGCCTGTGTAAAAAAAAAAAAAACCCGTGCATGCAGTGTGTCACATCTCAGATAAAGAGGAAGACGAGCTGTTTATTGATGCAGTAAGAGACGAATCGATAAATGAAACCTCTTATCTTTACAACGATTGACAAACACGGAATGTAACTTGAACACAACACATCGTACAAATACGACCCTGATCGAAACAAATAATGATAATCGAATCCTTGATGACAGCAACACTCAATAGCACTCACAAAACAATTACTGTATATTGGCAATCATGTTACGTTATTTTTAAAATGTTCCCTTTTCTTTTTCATAGCTTCTTTAACACACTACGTCTCCACTGCGAATATATACAGTATATATACCCCGATCTACATACTCTCAAACAGATAAGCTACACACCGTGGCGCAATTGTAGAGGCTTCGCCTCTATCGCCTACATCCGAGGTTCGATTCCCGAGAGGGGATGTACTAAGTATGTACGCGCGCTTCTCGGTTCATTTTAACCTCGCATCTCCTTGGTTTGAGACGTATGAAAAATATGCGGTTAACGCAGAATCATGTTACGTTATTTTTAAAATCTTTCCTTTTCTTAGCACAAGCACAGCTGAGAAGCTTCGATGCATGTACTCCATAACAAAAAATAACGCATTTAATCACACTTTCAATTCCAAGCAAAGGGGAAGTTTTGTCAATGCATGATTTCCTGGTACATCGATTACACTGATGCACACATCACAGCTACAAAAATGTTAGAGTCGGAATGAAGCGCGTTCCTACGACTGATCGGAGGAAAATTTCATTTCAAAAAACTACCCGAGCGAAGCCTTGATAAAAGCATGGTTTTGTGTACACTGGAAAGCAAGCAAAATTAGATGCATTACAGAAAGCGGACTTTGTGGCTCTTACTAGGGATCATTGGACTTCCGTGACCGTTAGTAATTCTAATTACATCTAATTACAAAATGTTCAATGATCACACTGTTTTAGCCTAATGTACAAAATAATTTTGGCTAAGGTTAGTCAGAGTTTAAAGATTAAGTTGGTCAAATTACCTTTTATGTTTCTGACTTATTTTTTTAAGAAGAAAAACTGCACTTTATGTTGAAATTTTGCTTATTATTATTTAAAGACAATACCATTCTGAAAATGTACTTAAAAGTACTTAAACTACCACTTTATTTTTAAGTTTGCCCAATTTTAACCAGGGATGATATTTTTGTTTCTGTTTTGAATTCAAATGCAGTTTAAAAGCATTTTTTTTTTCAGAAATTAAAAGAGCTTGAGTTTACAATATTCATTTCCATGTCTATTATTTGATTCTGTCGCCCACTAAAACCCTTTTAAATTAAAAAAACACATTTGCGATTTGGGGCAAATTTACGTGAGCAATTACAAACGATTAATCAAGATTAATTATTACACAGCCTCTAATAAATTGGATTAATTTTTTTAATCGAGTCCCACCCCTAATATATATATGCAGATATATATGTAGATTTGTATATATGTATATGTGTATATACAGTATATATGTAGATATGTATATGTGTATATATGTATATATATGTGTGTGTGTGTATATATATATGTATATATATTTATATGTATATGTATATATATGTATCTATACTAATAAACGGCAAAGCCCTCACTCACTCACTCACTCACTCACTCACTCACTCACTCACTCACTGACTGACTGACTCATCACTAATTCTCCAACTTCCCGTGTAGGTAGAAGGCTGAAATTTGGCAGGCTTATTCCTTACAGCTTCCTTACAAAAGTTGGGCAGGTTTCATTTCGAAATTCTACGCGTAATGGTCATAATTGGAAGCTGTTTTTCTCCATTTACTGTAATGGAGTTCAGCTGGAGGGGCGGAGTTCGTATGACATCATCACGCCTCTCACGTAATCACGCATTACGTAGAAAGCCAGGAAGAGCTACAAAACGTGCTTTAGAAAACATGCATTATATAATTAAGAAGGCAGCGAAACAATTAGAAGCGAGCGAGTGACATATATATAAAACCATATTCAGCAGCTCACGTGAACTGACGCAGTGCGCAGACAAAAAGTAACAGTTGCAAAGAGTGCTGAACAAAAACTGAATTACACTGCTACGCTCAAATAGATAAACCACACGCCGTGGCGCGATACTAAAGCATTCGACTGTAGCGCCCACGTCCGAGGTTCGATTCCCGAGAGGGGATGCACTAAGTATGTACGCGCGCTTCTCGATTTATTTTAACCTCCCATCCCCTTAGTTTGAGACGTATGAAAACGCATGCGGTTAACGCAGAAAGACAGATCACCTATTCACCTATTGAAGCTTCATGAATAATGGATACTTTATTCGCGATCAATGATTGTTTTGGTAAAGCCATACTCAGTGTATTCATTAGATGAACGGTAAAAAAGTAAGAGCGAGGGGACGGTAACTTACTGAAGCACACAAGCAAAACCACAATAGCACGCGGACTCGATGTACTGACTTGCGCGATCACATTCCAAAAAATATTTCTTTTCAAGTTCTATTTAGTCCATATGAGTCAAACTCAAGGCCCACGGGCCACATCCGGCCCAGCGTGTAATTATATCCGGCCCGCGAGATCATTTTATATACTGTATTATTGTTATTAATGGCCCGGGTATATGAAGCGCTGGTAACACAATAAACTACAGATCCCATAATGCAGCGCTTCAGCTGCCTTGCCGAACACTTACCGCGTTAATCAAGTCTAGCTTATGATACTGTAAATTATTGCGAAGCTAGCCCACACGATGCCGAAGAGAAAAGTTGATTCTGAAAATAGAGCCTTTAAAAACCGATGGGAGGCTGAGTATATGTTTACTGACATTGCCGGTAAACCCGTGTGTCTCATTTGTGGAGCTAATGTGGCTGTAATTACAGAATTTAATCTAAGACGGCACTATGAGACAAAACATCAGGGTAACCTGAAAGACCTGAATGCAATGCAGAAGATACAGAAAGCAGAAGAATTAAATAAGAATCTGACACTTCAGCGGACGTTTCTACCCGTGCACAATCACAAAGTGATTTCAAGTGAAGCTGCTTTTATGGGAGACACAAATAAACCAGTGCAACTTGCCCCACTTTCCCTGTTGCCAAGTAATGTTGAACCAAGTTGTCACTACGGTGTTCCCAAATACGCACTTTGCTAATAAACTGAGCGCACTGAGTTTGCACAGCGCTTTGGTGACTTTGAAGAACAAAAAAAGTCCGTCTACATGCGGCTCGAACCTTGTGCATGTTTGGTAGCACATATCTGTGTGAGAAGCTCTTCTCAGTGATAAAAACTAACAAAACAGCACACAGGAGTCGCCTCACTGATGAGCACCAGCAGTCCATCCTGAGAATCTCCACAACACAGAACCTCACACCAAACATAAACGAACTTGTTGCCAAAAAAAGATGCCAGGCGTCCAGCTCTAAAATGACATATGAGCAAAGACAACTGAATGATTTGATTTGTTATTGCTGAAAGGAACACATTTTATTTATATTTCCAGGTTTTGTTATGCAGCATGTTCATATTTGAATTTGTATAATTTTGAAAGGATATATTTTTATGGAGAGCAAAATCTTTTGGGATATTTAAAATCTAAGTTTATTTTTTATATAAAATTACATAAGAGTAAAGAAATTTGAATGTTTGTTCTTTTAACGTTTACTTTATTTCTAACTTGTATAATTTAGACAGGATATATTTTTATGGAGAGCAAAATATTATAAGTTGTTTAAGGTTTGAGTTGATTTATTCAGGAATAATATTCCTGTCTGTTTTTACCATTCCTACCAAAGATATTTCTGTCGACTAAATAAAAATTCCTTCTATTTAAAATTTAAATAGAACTTGAACAAATACGATAGTTCATAATATCCACGCAGACTTGCACGTAAGAGCGGGAGTTATCCATTTTAACAAGCAGCGTCTTGCACTGATACGAAATAGCTGTGTGTGTATATATGTAGATATGTATGTATATGTATATATATGTTTATATATGTGTGTGTGTATGTATATATATATGTATTTGTGTGTATATATGTGTGTGTATGTATGTATGTATGTGTGTATGTATATGTATGTGTATATACAGTGGCTTGCAAAAGTATTCGGCCCCCTTGAACTTTTCCACATTTTGTCACATTACAGCCACAAACATGAATCAATTT
>JANRMT010062795.1:13025210-13037242 GCA_026402145.1 Polypterus bichir lapradei
TGCTAGTTTTTGAATAAAAGCGCAATTGTTGTGTTAGATTTGTACCTTTTGTGAAAGTATTTATTTGATATTTGGACTTCAGGCTTCATACATTATATAGTTTATGCCTACATTTTGTCATCTACTACTAGAATATAAAAAACGTTTCTGTTTTAAAAATGTCCTACTCTGCTATTCAGAGAATTATACCTGATTAGTCTCAAGAAGAGGAGATTGTGTGGAGACTAAATGGTTGAATCACATACTGGGGGACAGCTGTGGAAATTAAGGGGAAGTGCATGTAGAACTGAAGCCTGGAAGTACTTCTTTACACAAAGAGTTGTGAAGCAGAAAATTTTACAACTTTTAAGAAGCAGATTAGATATTGGGACAGCTTCACAATTGCATAAACAAATAAGCTTTGTGGACTGAAAGGTCTCCCCTTGTCTGTTAAATTTCTTATGTTTTTAGGCTATTTGTCTTAGAAAAAGTTGCTGAAAAATAAGTCTCAGTTTAATGCTGGAAAATTCTCTGATTCACTTTCTTGACCAGAAATGGTCCCTTTTTAACCCAATCTCACTTTAACTTTCAGCAGCGTGGGGATCAGTCTTAATTCAGTCATGTTCCAACCCACTAGATCCTCACACAGGGTCACGGGGGCCAATCCCAGGGTGCAAGGTAGGAACAAATCCCAGCCAGGGCGCCAGCCCACTGCAGGACACACACACCCACACACCAAGCACACACTAGGGACAATTTAGGATCGCCAGTGCCCCTAACCTGCATGTCTTTGGACTGTGGGAGGAAACCGGAGCACCCGGAGGAAACCCACGCAGACACAGGGAGGACATACAAACTCCACGGAGGGAGGACCCGGGAAGCGAACCCAGGTCTCCTTACTGCGAGGTAGCAGCGCTATCTAATTATTTAAGTAGGTAAGCCTTGTTTTCCATTCATGAAAATGTGTATGTACAGTATTTATGTGCAAGAGAAATTCAGAAATTAGATTTTTGCCTTTACGAAAAACTTTACTTTCTTTTACCATATTCTTTTGAATTCATCTTTTTTGTAGACTATGTTGTCTTAATTGTATTCAAACACTGACACAACTAATTAGTATAACTATGCAAACAATGGTGAAAATGGTACAGAATGCTCAAGGGGAGCAGCTAATTCATATTTACTTGTATGAAAAGTATTTTGAAGCTATGGAATAAAAATTCTTGTAAATATCATACTAGCACACTTTTCTGAATGTAAAATAAGAGAAGAAGAAAAAAAGACTAGCTAATTAAACAGTAAGAACTAAGACTGATGCATTGATTTGTGAAATTGGCTGGAGTTAAAATACCCCAGAATTGAACTTGATAACCAGTGGTGACCTCTTCTACTGGGTGGCTTGGGAGGATAGGCAGGATGAGTGTAGGAAGGCTAGTGTGGGGAAGGGATTGTTTTTATTTTCGCACTGTTTTTCCATGTTTACAGTATTGGAATTATGTTGTGTGAAGCCAACCGCGACACAGACAGACACAGGAGGCACAAGTGTAAATTTTATATTCTTTTTTGGAAAACTCCTTAACCATTCTCCACAAGCATAACACAGTCCCCAGCACACAGCACAACACAATCTTTCTTTCTTTCTTCCTTTCTCCTCCACTCCTCCCATCAAGCTTCATCTCCCTCCTCCTGACTCTGGATCCCCTAGTAGTGTCTGCTGGCCCCTTATATAAAGGCACCCGGAAGTGCTCCAGGTGTTTGTTGATGGATTTCTGGCAGCACTTCCCAGGTGTGGCGGAAGTGCTGCACCCCAGGGCTCAGTGTCTGCTGCTGCACCCCCTGGCAGCACCCACGGACCCCAACAGGGCTGTATCAAACTCCAACTCCCATGGAGCCCTGTGGGAGTCCAAGGCACCACTTTTTGCCAGGGCGGTTGCCACCTACTGCTCTGGGGGAGGTAATGTTTTAGCCATCTTTCCTCCCCTGGGGCCTCATGCATAACTCCGTGCATTGAATTCACATTAAAAGATGGCCTGAGGACAAAAGAGGAAAAGTGCATATGCACAAAAAAGTCCAGAGGCAACAATCTGTGCATTCACCTACTTCCACATTCTTCTGCTCCATAAATCCCGGTCAGCGTGAAAAGTAATGCATGTGCCTACAGCCCCACCCCAACTCCTCCCAGAATTACACCTCTTTGAATATGCAAATCAATATAAATAGCCCTTAAGCTCAGTGTTCTGTGAAAAGGCAATGGCAAAAGCATGGGGGGAAATAGAAGAAGTTCAGTGAATACCAAGTGGAGGCAAGGAAAAACGTACTGTTAGTCTAAACAGTGGTATAAACAACAAAAGGAAGTTGATCGAGTGGCATAGAGTGTCAGAGAAACTCAAAAGCTCAAGTTCACAAAGTTGCACAGTGCCCGAAATAACAAAGAAGTTATCAGCTATCAAAGTCACCGTGAAAAGGCGAGTCGCAGCCCACCGCGTGAGTGTCATATGAAAGCTTATTAGGGTACAGAGAAAAAAAATAGGCACACAGTGGGAAAAAAGCACGAAATGTTAACTTTAATCTTGAAATTTCCACTTTAATCACGTAGCTTTTGTCATTAAAGTAGAACATCATAAACTTCATATTAAAATCGTTTAATTGACTAGTTTCTTAAATCCCAGCGTAACGAAAGTAGAATTAAATGCTTTGTTTTGTATTTGATCTTCAATGTGCTCTGTGTGTGTGAATCACTACGTGCTTCCGTAACGGCCTTCTCTTCCTCCGACAGGACACAGAATCCATTACATTCGTAATATTAATACTTTCTGAATAATTAAAATACTGAGATGTATACTTGATATAATTTTCATGATGACAGGAGTTATTAAACATGGGAACACGGTGGCGCATTGATTGTTTATGCCTCACGCAAGATGCTTGCTGCGCTGTGCGTGACCTTCGATAAAATAATTTATTGCAGCAGTACTGTCTCTTTCCAAATCCTGTCCTTCCTTTTCTTTCTTCAAGTACCCAATCACCACACAATCAGCTCTGTAATAGACATTAAGCCATCTGTAAGCTTAGAACGCCGATTCCTCAAAACTTTTAAGGAACATTGAAATACCTTCGTAGTACATGTTTAATTTTTCTATCCTTCCAGTGTCAAGCCATCCCCAGCAAGAATATAGCTCGAGGCAGGAACAATCCGTGATCAGAGCGCCAACTCCTTGGTAGCACTGCGACACTGTGTCCTCACATGTTTAATTATTAACAATATAGATTATTTAAATGAAGTTAAAGTTTTATCTGTATAATAAACATATTTTGCTGGATTTCATCTTAAAAATGATATCATCATCATATGTAAATACGTGCTTTATAAAGTGACTCAGGTTGTGCAATATTATAACTGTATCGCGAGTTTACAGTGAGGTAATTGTACTTATAAGTACAAACAGTTCTACAAGGAGCACGTGATGGACTGATTGAGTGCGTTTATAGTTCTTGGGATGAAACTGTTTCTGAACCACGAGGTCCGTACAGGAAAGGCTCTAAATCGTTTGTCGTATGAGAGCAGTTCAATAGATGGCATGGCTGAGACAGCGTGTGCTTGATGCCGTATACCGATAATTCTCTTTCCAATCAGCTGCTGTAGAGCTGTGATTCATCACTCAGATACAGTGATTTAAATACTTTGAGTGGTGCTGTGAGAGTAATATGGAAAAAAGATGATCCGCTATGGCAACCCCTAATGGGAACAGCTGAAAGAAGAAGAAGGTGCAGTGAGAGTAACAATGCTAAAGCAGCTATGGTATTTGGAATAGTTTGACCATTCTGTGGACCATTATATTGTTATAGGTTAATTACAATCAGATGCATTAAACTAATAAACAATATACGATTAATTTCAGTGTATTTATAAAGCCCTGTGAGGAATGTGAATCTAAAAAAGAAAGGAAAACCACACTGGAACAGTACCACTGCTTTGATGCTGGGTGCCGCCAGTTTGCAAAACTGAGCAGAGAACTTTGTACGCCAGGGTTTTAGCTAGCGTGAAAATGTGAGTGGTTTTACGCCAAGTTTAGGTTTTATACATCACAATTTGAGTGTGGAAATGGGCTTACGCAACATTTTTGTGCATATGCACCATTTATACATGAGGCCCCTGGTCCTTCCACCATGGAGACCAGCCACCCACAACAGTTGATACTCTTGTTTAAATTTAAGAAAGATTTTTTTATCAGAAATAGTTACATTTATATTCGTTTAGCTGCATAAAAATAAATTCATTCATAAAGAAGTATTTGCCTTATCTTAAAACTAAATTTCAAACAAGTTCCTGATGCAAGGAAGTACACTTTTTTGTTTATCACTACTTATGTAAAGCTAATTTGCTTTTCCTTCACCTGCTTGAAGAATCCAATTATTCCACCTTTTGCTGCCAGCTAAACTCAAACAGTTTTAAATGTGTTTGTGTATATGTTGTTTTTTTAACACTTCTTTATCTAATTAAAACAGTAACACTTGCGTTTATATCTGAAATTATAGAAAAATGATTTTCCTTTCCCCTGAAGCAAGATAACTCCCCTCTGAAGTGTCCCCCCTAACTGTAATAAATCCAAGGACATGTAATCTTTCCAAAATTGTTTTTTCCAATAGAGCATAGACGAATAGGTATACAGGGACAAAAAGGGACAGTGACTCTTCACTTCTCTTGGTCTGCCTGTGCAAGTAGTTACCTGTTAAATGAAGAGTACAGTGCATTACCCACTTCTCCAATTTTTCAAATGCATTATTTCTTCTTACCCTCTCCCTCCTTGACTCTTGTTCTTTACTTCAATCATTAAGAATTTTCCACATATTCTTCCCCCAGACATATTTAGTCCGAGAACACTTTAAATGCCCTCCTAGGATCAAGTTTGGACAACTCATGTTATCCAGCCTTCCTTAGCTATAGAGACCACTGCCTACAGCTTCCTTTCGCCACATTCTCGAATCCTCCACATCCCTTAAAGGACTATGTCTGTAAGACTGTATACTGTATTTCAAAGAGGTATTTTGATTCTATTCATTCTGGTCAGGGAACATGTGTTGGCAATCTTTTAGTTTATCTCTGGGTCTCTAGCCTCTTCTCTTAAAAGATAGTAATGCAGAGGGGACTGGGCGGTCTCTTGGTCTGGAATCCCTGCAGATTTTTTTTTTTTCTCCAGCCGTCTGGAGTTTTTATTTTTTATTTATTTTTTTTTTTTTATTGTTTTTTCTGTCCACCCTGGCCATCGGACCTTACTTATTCTATGTTAATTAATGTCGACTTATTTTTATTTTTTATTGTGTCTTCTATTTTTCTATTTCTTCATTTTGTAAAGCACTTTGAGCTACATTTTTTTTGTATGAAAATGTGCTATATAAATAAATGTTGTTGATTGTTGTTGATCACTGATTCCTCTGGATTTCTGCACTCTACTTTACTGGGAGAATGGCACATGGGGGAGGAACGATCTCCTCAGTCTGTCAGTGGAACAGGACAGTGACAGCAGTCTGTCGCTGAAGCTGCTACTCTACCAGGAGATGACACTGTTCAGTGGATGCAGTGGATTCTCGACTGTCGCTCTGCCACGGAAGTCAACCTGTCCAACTCCGTGCCTACAATAGAGCCTGCCTTCCTCACCAGTTTGTCCAGGCCTGAGACGTCCTTCTTTTTTATGCTGCCTCCCCAGCACACCACCGAGTAGAAGAGGGCACTCGCCACAACCGTCTGGTAGAACATCTGCAGCATCTTATTGCAGATGTTGAAGGACGGCAACCTTCTAAGGAAGTATAGTCGGCTCTGACCTTTCTTACACAGAGCATCAGTATTGGCAGTCCAGTCCAATTTATCATCCAGCTGCACTCCCAGGTATTTATAGATCTGTGCCCTCTGCACACAGTCTCCTCTGATGATCACGGGGTCCATGAGGGGCCTGGGTCTCCTAAAATCCACCACCAGTTCCTTGGTCTTGCTGGTGTTCGGGTGTAAGTGGTTTGAGTCGCACCATTTAACAAAGTCCTTGATTAGCTTCCTATACTCCTCCTCCTGCCCACTACTGATGCAGCCCACAATAGCAATAAATAAGTAAAAAATGTTGATTTTTTTCCAGAAAAAAATATTACACATAACAGAAACATTAAAATACTAAAATTTCAACATAAATACAGCAAGAACGGTATGTCTAGTGTTCACTGCTGTATTGATGCAAATTTAGTATACTTCCTTTGTGTGATATGTTTGCATGCATTTCCTTTTTCTGTTGCTTGCACATGAGATGGTAGATATATCATTGCCTGATCTGCATAATCAACATGCCCATTGTGTTATTCTAGGCTATCACAGTGCATTGTGAACAATGCTTTAGGGAACTAACATCTTTCTTGTTCTTCTACATGATCCCAATCATTTTGCCCTTTTTCAATGCACATACTTGCAGCACAGTGAACCTTAAGGCAACCAAGTTAACCTAGCATATCATTGCAGTTTAGTCATATGTTGCTGTATGCATTAGTTTCACTATCGGTGGCAATGTCTCATGGCTAATTCACATTGTCATTACTATCACTTCATTCAACTAATAGTTCAGTTTCAGTTTGTTATAAAACTGGCTTTACGGCTTGTCATTTAAACACCATTGTGTTTTGGTTGGTCTTGATGAGTTAACTTAGAATGGTAAACACAAGAAAATATCCATCTATTTTGCAGCATAATGTTATTTTATGCATTGCGTCACAGCAGAATATTGTCCTGAGTGCTATTTGGGCTTAATGCTCTACACTGGATTATAACAGCTAAATTCCGAGAAAGATTTGGGAGTTAACAGTATTTAGATAAAATTCTGAGTCCAAGAAACCCTTGGGGCTAAGCCAAGGAGATTAAAAGAAGCAATTGGCAGAAACTGATGTCAGCTTTTCCTTGATTGAATCTTATAGATTTATACCACCTTCGTGGCATTCTTTGCTGAACGATTCTGAAGATTATTTTTGTTTTTGATTGTGCTTGCTGTTTCTGAATGTATATTCTATTTTTTTTTTTTTTGCTTAGTTTAGTATGTGGTATTTGTCTAGTGTGGTCCCTAGGGGGTGCAGCAACCCCCCAAACACTTGACGCAAAGGCTCAAACACAAGTTTGGCACAAACAAGAGGATTTTATTGTGATAAAATCTTGTAGAGTTACCCACACCACAATCACAGTCACAGTAATAAGCCCAACTATACTCGGTCTTCTTCTTTTTCTTGTCTTCTCTGCTTCCTCCACTCCTCCAGCAATCTTCATCCACCTCCTCCTGACTCTGGCTCATTAATGTAAGGTAACATTAATGCCAGCCGTGTCTTCTGGGAAGCACTTCTAAGCCACAAAAAGTAGGGAGGTCCACCCCAGACAGCTCCCTTTGTCGATACATAGGGACCCCGACTGGACTGCATTTCAAGACTCCATATCCCAAGCACCCCATCAGGCATCCCAACTGGGTTCCCATGTAAAGACCACTGCCACCTGGTGTATGGAGGATGGAACTGCTCCCAATTCCCGCAGGTCCATCCATTTTTTGATCCTGGTCGGACACAACGTCCTTCTGCACTGGACTCCTGTTTGGGTATGAAACCATTCGCCTTCCCATCTAGGATGCCTGTTCTAGTCTTACACTCGGTAGCTTAAACGAATACTCCACCCAAAAATGATATATATTTTAAATATTACTTACCCTGTGTGCTTTGTAGTGATGGCCAAGGGAACGGAAATAACAAACTTTCTGGAAGAAAGAGTGTCTACAGAGAGTAATACTTTGCAACAGCAAACAACATAAAAAGTCCATAAAAAAACCTCACATTATTCATGTTGTGCATTTCACTTGCCATTCATTTGCTCAAAACATTGAAAATACATGCATTTTTTTCTAAAATATTGTAAAATACATATTTCTGAAAAATCAGAGAATACATGCACCAGAAAACACATTCACATGGGAACAAGCTTGTGAATGTAAGATCTGCCACAGCCCCTCTTTCAATGGTCTAGAGTACTGTCTTCAATTTAAAAGCTTGTAAAAGTGTACAGGGATATTTGTACTGGAAAGGTTTTATGATATACTGAATACTGTATTTTTTATTTGAATTTATAATATGAAAGGATTTACTGCAGTAAATGGTAAAAAATGTTATAATTGCTTTTTTCATTCTTTCCCTTTTGCACACAGTATCTGTCAGACTTGAAAAGGAAACATATCTTTTAAGAGAAAACAGAGTAACCCTTTATTCAATACCACTTTTGCATTGAATTTAATGTTTTACCATTGCAAAAACATTTTACTTATTTGTTATGTATATGCAACCCACCTACAGAAAAGGAGGACTTATCCAACATGACTATTCTTTTTGCATCTTTTATTTAGGACTGGAGCCAGGAAGCATTCAATGGAGGATGTCCTGTTAGTGTGATGGCACCTAAAATGCTAACATCTGACTACCCAGGACTCCGCTATCGTCATGAAAGGTTTTATTAATATTCAAATTAAGCAGTTCATAATATCCACACTATAGTGTTTTAGAGGGTGGGATGTTGTGCTGTATAGCTTTTCAGTACATTACAGTTTTCAATGCTGATGACTGGTAGAAGTATGTCCTCTTTGCACTTTTCTTAAAGACAGTAATACTGTATTTATTTTAAAATGTTCAAAGTTTGAAGTCAGATTTGAGGAGTAATCACTAATAAATCTCTCCCTTTACACTGCTAGAAGAATCCAAGTGTTTACACAAATCTTTCTCTTTTTGTTCTGTGAAAGGTTAAATACCCCAGTGTGTAAGGTAATGTACTGAATTCTATAAATGAATGGATATTATGGACTGGAAATAGGTGATCAGATGAACTGCAGACAAGATGGTATTATACAAGCCAGGTACAGGGTTATGCAAAGTCATTGGAAATGGAGAGAAACCCTTACTAGAAGAAATGTGATATGTCAAACTAGTGCTGAAGGGAGGACATCAACAAGGAGTACCATGACCTCACTATTGAGAGAGTACATTAGAAGGGGGACAAAGAAAAACTTGGGATGAAGATTCTGTGGCTGATAAGTAACAGCAGGGTGGGTCAGTAAAATATATTTGAAGCTCAGCTTATGTTACGAAGAAAAGCCCACCAGTTGGCTAGCAGGATTGATGAAGAGAGACAGCTAAGGCTAAGAGTGCAAATTGTAGAGAGAAGACAGAGTGCAACTCCTTTGGCTGTCTTCTTTTCCTGGTGCCCCAATGAGTGTGGAGTTAAGAGGGGAGAAGGAATAAATGATCAAGTGGTGGGAGAAAATGAGAGAGAGAAGGGGTTGAAGAGAGTGTTGGAGGGAGAGAGACAGAGACAGCAAGAGAACCACCACTCTATCTAACCAATAGGTCTGTGATCCTTTTTTATCCCTTCCATTTGGTTACTTTAATATAATGAATAATTATTTTTGCATTATTTTGGCCTTCCATATATATATACAGGCAGGCTTCAGCATATGAATAAGTTCCGTTCCTGTGGATATTCATGATCCGATTTGGTATGTACTGTAAGTCGGGACTTGTACTGAAAATGTTTGTTAATGGTGAAATCGACAAAAAATGTATATTTCGTTAATCACTATTTTTACAGATCATTTTGCCATAACAGTGATGAAAAATTACTGTACTATAAGTCAAAAAGCACAAATAATAAACAAATTTAAAGTAAAGTGAATAGCATGTCAGGTTTATGCTTATACAATCTCCAGTTTTTGACAATTATATACTATTTCACAAAAAGACATAATAATGGCGAAAGACAAAAACCCACTACTAACAGAGAGAGACACACACAGTCTGTCCTGAGTGATAATTCAGATTGTCGCCTTCTCCTCCTAACAGTACCCCATGAAATGGCACAGCTGTGAAGTCTACTTAGAATACTGGGAGTTACAAGCAGTATGTTCTTCCACTGAGCTAAACAGCCAGCTTCTGATCTAGCTGTTTAACTGTGACAGAGCTTTTTGTGATTTCAATCAATGACACAAGTGCAAAATGTTAAAAAATGGTGACTGAATATTTTTTTTTTTATAATTTTATTGTAATAATTCAATTTTTACAAAAAATAGGATTGAGATTGAAAAACAAGTCGACCCCCACCCCTGACAGAGAGAGAGCATGGCCAACAGGGTAAAACTTAAGACTTGTAAATATACCTAAATTGATGAGTTTAATAGACCAATAGAGATGAATGGAGAAGAAAAAGAAATGAGGAGTGTGAGACTCGCCCGGACACCACCAGTCGGAGACCACATCTTTATAAAAGTCACATGTTTATTTTCCATAAATAAACACAGTCCCAAAACACCACACAATGCACACAGCAATAATCACCACAATTAGACTTGAAATCTCTGCCCTTGACCGCCAATCTCCTCCTGGGAGCTTCGTCATGCTCCCTCTCCCCACTCTAGCTCCCCGACTGTTAGGAGGCGGGCTCTTTTATTCCCAGCCGGATGCATTCCAGGTGGCTGGAAACAAACTTCCGGCAGCACTTCCTGGTGTGGCAGAAGTGCTGCCCTTTGCCTCGGAAGCACTCCGGGCGTCCCTGGCAGGTTCCTGGGTTCTAGGAGGCTTAAGGCGCCCCCTGGTGGCCGAGTTGGAATATCTCTCCTCCTCTCCCGTGGTCCTCTCCTGCTCCAGGGCGGTTGTGTCCTCCTGACCGGAAGCTTTTAATGTCTCTATCCAGTCCCTCCAGGCATCCCGGCTATGTAAAAACCCCAGACATCTGTGACACTGCCCTTCCGCCAGCGAAGACTTGTTGGTCGAAGCGGCCTGTCCCGTGAGGGCATACTTTGTCCGAAGCGGGCGTAACTTGTCGTCGTCCAGGGCCTGTTTTTATAAAAAAGTAAAGAGACACAGGGGCGGAGACGTTGCCCTGATTCCACTGTATGGCTTCTCTATCATTAAAGTAGGGCCAATGCTCCCCCCTTTGATTAGCACCCTGGTCGGCGAAACCTAGGCACCCGCTCCGTTTCTCTCATGTCCCCGCCTTTTGGTTAGCTACAGAAACCGCCCCTTTCTGAAACTCCTCCGCTGACTTCGGGGCTTCCCTCTACATTCTCAGCGGGTGTCTCATAACTTTACGTGAGCTCACGGGCTCACGTCTCCCTTTGTAGGCTTTCCTCCAACGATTCTTCCTATTTCTCTGGGGCCTTCTGACAGCTTGGGTCTTCCTACGGGAAAGGAAAAGACCCCTTGCTGTCTGTGCCCCTGCAGAATGACATGAGACTAATGCTGGCTCCAGCGGTAGAGCACTACGACCCACGGCACTGGTCAGCCGGCGTCTTGGCTCCACCCCTTCCAAGCGATCAACACTTTGCTTCGTTTCTGCTGTCGGAGATGCAGCTACTAAGTCCCCGGAACCACTCGATCCTGGGACGTGTTCGCTCGCGCCTCCCTTTTCCTTTACGGTATCGGTTTTACTCACCTCTACCGCCATGATCCTCCGGCCAAAGATTCCAGCGTCGCGCCTATCTTTCTCATGACATAAGGTCTGACATGGCGCGACCACCTTCCCCTCCAGCTTGTCTATACAGACTCGAAGGTCGTGTTCTACCTGCTTGACCATCTGCATCAATCGAAGCATTCTCCCCGACTTGTCTTGGTCTGCAGGCATAAATATAGCGTCAGCCAGTGGAGGACTTACCTTTAAATACAGTGGTGTGAAAAACTATTTGCCCCCTTCCTGATTTCTTATTCTTTTGCATTTACTTATCCTGTGTTAATTAATTATTTTTTATTGTGTCTTTTATTTTTCTATTCATTTTGTAAAGCACTTTGAGCTACATTTTTTTTTTATGAAAATGTGCTATATAAATAAATGTTGATTGATTGATTGATTGATTGTCACACAAAATGTTTCTGATCATCAAACACATTTAACCATTAGTCAAATATAACACAAGTAAACACAAAATGCAGTTTGTAAATGGTGGTTTTTATTATTTAGGGAGAAAAAAAAATCCAAACCTACATGGCCCTGTGTGAAAAAGTAATTGCCC
>JANRMT010062795.1:13039324-13050356 GCA_026402145.1 Polypterus bichir lapradei
AAAAATCAACAAATAAAAACACACCTGTTATCTAATTTCATTTTTTCTGTAATGTCACCAAATTTTACTCAAACCTATCAAGTGCATTTCTGAGATTTTTGGGGTATTTATATATTAAATATCCATCCATCCATTATCCAACCCACTATATCCGAACTACAGGGTCACGGGGGTCTGCTGGAGCCAATCACAGCCAACACAGATCGCAAGGCAGGAAACAAACCTCAGGCCTGGTGCCAGCCCACCGCAGTATATTAAATATATAGATACAGTGGTGTGAAAAACTATTTGCCCCCTTCCTGATTTCTTATTCTTTTGCATGTTTGTCACACAAAATGTTTCTGATCATCAAACACATTTAACCATTAGTCAAATATAACACAAGTAAACACAAAATGCAGTTTTGTAAATGGTGGTTTTTATTATTTAGGGAGAAAAAAAAATCCAAACCTACATGGCCCTGTGTGAAAAAGTAATTGCCCCCTGAACCTAATAACTGGTTGGGCCAACCTTAGCAGCAATAACTGCAATCAAGCGTTTGCGATAACTTGCAAGGAGTCTTTTACAGCGCTCTGGAGGAATTTTGGCCCACTCATCTTTGCAGAATTGTTGTAATTCAGCTTTATTTGAGGGTTTTCTAGCATGAACCGCCTTTTTAAGGTCATGCCATAGCATCTCAATTGGATTCAGGTCAGGACTTTGACTAGGCCACTCCAAAGTCTTCATTTTGTTTTTCTTCAGCCATTCAGAGGTGGATTTGCTGGTGTGTTTTGGGTAATTGTCCTGTTGCAGCACCCAAGATCGCTTCAGCTTGAGTTGACGAACAGATGGCCGGACATTCTCCTTCAGGATTTTTTGGTAGACAGTAGAATTCATGGTTCCATCTATCACAGCAAGCCTTCCAGGTCCTGAAGCAGCAAAACAACCCCAGACCATCACACTACCACCACCATATTTTACTGTTGGTATGATGTTCTTTTTCTGAAATGCTGTGTTCCTTTTACACCAGATGTAACGGGACATTTGCCTTCCAAAAAGTTCAACTTTTGTCTCATCAGTCCACAAGGTATTTTCTCAAAAGTCTTGGCAATCATTGAGATGTTTCTTAGCAAAATTGAGACGAGCCCTAATGTTCTTTTTGCTTAACAGTGGTTTGCGTCTTGGAAATCTGCCATGCAGGCCGTTTTTGCCCAGTCTCTTTCTTATGGTGGAGTCGTGAACACTGACCTTAATTGAGGCAAGTGACGCCTGCAGTTCTTTAGACATTGTCTTGGGGTCTTTTGTGACCTCTCGGATGAGTCGTCTCTGCGTTCTTGGGGTAATTTTGGTCGGCCGGCCACTCCTGGGAAGGTTCACCACTGTTCCATGTTTTTGCCATTTGTGGATAATGGCTCTCACTGTGGTTCGCTGGAGTCCCAAAGCTTTAGAAATGGCTTTATAACCTTTACCAGACTGATAGGTCTCAATTACTTCTGTTCTCATTTGTTCCTGAATTTCTTTGGATCTTGGCATGATGTCTAGCTTTTGGGGTGCTTTTGGTCTACTTCTCTGTGTCAGGCAGCTCCTATTTAAGTGATTTCTTGATTGAAACAGGTGTGGCAGTAATCAGGCCTGGGGGTGGCTACGGAAATTGAACTCAGGTATGATACACCACAGTTAGGTTATTTTTTAACAAGGGGGCAATTACTTTTTCACACAGGGCCATTTAGGTTTGGATTTTTTTTCTCCCTAAATAATAAAAACCATCATTTAAAAACTGCACTTTGTGTTTACTTGTGTTATATTTGACTAATGGTTAAATGTGTTTGATGATCAGAATCATTTTGTGTGACAAACATGCAAAAGAATAAGAAATCAGGAAGGGGGCAAATAGTTTTTCACACCACTGTAGGTCCTACTCACCGGCTGTGCACTCTGGAGCTTTCTTCTGGGTTCTACCGGACCCTCCCCTTGCTCGGAATGGATGTTCGCCGGTCCCGTCGTTAACCAATCACCGACGGGAGCACAGCACACACCGTCCAATCCCTCGCCTGTCACAGGGCGGAATTTCCGGTCTTCGGCCATCTTGCCTCTCCCGAGGGAACTGCAACTCTCGCTGCCGTCCCTCTGCCTCGGCTGCTGGAGACGTGGCGGATCCTCCCCTTCCTCTAGCGATGCCGTCCCGGCTTTGCGGACCAGATATGCACAACCTAGCCAGTGACGCGATTCAGGCAATCTCCTCCGGACCCATCAGTGGTTGTGCCTACTGCAGTCCCTCCGGCGACGACAAACGCTGGGGAATCCCCTTCTCCTTGGCCTTGGCTGGCATTCCTCAGCCCCCTTGGGTGGAAGACGGCACTCTGGAGATTCTCCAACAGCCACCGGGCGATTCGCAGAATATCCGCGGTACATGTGCGGACCGCCTCCCAGCAGGACGTGTGTGTGGTCGACTGGGGTACTGGGCAGCTCACAAAAAATTTATTTAAAGGGTTCCCCGTCTTGGAACAGACAGGAAGTCCCTGTTCGGGCGCCATTGTGAGACTCGCCCAGACACCACCAGTCAGAGACCACATCTTTATAAAAGTCACACGTTTATTTTCCATAAATAAACACAGTCCCAAAACACCACACAATGCACACAGCAATAATCACCACAATTAGACTTGAAATCTCTTTCCTTGGCCGCCAATCTCCTCCTGGGAGCTTCGTCCTGCTCCCTCTCCCGACTCTAGCTCCCCGACTGTTAGTAGGCGGGCTCTTTTATTCCCGCCCAGATGCATTCCAGGTGGCTGGAAACGAACTTCCGGCAGCACTTCCTGGTGTGCCAGAAGTGCTGCCCTTTGCCCTGGAAGCACTCCGGGCGTCCCTGGCAGGTTCCTCCACCATCTTGCCAAGTGTGGCGGAAGTAAAGTTCTCCCAGGTTCTAGGAGGCTTAAGGCGCCCCCTGATGGTAGCCACGGGTCCCAATGAGTTGGAATATCTCTCCTCCTCTCCCGTGGTCCTCTCCTGCTCCAGGGCGGTTGTGTCCTCCTGACCCGGAAGCTTTTAATGTCTCTATCCAGTCCCTCCAGGCATCCCGGCTAGGTAAGAACCCCAGACATCTGTGACAGGAGATAATTGCTTCCTCTGTTCTTTAAGAGCTTATTTTAAAATATTATTGATTAGATCTTGCCAGGTTTTGAAAAAATTCTATACAGATCCTCTGAGTATTTGATTTTTTCCAATTTCAAATAGTATAAAACATCAGTTTCCCACTGACTTAAAAGAGGAGAGTTAGGATTTTTCCAGTTTAGCAAAATAAGTCTGCATGCCAAAAGTGTAGTGAATGCAATCACAGTTTGTTTGTCCTTCACCACTTTAAAACCATCTGGAAGAACACCAAACACAGCTGTTAATGGGTTAGGAGGGATTGTGACCCCAAGGCTGTCTGAAAGGCACTTAAACATTTTGGTCCAAAATGATGTTAATATGGTGCAGGCCCAAAACATGTGACCCAGTGAGGCTGGGGCTTGATTGCAGCATTCACAGGTTGGATCTTGCCCTGAAAACATTTTGGACAGTTTTAGGCGAGACAGATATGCTCGATATATAATTTTGAGTTGAATAATTGTATACTTTGTACATATTGAGCTCGAGTGAAGTCTCTGCATTGCTACTTTCCAGTCCTTTTCTGATGTATTGATTAAGAGATCTTTTTCCCATTGTCATCTTGGATCTTTGAAAGGTAGGGACTGTAAAATAATTTTATATATTGCAGAGATGGTGTCTAAATCCTTGAAATTGAGCAATATTATTTCCAGCATGGACAAGGGTGCAAGATGAGGAAAATCGGGCAGGTTCTGTTTAACAAAGTTCCTAATTTGAAGATAGTGAAAGAATGTGTAGCTGCAAAGTTAAATTTGGAATGTAATTGTTCATAGGATGCAAAGATGTCTATATGAAGATCTCTAAGCAATTTAATCCCAAATCTTTTCCAGATATTAAAAACTGGATATGTTTGAGAGGGTTGAGAAAGGTGGTTCTCTTGCAGAGGTGCCACAGATAAAAGCTTCTCCATCTTAAAATGCTTTCTACATTGGTTCCATATTCTGAGTGAGTGAAGCACAATTGGGTTATTAGTATATTGCTGATAACTTGCATTTATTGGGGCACAAAACCAGGGAATATAAAGAAGTACTGCAGGATTTTACTTCTATTGCGGACCAGGTCTGTGTATGTTCATCTATTTGTGTCCAGGTTTTTATAGTTTGTATGTTTGCTGTCCAGTAATAAAACTGAAAGTTGGGTAGAGCCATGCCACCTTCTGCCTTAGGTCTTTGTAGGGTCGCTCTTTGGATAAGTGGATGTTTTGAGTTCCAAATAAATGAGGTTATTGTTGAATCTAATTGCTTAAAAAATAATTTACTGATGTATATTGGAATGTTTTGAAATAAAAAAGAAGCTTAGGAAGAATATGTAGTACTGTCTGTACTACCCCTCCATATTAATAACACCTGCTATGCATTCATCCATGTTAAAAGTAATTTGCTTTGTTTGTAAGTAAAAAATGGAAGTTGCAAGATGAAAATAATTGACATTTAGTTTAAAACTGGTATTTTTGAGTTTTATGTGTATGTTCATATCAGCAGAATTGCCTAGAGTCAAGTCTTTTGTATAAATTCCCATGCCCACTTTTTGCTTTTACATGGAGCTTACACTGACTCAGTTTGTTACAAGGTAGTGACAGCCTCTGGAGGAGGCACCCAAGCATTGATGGATGCACTCCCAAAAAGACAACTACAATCATACTTGGCCAGTTTGCAGCCACCAGTTGACTTGCCATACATATCTTTGAGATATTGGAAGAAAACTGGAGTTCCTGGAACAAATCAGATGCAGAAAGTGACTGGGCTGGGGTTCAAACTCAAGCCTCTGGGGCTGTTTGGCACTGTGCCACCATTCAGCCTACACATACAGAATGTCTGTATGAAAAGGAACAAATTTGGAGGCTGACAAAAGGTTGGGATGTGCCGTCATGCCTCCATTTAATAGGTAATTGGGAAGATTTGTAGTATCTTACGTGCATAGCAGTTCACAAACTATGCTACTCTTGTTGGGACCCCTCCTTAAAAATTTGACAAAGACAGACAAATGTATTTGTCTAGTAGAGACCCACCAGTATAATGTCTGGTTCCCATTTTAAATGTTACATTAGAAAAACTCTTTCAAAGTTATTACTTCACTTGGAAAAACAGACACACCAGTGAGACTTCCAGTTCTAGACTCTACTTTCCTTTATGCCCTGTTTCCCTGTTACAGTGGCACACTGAGCACTCCTGTGATTATAAATGCATTCATACATTTATAAATAATCTACTACTTACTTTAAAATGAAAATAAAAACATGATATTTTAGCAGCCTAGGTATTAAATTTTATAGAAAAAGGAGAGAAGAGATTAGCAGATATAGAAATTTTCCTCATACTCATAGATGAACTAGACGAACAGCATAGACCCAACTATGACACTGTCCTAAATCATGGTGTCCTTATGTCTTGTGTCTTTATTCGGAAGCATAAGATAACATTTAAAATCCAAGTGCACCGTTTCTTCAGTGCTGTTTTAGTTTTATATTTCTTCCATCGGCATGAAGTGCCTGTGGTGAAAGCAAATGAACCAGTTCAGTAGGCTGCAATTTTTAAAGAATGCCCTTGCAAATACAAAGAGGTTTATTTAAAATTTTTACAAAGAGAGAGAGAGATTGATATGCATTACAAAATGTCTGTGTATTACAATAGCAAAAGAACTGCTAACCATGTACGAAAGGTAGAATATAAAAGTATTCAACTAATAAAGGCTAGATGATCAGATATCCCATATATTAGACTCAATTTCAGTGTCCCAACTTATTCTTTACATATTTTCATTTATTGAGCATTTTACAGATGACTAATTTCTCATTTCAGTAACTTATTCTTGTCACTGTGCACAATTCCTCACACCGTGCCTTACTAGAAATACATTAGTGCACTGCATTTAATCTTGTGACACATCATTTCTAAAATCTTTCCAACTAGATGCCCTGTGATTGGAAAGCTTAATTATTCAGAAACCTCGAAAGCTTATGAAAGATCTTTTGAAATAAAAAAATCTAGCCCTTAGACAATGAAAGCGACCAGCACAACACCTCTAGAGAATCTCTAAGAGACATTTATGAATTTTAAAAATTCCAAATTTAATGGCTTCTCCTTTGGTTGCCATTGTTGTTTTAACAATCATGACACAGTGCCTTCTATGCACTAGTTAGTCATTCAGTCAGTCATTGTCCAACTAATTATGTAAGCTATATTATTTGAGTGGTTGTGTAGGGCTTTTTTCTAGTTCTGTGATGTTACTGCATGTGTGAGTAGTGATAGTGTGGCTGAAAGATTAAAACATTAAAAAAGAAATTCCTAAGAGGATATAGCTGGTTATAAAATGAATTGGTTCTATTCACCTTGTATTATTAGAAGCTCTCTCATCAACAATGCATACCATTAACAAGTTAATTTACAGTAGATACCTTGACTTAGACTGTTCTAACTTAATTTGTTCCCTAATGGTGTGTCTTCTCTCCCTCAATCTTTCACTTCTCATTCCCTGCATCTTTTTTGTCAATGCCACATTTCCCCATCCTTCTCCTATTAAACATCGGTCTGAGGTCAGATTTCTTTTTTCCCTTTTTCTGTCTAATGCCAAATAACCTTCCATATGAGAGGTTGGGAGATGTGTCTTTAATATATTAGATTTATTATTGCTTTCACATCTTCTGTCTTCTGTCCAGTCTGGATTCGGCCCACTGTCTTAAAAACCTTTGCCTTAATTCTTCGATCACACAGTACTCTTTACACCTTTATTCCAATTGTTCCATCCACACTGTAATCAATGTGTTATCTCTGCATCTAGTTTTCCATCTTGGGCTACCATTGATCCTAGGTATTTAAAAGTATCCACTCTTTTCCATAGCTCTCCTTGCAGACTAGCCTCTGAATCCTAATCATCATTAAATGTCATATTCTGTCTTCTTCCTATCTATCTTCAGCCCTCTATCTTTCATAGTCCTACTCCACTCTTCCACCTTCATCTCCACTTCATCTTTTCTGGTACTACACAACACATCATAGCAAAAGCATTCACCAAGGGGATTGGTCTTTTATCCCATGACTCATCACATTAATAACCAGATCACAGATGTTAGAACATAAAGAAGTTCCCTGGTGCAGACCTACTGTAACTGGGACCTTTTCCTGTTACGCCAGTACTCCCTCATACATATCCTGGACAATCTTCACATACTTATCTGGTACTCCTTTCTCTGTCATGCACCTCCAGGCCTCTTAATGTGGTACTCTATCTCCTCCTCACTGCCCATCTCCATTTCTCACCCTTAGTCTCTCTTTCTGTATTTATGTCACTATACCTCTGGTTTTTCCTCCTGTCAAAAGTCAGTTGTTTTTTTCCTACATGGATGCTTTTAAGGTTAGACTATTTTGAGCACCCTCCCTGGTTTAATTATGGTCTGATGCCATAATTGTTTCTGATATGGACAGGTCTATATTTACAAAAGGGAAACCAGGCTAAAGCTTCATCTTGTGGCTTCTTGTGTCCTTGTACAACTAAGCCTTCAATAGACCTTAAAGGTGTTCCAGACAGCTTACCACCTCACTACATTATCTGAGGAACTACGTGATCCCATCTGTTCCTTTTTGGGATCAACTGCACTTTAGGAGTCAGGAGGTCCTGTGTGAAGCACCCAGCACAGGCTTAGCCCATACTACTCCCAGTAGTGCCCTTTATTCTACCTTGATGCATAATGGTATATGTGTTCATGCCCATGCCTGCATCTTTTCCTCTGTCAGGGTCTTTCTGTCCCCAGCTATTGTCCTTTGCCACCATTTTTTGTCTGCAGCAGCCATCTACTATGCTATAAAACATTTCATACAGTTCTGCATTAAATATTAATCTTAAACTTTGAAGCCATTGGCATCAGTAGTAACCTAAGAAACTTGATTACAAGCTGGCTAATGAGCAGAAAACCACAATTTCACATAAGAGGAGATCACTTCATGATCACTTCATCAGTACAGTCCCTTGGCTATCAATGCTTGGACAATTACTCTTTCTTGGGTACATTCTGGACAAAGATTCAGGTAAAGTGAATTTGCAAATGCCTTGCGAGAAATTGCAGATTGTAAAGATTAAAAGAAAATTATCCAAAAAGATCAGGACATTTATCAAAACTGAGCAAACACTTAAAAATTCAAATGAAAATTGCTACATGCAGCAAAAGTAGCATCATTTTAGAATGACGCTCTAGCCTCTTTCATAATTACTGGCCAGTTTTTGCTGCTAATTAACTCTTTTACTTTTATTTTAATTGACTTGCTGTTTAAGACTTAGACGCCTTAATTGTTTTATTTTTCCTTAATTAGTAGCCAAACAATAGAGAAAGACACAACAAGCCAACACATGGCCAGCAACATGTGCCCATCATACAATATCTGGAAATAATGAAAGGTGAAGGTCCCAGTAAAGTTGATCTGTTCATGTCCAGAAAACATTTTGACAATGTTCTTAGAAAAAAGAAAATCAACAGCTTCAAAAATGTCTGTTGTTGCAGAATGAGAGCACCAACAAGCCATGAAATTTAATAACAGGTTTAATTAACAGGAATAATCGGCTTCTATTTAAGTAACTGTTTGGAGTGAAATTGGTTGGAGTTTGAGCCTTTGGCTTAGCTGGTTATCTGTTGGCTCACTATCTTCACATTTTATTTCTATCTGGGTGACATTTAAGGAAACAATTACGCAATTTGGAGGACTAAATCTTAAAAACTACTACGTCAAAACAAAAGTAAAAGAATTTAATTAGCAGGGAAAACTGGTCACTAATTAAGAAAAGGTTTAGTATGAAAACCTGCAGACACTGTAGCACTCCAGGACCAAAGTTGGAGACCCCTGTTCTAATGAGACTGGATGTAGACTACAGACTGTAGTTCAGGCTGTTTTGCAAAAATGGACAAAGAAGCTATGCAAATAAATGCATCCCTTGTCTAAAAAAAACTCCTTGTCTTTTCTGGCTACAGCAAAACTATTTAAATTGTATTCTATGCCAGTCATTTATGATGTAAGAGATCAATGATTAGGTAACTCTGATTTAGCTGATTCAATCCCTTTGTTCATCTGTAGATGGAGTTCAGTGGGGTAAATAAAACTGGCATTATCAATACTAATAAAGATTTAAAAGGTTCCTCAAGAACATATCCTTAAATTAAAGTCATTCACTGGGGCTCTACCCTCCTCACTGTACTTGGTTGGGGTGGTATAAGTGTTATTCAAAATGTAATTTCATTCTTTATGATCATTTGATCAAATTAATGATGTGTAATGCCCTTAGTTATTATAAACCTGAAGTGAGAACCTTTCAGCTGTCGGTGGTTCCTTCTGTGTTGATTTTGCATGTTCTTCTGACCTTCACATGGGTTTTATCAGACTTCCTGCATTTTTCCTACCATTCTGGGTGTTTGTCTGCTTCCCTGTCTAGGAATAGTTCCTGTCTTGTGTGTATTGCTGCTAGAATATCGCTTAGCTCCCAGTGACTCTAAAAAGGAAAAAGTAATTACATAAAATCTATGGATGATTCACAAAGGCTGCTTTTTAAAATGCAAAGTAATTTGTATACAGCTGTACATTGTTAGTGTGTATTTTAAAAAATTCTGTTTTCCTCCTCTTTTCTTAGCATTCACTTTGCTGGGACAGAGACCGCTGATGTTTGGTGTGGATATATGGATGGAGCTGTGCAGTCTGGTCATCGGAGTGCACTTGAAGTACTGCTCATGCTTTCTCTCAAAGACAACAGCATGCTGCATAACAACAATACAGTTACTAGTAACTCACAAGATGAACAAGGCAGAAGAGGCTGGCGGCGCTTCTCAAAATGGCATCTTCTTGGAGCAACTGCTCTCACAATTGTTTTTCTGTGGCACTTGGGGAAAAAAAGTGAGAATTTAAAAACTGTTCCCATCCCAGATTTCATGCTTCTGTCTACATAGCGAGAATGGGGTTTTTTGCCAAATTTTGTACATTAGAGAGCCACAAATGTGTAGTTATTTTAAATGGCAGGCACTGTTTAGAATGGTGGTAGCTATACTCAATATGTGACATCATTTTAAAAGCACAGCAAAGATAGACTATGCAAAACTTTTCTGGCTCATTCATGGCGTGGAAGTACAAATGGAATTTAAGGATGTCAGTTTTATTTTGTGAATGAAGGTTTAACATTTCAAAAGTAAGTTACAGATTTTCTTGAATACTAAACATTGAGTTTTTCTTGATTTTGTTAAAAGCATAATTTTTAACTCATCTGTTAATTTGACAAATTAAAGCTTTTTTAGGATTTATTTATTAAAAAGAGTCTAGTCTTGTAATACTGCAATTCTGTACATGTGACTCAAGGTCATGTTCGGTCTTTAAGTACCCTTTAAATGTATTTTCATTTATTTGACATAATTTTCTACTAGAGC
Organism: Polypterus bichir lapradei; assembly: GCA_026402145.1. Taxonomy (NCBI): domain Eukaryota; kingdom Metazoa; phylum Chordata; class Cladistia; order Polypteriformes; family Polypteridae; genus Polypterus; species Polypterus bichir. The sequence continues at coordinate 13,049,844 of JANRMT010062795.1, forward strand.
AGGGACTGTGGTCAGTGTCACTGATCGAATAATAAGTAGTACAGAAACATGTCTTAATATCATTTTCTCTCAATGAAATTATGTGCAAAGTTGACAGTTAATTTTTTGTTATTATTGGTATTATTATTGTTGTCTGAAAATGTTTTCAGTTTCTTTGTACCGACACTAGATGGTAGGCTTTTCCTTCTTGTACTGCCAAGCATATTGTAGGTGCCAACTGTGTGCTGTCATGCGGACTTGTGAATTTTCTTGCTAAGCTGTAATATTTTGTTCGTAGTAAAGATTTTATTTTTAGGTTTTTACATCTCAAAGTATTCTTTTTAACTGGTGGAAGTAACTGATTTGTTATATTAGCAGTGCTCTTTATACTGGTATTCTGAGTGCTAGATAACTTTAAAGGTTAACAGAAATAATACATTAAGAGCTATAAAATGTCATTCATATCTTGCAAGCTATGCACATATTTCTTGCGGTTTGAACTAAGAAACAAGGGAGTGAAAATGGTTGGATTAG
>JANRMT010062795.1:13050456-13063835 GCA_026402145.1 Polypterus bichir lapradei
ATATATATATATATATATATATATATATATATAATATAATATAACTTGGTTTCTTTCACCATTTCTATCTCTCTATCTAATCTTAAGCCCAATTCTTAAAATTCCCTGATAGTGCTTATTTCTGGTGGCCTCAGAATTGTGAGCTTGATCTCTTGTGGCTTCATGTAAAAGGGTATTGTAATGGAAAATCTTCTAGCAATGGCTGCCTGTTTAACTAAGACATTCTTTATCATCTCTACCAGAACATCAATATTGAGATGAGATCATATGACACTTTAAATTTTTATTCTGTTCTCTATCAGAATTTACATATAAGAAGTCCTACTCAATGATGAAATATTTGCCAAAGACTTTTAATCTGTTCAGCTTTATTGGGAACTTTAGATAATATTAAGGTATAGGTTGTTAAAAGAATATACAATTTATCGGTATGTTGATTGGTGTAAACTTTTTTTTTCTTGAAATTCTCCTTGACTGCGTTATGCAGATGGACCTAACTTATTTAAGACCACTACTTTGTTAGATTATTAACACTAGAATTACCAGAGCCTACGAAAAAACTCATAGATCCGGCCCACCTTAAATCCATTCGCACCTCTCCGTCACCGTCTTTTGTCCTGTAAATGTGCCAATAAAGACAGGCAGCAAGCAGCCTACTATTCCATCCCCCAACAGCTGCAGAACGTGCACAAAGTTCTCCCAGCTCATGCCTAGAGTGGAAATAATAGATCGTTATTTGGAACACATGCATTTCATGTGTGTTCCGTTTCTACAATAATCTGTGTAAACACATTGTTAAAACAGAAACGTTTTTCATATTTTATGATACTTGTATTTATTCATTTTATGACCTGTATAGTACATTTCGGAAAAAATTGTGGCACGGATGCAACATCTCTCTATTATAAAAAAAAATCCTGTTGGAGGGAATGACTAGGAGACGATACGTGATCTTCACGTTAAGATCACAGAAGACAAATAAAAGACCTGCGAGATGGCCAGCAAAAAAAATCAGTAGTGTAAAGGCATGCAGCACACACAGATACAGGGGTCTCAGTGCATATAAAGCATATAAAGGACAATACTTTATAAATGAAACGTCGACGACTAAAAGATTGCATTAGCACAAACAAAAGGAAATTAATCAGCAGGAACAGGTGTAATTGAAAAAAATAGCAGGACAAAGCGAGGTCCTGAATATTAACAACACATGCCAGAAAAATGTTCAAACAGATTAAATATATTGAGCAACAAATATTTATATGAAATATTTGCTATAATAAATATTTACAAAACACAACAAAGAAAGACAATCACAAAAATACAAACAAACTCCACAAACAAAAACTCCAACAATATTTACAGTCCTGGAAATGCCTTTTTGTAAGTGATAAGTGTGGATCCTGAAGTGCAAACAACAGTTAACATAAGGAAAGATGGATAATGAACACAGTCCTACCTCCAGAGTCCAGAAACAAAATGATTTTTTGAGGCACACCTGTTCACAAAGAGTAACTGTAGACAGGATTGAGAGAAACAGTACCCACCACCATCCCTGTACCTGATGGTCTTGCAATATCCTCCTGCACCGTCAACATCCAGTTTATAAAGGATTTTTAAGTGCTGCTGGTAATGAAGTTGGTGGAAAATGGAAAAGTCAAAAAGTCCCACCACATCCTTTGTTGAAGCAGATTAGCAGCACGGGAGTCCTCAGCCCCAATGAAGACAACTCGGAGACTTCAGAACAGACAACAGAATTAAGCTTTATTGTATGACATGTATACAGACTCATTTAGGATGGAACAATGAGCATCCAGCAATTGGCAATTCTTATCACACAAGTCATTATTCATCCTAATCTGACTCCTAGCATTTCATTGCTCTAGTCCTGCTTCAAATTGATTCCATAAATAATTCTTATTTAGAGGATGTCAAACCCCGCTCTGTCTACTGTATCTGTTTGATAAAGACTATTCTTGTTTGCTACAATAATTTACAGCCAAAGAGTTCACATTCTCTTGCTAAGCGAGGGGCCCATCTTTCTCCAGCTCTCCTGCATGTCTAATTTTTGGCTTAATAAACTATTAGTGGTACAGAATAATAAAAAATATGTAGGCATAAGTCTTTTTAATTCTAACTCTTACATCTTAATGCTTAATAAAATATAGTGTCCACTTTTTTCATGTGCTTATAATACTTTTCTAATACATCGAGATTACCAATTTTAAGAATTCAATTTTATATATACCTTCTCTTTTGGTTTTATATGTACAGTGCCTACTACTACAAACTACAAATCCCACGAGCCCTTCCACATTCGTGCAAACCTGTTTAAAGATACAGACCCCATATTTACAAACCAGCTATTTGAGGTAACAGAGTTGTTACTAACATTTAACAATGACCAAACTGGACATACCATATAAAAATAGAAACTCCCATATGTGACAGTGCTACAGAGTTGATTGGCATCTTTAAAATTGTATGAGTAAATTTGAGTCTTATTGTGTGAAAGATGTGCCCTGCATTAGGCTGGAGGACCTTCTAAGGATTGTTCCTGCTTTGTTTACTGTGCTGCCTGAAGAAACTTTGGCCGTATTTGACCCTGTATTAGAATAAGGTGGTTTGAAAAATGAGCAAACAAAATGAATTATGTATTAACCTCCTTAGATCCAAGCTTTACTCAGGATGTAAAAACAGTGATAAAATCATTAGTCCTGAGCATCACTCAGATAACTGTACAGATGTGTCTCACATATTCGTTAGACCGGAGGATTACTCGGGCTGTAAAAGTGCCAACAGTGTTAGTGCCAAGCGTTGCCTGGGAAATGATATAGGCGTGTCTTGCATATGTATCAGGCCTGAGTGTTACACAGGCAACGATACAGACATGTTTTGTCCTAGCCTCATAATGGGGTCTTATAAGAAACGTTTTCAGAATCCCATGTGTTGCACACTCTTGACATGAGCAGTGATGATGAAGTGAATGCATCTTCAGGCAGTGAGACTGAAACAACAGTGAAATTGAAAGTAATGAATCCAATAGTGACACTTGTTTCAGTCGCACATGTGCTGTTCAAAAGCTGATCAGTTTGGAAAGATAATCCGCAGGGAATCACACTAGTATTGTCCCGACTGTGACATTGGATTGTGTATTTCACTGTGCTTCAAGATATACCATACATGTGACACATTTTGACAGTGTAGCATTATTATTATTATTTGTATATTATTATACTTTCTACATTTCTGACTTTGTACTTTTAGTGTTTTGCACATTTTACAATAGAAAGATGAGATTTGATAAATATGTTATTTTTCAAGTCAAAAAATGCAATACTTTTTATATGTTTTTTAGAGAATAAATGTAAAACTAAGGAGGCCACAAAGAGACTGCTATAGCACAATGAAGGCTCCCAGCTTAAAATGCAACACAACATTCTTAACTGTAAATGGTAGTAGTCAAGTGGAAATGTAGCAGGCTGCTTTCTTACTTATATATTGACTGGACAAGATGATAAATTTTCATAAGCAATAATATATAGAAGCATGGGTATAAGTTGCCAAATGTTTGGGCTGTAAGTTTGAAAGGAGGTGATTAACAACATATAGGAATAAATATAACTAAAATTAAAACATTAAAAGTATAATATAAATCAAGAAACAATATTGCAACTAAAATGAAATAACTATCTAATGAACCTCACCCAGTAACAGTAGTATCCTGGTTTCAAGGTAAGTCAAATTAACAGACAGATACATTTTATGAGCTAATGAACCCCTACCACAGAAAGCATACCAGTCTGTGAAACAGGAGTAAATAAACAGTACAGAGGTTATTGGTCATGTAAGCAACACATGTTTGGGTCTGCTTTTTTAAAAAAAAAATTCTTTCATAAAAATCCAAGGACATTTTTCCCCCTTGCTAAGTCTCATTTAAAATGTTTGAATGTTCCAAGGTGATAAAAATCATGGCATACACTCATCTGAGGCAAGAGAAAGCTGCTGTTCTGTGACCCTTCCCAGGAGCCACTCAGCCAAAGCTTCTTCATCATTCAGTCATTTAAGATATATTTTACAATTAATCACATAAACCTGTCATGAGTTATTTTGCAAATTACTTTGTATATTAAAAGATGACATTAAAATGAACTACCAAATTCAAGAGAATAATTATTTTTTAATCAGTATCCTGTAGGAGATTGGAGTATGTACTGTAACAAAAGAAAAATTACATCTTTATCATCAATAAACTACTGTTTGTCTCCAGGAAAAAAAGAGTTTCTTTCGTTTCATGAAAACTGTTCACTCCATAAAAATATGGCTTCTTTTTCCTGAGGAAACAGCTGTTGAAAGCCTTCCACCAAGCCATCAAATGGACAATCAACCAGTTTTATGTCTTCTTAGATCATTGGAATTAATTTCAGATTTTCTAAGGCATGTTTCTTCATTGGCATGTTTGGTCTTAAATTAATGCTAATGTTATGGTAACTCTTTAAAGGTTATTTTCAGAAAGGAATGTTTCTGTCATAGCAAAATCTCTCATTATATGCATATTATTGAAGTTAACCCTAGGTATGTTTTCTCACAAGTAAAACTGGGGGCTTTATGAAATGCAAAATGTCCGCCTGTTTCATCTCCTCTGTATTTCTTGGCAGCAAAGACATGTGTCAGCTCTTTTAAATTTTCTTAGTCACACCTTATATATGATTAACTATAGGTTCCCAATGTGTAAAAAGGATACTCTATGTTTGGAAGTACAAATAAAAGATAAGCAATTCTGCCTTTCAGAATGCAGGTCTTTGAATTTCTGTGCTGATTTTATAACTTTATTCTTTTCTGTTACATCATACAATTTTGAGGTTGCAATTAATAAATTATTAATTACAGTACTGATTATTTGCCTGCTAGCATTGTAAGTAAAGATGAAAAGGCATAGCCCCTTTTATTGTGGACACACACTGGGACTCAGCGTCTGAGGATCAGAGTCTGAATATTCATGTTTTTAAGTATTCTTTAATCATGAGCCTTTAAACTAAATGTAATCTACATTAAGTTAAGCTGCCTAGCCTCTGAGGTTTTATTCTGATGCTAAGAAATGGAGCTTAGCCTCTGAAGATGCATATGAAATATTCTTTATTTAACACATGTAAATTAAATTAAATTCAGTAATTTGGAGTTAGATTAGTGGTCCACACTCCTATCCATTGTTGGTTAGGAGATGTGAAGCAGTAGTGAAACTGAATGAGTTCAGACTTAATATTTGTCTAAACTCACAACCAGGTCAAAACACCTACAACATCATGGTTAATCATAGTTACCCCATTGATTATTTTTATTGACAATAACTAAAGTTACTACTTTGTATTAAATCTTGCAAATACAAACTTTTTATTATTTTCAATCATGTTTCTATTAATTTAGCACTCAGAACATTTTGCTCTATAAAAATAAATTACAATGAATGACTTCATTCTTTAAAGCAACCGTGTTTCCCCAAAAATAAGACAGGGTTTTATATTAATTTTTGCTCCAAAAGATGCAGTAGGGCTTATTTTCAGGGGATATCTTATATTTATTCATGTACAACAATATACATTTATCCAAATACAGTCATGTCATCTTCTTCTGAATTATTGTCATAACTCTCCACATTCTACCCTGAATTTCTTGCTACTCCAGCCGCTTTTAGAATCCTCCAGGATTGATGTGCATGCTTCAATGTTTGATGAATGGTTCGATGTGGTGAAGCAAAATGCCGACATACAAATGTATTAATGTTACTTTTATATTCAAGCATTGCATATTCCCGACAGTAATGGCACAATATATTTTAAAAGTCTCACATACCATCTTCTGTGCCGTCTTTTTTCTTTTTTGCACCTTCACGATACCATCAAACTGTACTGTATTTGAGCCAAATAGAAAAATAAATAAGGACCTAATGAAAATGTCTATTTTGTGATTAAAGTGGAAATTTAGGCTTTAACCTCATAGTTTATCATTAAAGCAGACCGTCGTAAACATCATCTTAAAAACGACCCAGTTGTTTAATTGCTGCGTGCTTCTGGGGCTTCCTCCTGACCTGACACAAGTGGCAAGCAGCAATAGATCACCACACAGAACACAATACATTTATAATATTCCAGCTCTCTGCACATTTAGAATTCTTAGATTTATACTTGATATCACTTTCATGATGAAATATAGTAAAATATGTATGTTAAATTTTACAGATAAATCGTGTGGTGGGCAGCTGGGGGCTGTGCCCTGCCGGCACGCCGAGAAGGACCAGGAGAGATACCATGCCTCCCCCAGACCATGAGTGGGCAGCTGCCCTGGTTTGTGTGGGGGCGACGGGAATTGAGCATGCCTATTGGGGCCCATGGCCACTGCCAGGGGGTACCCTGAAGACTTTGCAGCCCTGGACGTCTTTTCAGAGATATTGTATGAAGTTGTCCTCGGAATTTAATGGATGTTTCGGGCACATGTGTCGCATCGTGTGAAGTATAAATCTGGTCTTAGGCACCTTACTTTTCAGTTGACGATCTTGACTATTGCTTATTTTTGCAGTAGGGCTTATATTACAGTGCTGCCTGAAAATCATGCTAGGGCTTATTTTCGGAGTAGGTGTTACTTTCGGGGAAATATGGAAGTTTAGTCTATGCAAAATGCATATCCGCATACCTTTGCAGAGGAGCTTGATAAATGTCTCAGGTTCTCTGAAATTGAAAGCTGCTGGTCAAGGTGGCTATACAGTAGATTAAAAAATGTTTATAACATAGCATCATTATCACCAACATTGTTTTTGGAAGTTAGGTTAAATAAAATTCTATAAAAAATTCAGTTTATGCAGTGTTGCTGCTAAATTTGTCCTTGATGGAAATACCATGGAACTATCACAAATGACAATGTCTTAGATTTGGAGTTCCCTGCATCTAAAGAAATAAAGATACCACGAAAATCATTGGTTGCTGGTCTGCCACTGGTCAGTCTTTTAAATCCTGAAATCTATTGTTTTTTAATGCTTCTGTTAGTTTGGTGCTTCCCAACTCAGAATGAGGAGGAATGTGTTGGTAGGGGGGGTTTGTTTGTTGGGTACTATCAGGTTGTGGTTCTGTTATATATGTTTTGTAATATTGTCCTTAATTTGCTATATTGGAAATATTCAATAAATGTTTGCAAATAATGAAAAAATCCACCAAAATATTACAACAAATGCCAATTTCCAAGGAAATCAAAGATTTGCTAAAAAGTTCATTATATAAACCAATTTTATTTTTAAATAATAATGTAAAATAATGGTGGAAGTTCTTTCTAAATGATAAGCAAAACTGCTTCTGTCAGTAATATCTCAAGATTAAACCAGTTTTACTCCAGACTGATGTTTAGTGTCTAGTTTTCAGAGCTTGTTTATTGTATTATATTCACTTACACAATCTGAACTGCAATCAGTCTTATTAGGTTTATATAAAGAAAAATCCTTTGTTAGAGTTGAATGGGAATATCTACAGTATTAGCCATACTAAGAAAACTTAGGTTTGGCCACAATATATCTGCATGGATTAAATTACATTTAGACCAGTCTAGAAGTCCATATTAATAACCTGAACTCAGATTGCAAATTTAGACATAGATGTCCATTATCACCTTTGCAGTTTGTAATAGCTATTAAACCACTAGTTATTTATTTGTGGAAGCAATCAGAGATAAAATATATCAAAAGGGAGAGACCTGAACATGAAATGCCTCTTTAGGTTGATGATACTGTATGTTGCTTTAAATCTTAGACTGTCATTCATGTATGCTGGTGAGTGAATTTCATAAAATCCCTGAATTCTAAATTAATTTGAATAAAAGCATGCATTTTACAATGAATTTTCTGCAAAGTCAAACCAGACTGGATACATTTTTGCTGACTGCATCAAACAATTTAAATACCTGGTGTCACACACGTGTGCTTAGGAGGCAGCTATCAAGCCCGAGATGAAGTGTTGATTTTGGGTACTAACACCTCTCTCTCAACAGACCCAAAGAAGAAAAATAACAATGCCAAGCACTTACCTTCAGTACTTCCGGTTTTTCAAAATGGCCACTCCACACCAATCCCACTTCAGGCTCCCATGGATGACATCACTTTCCGGTCCCACTGTGATGATGTCATTCTCCGGCTCCTAATGATGTCACTGTCCGGCTCCGCCACGATGATGTCACTTCTGACTACTATGGATGATGTCATTTCCGGTCCCACTATGATGATGTCACTTTTGGTTCCCTTCTGATGACATCTCTTCCGGTTCTGTCATTGTGACATCACTTCCGTCTTTCTGTATTGATGTTACTTCCTGCCAAATCGCATGCTGTCGCCATTTTGTGCATATAAATCCTCATTTCAACACTGTTTTCTATCAAATGTTTTGGTTTTTTCATTGATTTTTTTCATCACGCCCAATGAACATTATACAGGGCAATTTCCCAAACTCTTTTTTTTTTTTTTTATTTTATTAATTTTATTGTAATCATTCCATACAAATAAATCAATTTTTACAAAAAAAAAATAGGATGAAAACAACTTAACCCCCACCCCTAAGAAAGAGTGCATGGCCAACGGAGTAAAAATTAAAGCTTATAAACATACCTAAATTGATTGGTTTAAAAGGGCAATAGAGATGAATGAAGAAGAAAAAGAAATGCGGAAAGAATTGCTTCCTCGGTGCTTTAAGAGCTTATTCTCAAATATTATTGATTAGATCCTGCCAGGTTCTGAAAAAGTTCTGTACCGATCCTCTAACTGAGAATTAGATTTTTTCCAATTTCAAATAGTATAAAACATCGGTTTCCCATTGACTTAAAAGAGGAGAGTTAGGATTCTTTCAATTTAGCAAAATAAGTCTGCGTGCCAGAAGTGTAGTGAATGCAATCACAGTTTGTTTGTCCTTTTCCACTTTAAACCCATCTGGAAGTGCAACAAACACAGCTGTTAATGGGTTAGGAGGGATTGTGACACCAAGGCTGTCTGAAAGGCACTTAAAAATTTTGGTCCAAAATTATGTTAATTTACTGCAGGCCCAGAACATGTGACCCAGTGAACCTGGGACTTGATTGCAGCATTCGCAGTTTGGATCTTGACCTGGGAACATTTTGGACAGTTCTAAGCGAGACAGATGTGCTTGATATATAATTTTGAGTTGAATGATTGTATGCTTTGCGCATATGGAGCTCAAGTGAATTATCTGCATTGCTACCTTCCACTCCTTTTCTGATATACTGATTAAGAGTTATTTTTCCCATTGTCCTCTTGGATCTTTGAATTGGAGGGACAGTAAAATAATTTTATATATTGATGAGATGGTGTCTAAGTCTTTGGATCTGATCAATATTTTTTCCAGCCTGGAAGAGGGTGCAAGATGAGGAAAATCAGGCAGGTTCTGTTTAACAAAGTTCCTAATTTGAAGATAATGAAAGAAATGTGTAGCTGGAAAGTTAAATTTGGATTGTAATTGTTCATAGGATGCAAAGAATTTGTGAATTTCCCCTTGGGATTAATAAAGTATCTATCTATCTATCTATCTATCTAAGATGTCTATATAAAGATCTCTAAGCAATCTAATCCCAAATCTTTTCCAGATATTAAAAACTGTGTATGTTTACGAAGGTTGAAAGAGGTGGTTCTCTTGCAGAGGTGCCACAGATAAAAGATTCTCCATCCTAAAATGCTTTCTACATTGGTTCCATATTCTGAGTGAGTGAAGCACTAATGGATTATTAGTAAAATGGTGATAATTTACATTTGTTGGGGCACAGAGCTGGGAATATAAAGAAGTGCTGCAGGATTTTACTTCTATTGCGGACCAAGCCTTTGTATGTTCATCAATTTGTGTCCAGGTTTTTATAGCTTGTATGTCTGCTGCCCAGTAATAAAACTTAAAGTTAGGTAGAGCCATGCCACCTTCTGCCTTAGGTCTTTGTAGGGTCACTCTTTGGATACATGGATGTTTTGAGTTCCAAATAAATAAGGTTATTGTTGAATCTAATTGCTTAAAAAATGATTTATTAATGTATACTGGAATGTTTTGAAATAAAAAAAGAAGCTTAGGGAGAATACTCATCTTAACAATGTTAATTCTTCCAGCTAGAGTGAGATGAAGGGTTGACCCATCTATGCAAGTCTTGCTTAATTTTTTCCATACAGATGGCAAAATTTTGTTGATAAAGAGCTTTGTGTTTACTTGTGATGTTAACCCGTAGGTATTTAAACTGATCTGATAAAAGGTAGGGTGTCTAATCTAATATTATATGCTTGAGAATTCACTGGAAAAAGTACACTTTTATTCAAATTAATTCTGAAACCAGAGATCTTTTGAAATTCTGTGAGTGCTGTTAAGACTGCAGGCACAGAATTTAGTGGGTCTAATATATATACAGTACCATAGCATCTGCATATAGAGAAATTTTCTGTTCCAGTCCCTCTCTGATGATCCCCTTTATCTGATAAGCGTTTCAACAGTGAACCGCCAGTGGTTCAATGGCGATTGCAAATAACAGTGGTGACAAGGAGCATCCTTGTCTGGTACCACGTTCTAGTTTAAAGTAGTCTGAGCAAATGTTGTTAATACAGACTGAAGCTTCTGGATTGGTATACAGTAGTTTGATCCATGCACAAATGTTCAGGCCAAATCCAAATTTCTCTAATGTAGTGAAAAGGTATTTCCATTCAATCATGTCAAATGCTTTTTCTGCATCCAATGATAATAATATTTCTGGGGTGTTTGACTTTACTGGTGAGTATATTACATTAAACAGGCATCGAAGATTTGAAGATAAGTGTTGACCGTTGATAAATCCAGTTTGATCTTGGAGCACTTTCTCCATCCTTCTAGCTATGATTTTTGAGAGTATTTTAACATCATTATTGAAAAGTGAAATTGGTCTGTATGATGCACATTGTAATATTATGTTTAGGACAGACGGTGATTAATGATTGGCGAAAAGTTTGAGGTAAAATTTGATTGTCTCTATCTTCTGTAAATGTTGCTAATAAAAGGGGAGTTAGCTGAGTGGAGAATTTCTTATAAAATTCTACAGGGTAGCCATCAGGGCCTGCTGCTTTCCCACCTTGAAGTGACTTTATAGCGTCTAGTATCTGATAGCACCAAAGGTTTATCGAGTTCCTCCGTACTAAAAGTGTCTATTTGTGGTATCTGTAATGTATCCAGAAATGCATTAGACTGTGTGTTGTCTTCTTTAAACTTAGTAGAATATAAGGATTTATAGTACTCTCTAAATGTGTACATTATGTTTTTATGGTCAATGATTTCATCTCCGTTCGTGTTGGTGATTGCTGGAATTGCATTGCGAACTTCTTGCTTATGGATTTGTTGAGCTAAAAGCTTATTAGCTTTCTCTCCGTGTTCATAGTAGTGATGTCTTGATTTATAAATTAGTTGTTCAGTTTCTTTAGTTGTCAGGAGGTTGAGTTCTGAATGCAGAGCCTGCCTTTTCCTATGTAGAGCCTCATTTGGACGCCTGGCATGTTCTTCATCTATTTTAGTAATTTCGCCTCTTAGCTCTGATACTTTCTTGGTTTCTAACTTATTCCTGTGGGAAAGATATGAAATAATCTGTCCTCTTAAGAAGGCCTTGAGAGTTTCCCAGAGTATTCCTGACAGACACCTCTGAGGATCTGTTTGTCTCTAGGAAGAAACTGATTTGTTTGGATATGAATTCTGTACAGTTCTCATCTGCTAATAGAAGCAGGTTAAAACGTCATCTGCGAGGTGAGAGTGTTGGGCATAATGATTTTAGCTCCAAGATCAGAGGTGCATGGTCGGAGATAACAATAGCGTCATACTTGCAAGATTTAATCGTAGGCAAGAAATTATTATCTGTAAAGAAATAATCAATTCTTGAGTAGCAATGATGATAATGTACTGGTGAGTAGAACGAATATGTTCTTGAGTTTGGATTTAGAAACCTCCAGGGGTCTGATAAGTTGTGGTCAGTTACAAACTGTGTAATTGTCTTAGCTGTATTAGATGTCATCCCCCCTGTGACAGGAGTCCTATCTAAAAGTGGGTTTAAAACACAATTAAAGTACCCAGCCATTATAATTTTATGAGTGTTCACATTGGGAATGGATGCAAATACATTTTGCATGAATTCCTTATTATTGATATTAGGTGCATAAACATTTATCAAAATCACTTTATAATTAAATAAGTTGCCCATGACAATCACATATCTACCTTCAGGATCAGATACTACATCTGATGAGACTGTTCTATGTATGAAAATTCCCACTCCTCTAGTTGGTACCCTGCCCGGGATTGGTTCCTGCCTTGTGCCCTGTGTTGTCTGAGATTGGCTCCAGCAGACCCCCGTGACCCTGTGTTCGGATTCAGCGGGTTGAAAAGTGGATGGATGGATAGTTTTCTTTGTAAAGCTAGAATGGAACATTTGGCCAGTCCAGTCTTTTTGCAACCGGAACTGATTCTTGCTTAGTAAGTGGGTCTCTTGTAAAAATACTATTTTAGCTTTTAAACCTGTTAGGTGAGAGAATTCTTTCTTTCTCTTTAATTTGTGATTCAGGCCTTTAACATTCCAGCTCACAAAGTTAACTGTCCCATCATGGAGACATTTATTCTGAATTTTTGATGTAATTTTATAGTCTTAACTAGAAGTGAGACAGCTTTAACCTTAATTTCCAATTTCCCCACGAGCTATTGCCATGCAGCCTATTGTTACGTTGATAGTTGTAATTATAAGGGTTAAAAGGATTGATTAGATATAGCCTGCTCTCTTTCTCTTCCTCCCTTATCCCCCCACCCCCCCATTTTGCCTCCCCACGTGAGGCTGGACCCCACTTCACTGAGTCTCGGTCCTCTGACATACCTAGAGACAGAGCACGTCCAAAGCAAAACAAGCCCCCACGCAGCGGCGTTTTAGGATTAAAAAGTTGAGATATCTATTGCCAATATAGTCTAAATATTATATGCCTAAATATAATCATTAACAAACTATAAGCATAAAATATAATCTTCAGCAATTTTAAAGTATTCAGATAATAAAAACCCAGGGAATGGTGTTAAAAAGTGGTCCAGAATAAGCATAGTAAATCCAAATGCAATAATAACAGTAACAATAAACCAAGGGTATGATGTTAAACAGTCTCCTTTAGGGCAGTAAAACAAACAAAAAAAAAAAAAACAAATTATTAATTTCTTCCACACACATGTCTATAACTGTAAGTACAACATAAACAGAAAGCATCCGAGTAATGAAAAAAATGTAAAATTATAATATCCGTATAATTACAAGTGGATCAGACAGCAGGTAATATCTACAATACTTGCCATGCCATGACAGGATGTGACTCACTA
>JANRMT010062795.1:13063845-13095502 GCA_026402145.1 Polypterus bichir lapradei
TGTCGGGATCAGCTTCCTTAATTCCTTTTCTGCTTCTTCCTTGCTGGCAAAGACATAGAATTGACCTTGGAATTCCACTTTCAGTTTGGCAGGATACAAGAGGCTGTATTTGATATTGGCTTGACGAAACCGCTCCTTAATGTTGTACAAGGCTGCACGTTTAGTAGCTGTTGCCGGAGAGAAATCTGGGAAAATACGAGTGTGGTTGCTTGGGCTTGATGTCTGCCTAGTCTTAGATGTAGCTTTAAGTTTCTTTTCCAGTTCTTTCTGACCCCCTTTCTTGTTACTCATGTTTATATATTGTAGTGGAAACCCCTCGTGTCGGGTAAATACAGGATACCTCAAAATAATAAGAAATAAGTGAAAAAAATAAAGCCGCTGCTAATGGAGCTCTGCTTCAGACGTCCATCTCCCGTAACGGACAAGACCAATTCAATTTTCCCAACTCTTTGTGAAGTTTCCTGAGTCCAACTATTTTATTACGCTGGGAATAATCGTTATAGGTAACTGTAAAAATATTTTTAAACACAACTTTGGTAGTACGATGGAAGATGTCAAACAAGAGGATAATAGTATAAGAGAGTGTGTTTAGGGCTCCATTACAGTGTGGTTGGTTTAAGTTAAAAATTGTGTGCTCATACTCAGGCTAGGTACAAGTGGTAGCATAGCCAAGTGACCCTTGGGTGTTGAAGGGGAAATTGATTGGTAATCCTTTCACATGCAGATACATGGGGTTTAGCCTGTATTCTTGTTAGCACTCTGAAGTTTGTAATTAAGGCACCTACACCCATTTGAGTGGGGAGGTTAAGTAGCGATATAAAACCTTCAAACAAATTGCAGGAAGATCTAAAAACCAGAGAGCAAAGTTTGGTGTTAAGAGAGAGTGTGAGAGAGGACAATCAGGCAAGCAATCGGTAAAGAGGGCACAATGTGTGGCAGTCGAGAGGCAGGTTTGCTTGTGTTGAGCATCAGGGATGCAGGAGCAACCAAAGGACTCTGGAAACTGTCTCAAAGATACAGAAGGATGGTGGTGGGATGTTGTAACCAGGCTTGTAACATCACAGTAGCAGTGACCTGCTGAGGTTTCTGTGGCACAAGCCAGTTTTTTAAAGGTTGACCATGCATGCTGGTGTCTCAGCCCCTAGCTCAACATACCTGACAGGGGAGCTGGGCCTGAGTAATTTTAGAGAGGTACCAAGGCTTCTAAGAGAGAGAAGTCCTAATTTTACCTTGGTTTTTAGACTTTATGGATTTCTTTAGTCATGGAATTTTTAACCTCCACTAGAAACTGTTTTTATTATGGAATATCTACTGAACTATTGAAAGCATTAAGCACTTTGAACCATCCCTTGATGTGTGTGTGTGTGTGTGTGTCCTCATTGCCCAGTTCATCCCCAGTTTACGTCTATCAATGTCCCGGTTTCAACAGGAATACGCCAGCTGCAGGCAACCCAGTCATCAAAAATAGATGGATATTCATTTTATTTTAGGCAAAGGATTCACTATTGTCAAAATTAATATCCTTTCAAAACTCCTATACCTCTTTCAGAGTATCCCTACATACATCATCAATCATTCTTTAACGAGTTAGATTCAATTGTAACATCATGTAACATAACAGAAGCCTCATAGCACTACATAGCTTTCAGTTCTATTACTAGATTGCAAATATTTGAACAATAAAATACTGGGAATTAGTAGAAATCCATAAATCTACACTTGCTTGGTTACAAATGGAAATGAAATCCTATTCTAAGTCTGCTTCTTTGAACATTCTGCTCTGTGTGTAGAGTAATTATTGTCAATTTACCGGAAACCCAGTGGTTCACATTTTATTAAGGATATGGGACCAACATTGGATGCATTTAAAGGCAGAAAAGCTACTATTATTTGCCCCTTTACATTTCAGTCTTCTGTAATCTCTGCAGCATTCAATCTATGGAAGATAATAAGGATTGTGACAAGTGACATTTAGGGATCTTTAAAAAAACACCCTGTCAATCTTTCCTTATTTTTCACTTTTATCTGTCCCTGCAGTAATACTGATTAGTGTGAATGAAGATTCAGGCATCATCTCCAGAGAGAATTATAACTTAAAGGAATGTACTCCTTAATTATCTTATTGAACAATCAAAAAAGGTGGATTGGTGCTATATGACTTTTATCATTTGATTGGTTTGTTTACTTGTTTCTTTTAGTCGTTGTCATTTACGTGATTGTGACTTGTTGCTGGTATAATAGCATTAGAATGGTGAAAGACACATGATTGACTACTGACCCTTTGAGGTGGAACTTTCTGTTCCTGAAAAATTTCCAGCTTATTTCTATATATAGAACAGAATAAAATAGAAAGTCTTTTATTGTCATTGCACAGATGTACAATGAAATTTTGGAGTATCCCCTGAAGCAATGGATGTAGTCCAGACTAATTTGTTACAGTATGTGTGCTCAGGGGGTTATATATCTATTGATATGGTAATATTCACATTAGGAACTATGAATATATTTAAAACAAATGTCCTTAAATTTTAATTAATATTAATTTAATTAATAAGTTATATCTCTCTGAATCTGTCTTCTTTTAAGGATAGATTTTGCAGACTTATTTGTTACAGTATGTGTGCTCAAATATCTATCGATATGGTAGTATTCACATTGGGAACTATTGATGATAAACTTATGATTTAAATTATTATCTCTTAAATGTGAAATATATGAAAGTCAAGTTCACTATACTGGCAAACTAGTGTATTACTCTTTTCTCAAGTGGGATTAGAACTCCTTGAAATGAAATAGTTTTGAGGGTTGAGAATAATTTCAGTTTTCAAAACACCATTATTTTCTCAGCATCAGTTGAGTAAAGAAAACTACTTACATAGAACTTTTAACTGTTTACAAAATGTTCCAATTTAATGTCCAAAATGTATAATAGGTAGTGGACAAGTTTTCTGGTTACTGGTTTCTGGTTATAAAGAGTAGAAAAATGACAGTTATAATAAGACTAATGAAAAAAAAGTACACATAAACTGAATACAGCATTGCATCGAGCACAAGTTAACCAAAATACTAAATATTTTAACATCCTTTCTGCATCCTAGAGTAGGATGTGCTTTGACAAATGAATAAAATTAATGATGACAAAATATGTACTGATTAACATCTTAATAAAGCAATTTTAGCAGCTTAAACTTTGAAAAGTGCTGCTGTCTTATCCGAGTAAAGTAGGATCTGGTATTTAGGCTTCTTCAGACCAAATCTATTTTTGAAGATAAGCTTTTTTTATTACACCACATAGGCCAGGAACCCAAGCACACTATCTCCGTAGGCTAATACTACATAAAAAATTTAATGTACAACTTTTTTTATAGGGAGAGATCACTGCCGGTGGTAGGTTATTTTGTGTCCTAGGCCAAGCTTATTATTGTGCCAATCAACTGTTCGGTAGCTAACTTGTGCAGCCTGCGTATGGTCTGCGCCCAAAGCGAATGCTAATTTGCCTTAATGATGACACCAGCCCTGAGAGTTGGTAGGCTATGTGTAAGTGCCGCTCATTTAGCAAATGACAAAGCCTTTTATATTTATACACATTTGTGTAAAATTGTTTTATTCTGGGAGTAATCCGACTTGTAGTGAACACCAGCAGGATTTATAGTCCACAAACATTCAGGCCTGCAATTTATGAAATGAAGCAAAACCTCTCACACGTAAAATACAGGAAATGCAACCAGTATATACCCAGATTGAAACAAGTTCATAATTGTATATAGTATATAATATAGTTAAACATCTACATATGCAACAAATACAAACCCGAATTGTTTCTCCTTATTCTTGATGAAAGACAAGAAATATTTTAATTAGCATGCTTTTGTGCCCATGTAACATATTAATCATACCACAAAAAGTAGGGTTTCATTTTGTTATGTTATCTGCACTACACATGAAGTTTTTTTTCATTGCTGATGACAAGAAGCATACAAACAAATAAATGTATCACATTCTATTCTCTTTTCTTTCTTGATAATTCAACTTGAATACAATGGATGCATGGAGAAATTGCAAACTGCCTATGGTGAAACTACATTGGGCTGCCAGCCAGGAAAAGCTTAATGTTCAGAGATATAAAGTAACTAGAAGAGCTAGAGAAAAAAAAAATTATAAAAAGATTAGAGAAAAGAATTATTATACATGCAGAATGGGACCTAGTTAATTTGACTTAGAATGCATAGTTATAAATTAGTTCACTACAAGATATGCCCTAAATAACACATACAGTACATGTAGATTCTGTAAACACAAATGAATAGGAAGAATTAAGATGACTTTGAGTATAGCAGCGATACGCTAAGGTTTTTCATAAGAAAGAAAACAAAAGAGTTTCTTTTCCAGTCATTACCAAAACCAAAATGCTAACCAAAATGTCCTTAGTCAAAACCAAACAAGAACTTTAAGCAAAAAGATCTTAAAAAACCACACTGCATCAAAGCAAGCAGACACACAAAATGGTAATTAAACTGCTCAAAAAAATTAAAGGAACACTTTTAAAACACATCAGATCTAAATGGGAAAAAAATCATGCTGGATATCAATACTGATATGGGCTGGGTAATGTGTTAGGAACAAAAGGATGCCACATCATTTGACAGAAATGAAAATTATCAACCTACAGAGGAATAATTCAAAGACACCCCAAAAATCAAAGTGAAAAAATGATGCAGCAGGCTAGTCCATTTTGCCGAAATTTCATTGCAGCAACTCAAAATCATACTCAGTAGTTTGTATGGGCCCCCACGTGCTTGTATGCATGCCTGACAACGTCGAGGCATGCTCCTAATGAGATGACGGACGCTGTCCTGAGGGATCTCCTCCCAGATCTGAACCAGTTCATTGCTGAGCTCATGGACAATGTGAGGTGCAACATGGCGGTGTCGGAAGGACCATAACATAATGTCTCAGAGGTGTTCTATTGGATTTAGGTCAGGCCAGCCTGGGGGCCAGTCAACGGTATCAATTCCTTCATCCTCCAGGAGCTTCCTGCATACTCTTGCCGCAAGAGGCCGGGCATTATCATGCACCAGTAGGAACCCAGGACCCACCACACCAGCAAAGGTCTGACAGTGGGTCCAAGGATGTCATTCCAATACCTAATGGATATGCCTCCACAGACCATCACTGACCCACCACCAAACCAGTCATGATGAACAATGTTACAGGCAGCATAACGTTCTCCACGGCTTCTCCAGACCCTTTTATGTCTATCACATGGGCTCAGGGTGAATCTGCTCTCATCTGTGAAAAGCACAGGGCATCAGTGGTGGACCTGCCAATTCTGGTGTTATATAGCAAATGCCAATCGAGCTCCACGGTGCTGGGCAGTGAGTACAGGGCCCACTAGAGGACATCGTGCCTTCAGGCCACCCTCATGAAGTCTGTCTCTGATAGTTTGATCAGAGACATTCAAACCAGTGGCCTGCTGGAGGTCATTTTGTAGGGCTCTGGCAGTGTTCATCCTGTTCCTCCTATTTTGTTTATTTATGGTCATGACCATCTTATTTACCATGCACGTTTCCATCACATGTTGACCATCAGCATTGCACAGTGACTATACAGGACTTGACACACTAAGAGACATATACTGATCATTGGACAATTCTAAAAACTAAACCCTTTGTGAAGGTCAAAGCCTTCATAAAGAATATTTTGTTAGTTTGGCTACAACCTTCCTTTTTGTGTCCTTGCTAAAAACCTCACATTCCCCTTTAGTTTTGACAAGCAATCTTTTGAAAAATCTCTGTCTTGACCATTGCTTGTTATCTGATCATATCTTTTGTCTCACCCTTATGCTCTTCATTTTCTGGCTGGTTCTCTTTTTATGAGAATGCTCATGTTCACAAAACAATGTACCATTCAGAAATTACAAACGGAGTATAAATAAAATGCATGCAACATAAGCAGAAAACAATGTTAAACATAAACAGAGAAAAATCATTTAATATATACATAAATGTATATACAAGGTAGGTTTAAGCCCAGAGTTCAGCTGTCTACAGACACGTCATGAAATAGACCATTCTGTACATAGAAATTTAATTTGGATAAAAGATGGTTGTGAATAGATCTGTCATCTGTTGGCATACCACGTTCCACCAAGAATACCAAGAAAAGAACGAGAATGGAAAAGTAATTGTCGAGGGCAGAGGCAAACTACTCTTAGAAGTTATATTTTTTTGAAAAGTTACTCAAGTAAATGTAACAGAGTAAATGTAACTCGTTACTACCCATCTGTGGTCAAGGGCAATAGTATGTTAGGCTATCACCTTGATTTAAATGCTGACAACAATGGGGTTGCTCTAAAATTGAAATGTAGCAGCTATATCGTTTGAAAGTATAGCAAACATAAAGGTCGTATTGCATTATGAACTTCAACCCTTCTTGAATGTTCACACATTACAGCATCACAGTCATTTCAAGAAGTTGTCCTCTCTACTACATTTCGTTAATGGCATCTCTGTGGTCAGAATCAGACTTTTAGCGACAAAGGAGGCTGACATGACCTGTACATATTTGCCGGCAGTCTGCAATAAGAAATACAATAGTGCCAAAAGATGCATATCAGAATTCAGAGCTCATCATATATTAACATATTAACAAGGTAAGAGCTTTTTCTGTTTGTGGTAACACAAAATCTGACCAGTCTAAATTAGAAAACATCATCTCATCTGAAAACATTAATTCCGGCTTGTTTAAGCTAACAGAGGATCAGGTCATGGTCAATCACCCACAATTACAAGTCTTTGTCTTGATTGGTATTAACATTATATAAGACACTAGCTGATTACCTAGTGGCTTCGCTCACTGAGTGCAAAGGATAAAAATGAAAAGTAGTATATAAATTATTAAACAGTAAAACATTAACATGTAAGAAGTAAAGATACATTGAGCAGTATTGGAGTGCTTTCGGGTAAGCTACATTTTAAAGACGGTATAACATAACAGGTAAGTAGTACTAACAGCAGCTAAAATGTACATGGATCATCTCTCGGTAGCAGATCCTTTGTGAAAGGTGCTACACGACCGCTGTGGTATACAAATTATATTTTCTATGCGATCCTGCAAATTTCTGCCTGACAACCTTGCACTACATGCCTGTGAGTTAAGAGAAAAATTATTCTGAGAAATGTGCTTAATGGGCAGAAGGTCCAAACAATTCCCAAGTCCAAAAGGTCCATTTTTAAATAAATAACCACCGCACTCGCAGCTTAGTGAGGGGGCGTGGTAGTGTGGTTGAAGCGGTTCTCTGGGCAATTTGCGGTGTGGGCGTTTCTCACCTAAGTGCACAGGTGAGAAACTGTCCACATCCGTGATTGTTCCTGGGGCTGCTGATTTGGCACAGCTGCCATGCCCTCTTGATAAACAGAAGCGCGAGTCGGATAGAGGGGAAGGAAAAGAAAGGAAAGAATGAACGGATAGGAGGTTGCAGGAGAAAAAAGCAGGAAGCAGTAGGGAGAGAGAGAAAGCCGGTGGGGGAGAGCGAGCGAGTGAAGGCTCGTATGCAGCTGTGCAGGCAGCCTAGGTGTTTGGCTGACACCCGGGTCGTAGTAGTTGTGGTCGCTACCACAGAGTTTGTTTTTATGAAGGATGGGAGTGACCGGAAGGCAGATGACTCTCTGCGTAAGATCGTGGGAGTCGGGACTTGTGACGTGGTGTCCCCAGTGTGAGAGCCTTGGTCGTTGGGGAATCTCAAGTCGCTGTTTGTAGAGCCTACTGGAGCCAGGTAAGGTGACCAACCAGCAGGAGACTGGACAGAGAGCAAGCAGCAGGTAGGGCGACTCCCCTGTTTAGAAGCCAAGATGGGAGGAGTAGGGGAGTTGCCGCAGGAAAGAAGACACCGGGCTTTGTTGTTTTAAAGGATTGCTTCCTGCATTATTTTAACCTCGTTGTTTTTAGAAGATTTGTTCTATTTTATTTTAACCTCCACAATAACACTCATTTTAATGGATTGTTCATTTAATGACTTTTGAATGCATTGCACTTATTTTGAACACCTTGTTTTTGTTGTTGTTTTTAAATAAAAGCACTTGACACTTTTTCACCATTCCCTTGCTTTGTTGTGCCTCACTGCTAAGCTCATCGGTAACATTACCGACGGTGTAGGGTTCAAAGGCTCCCATGAAGACGGTTGGGAGCATGGAACGAACCCGCATCATCACAAAACCCTCTATCTTCTTAAAAGAATTATTCAGAAAAGCAACCTTGAATGTTGCGGGGTTTTAGTGACCTGAACTCACCTCAGTTCTACGGGATAGATCGGCGTGTTTGTATTTACTTCTTTTCAATATCATTAAAATAACTCTCACATAAATAATAACAGTTCGTAAAGACGATATAAAAATGGCGTCCACAAACGAAGTGATTAGTTCCTGTATTATATGTTCTGTGGTCATACGTAATTTCCGTTTCGCGTGGTCATACGTAATTTCCGTTTCAAATGCGAAAAGAATTTTATATATAGATATGCTGTGTTGTCATAGCACACATTAAGAGTACAGCAATATTTGACTGTCATAGGATATTAGGTACGTTCTTTCATGACCACAGTGTTCCCTGGCACTTTTTAAGCAGGGTAGCATCCTCATCAAAAAGAAAGTGAAGTCCAAGAAACTTGAGAGCGAATGTATCTTAATGAAGAGACCTTCACAGTCACCATATATCAACCAAATTAGGCATCTTTAAGATAAAATGTACCAAAAACTATGGTAAGCACTAGAATCAACATGGCCAGAAGTCCTGTGCCACATTTCTCCTACGTTGATGACATTTTGGCAGTGGTCAGGGATAACTTGCTGTTAAGAAGATGTACCTAACTCAGTGCACACTCAGAGTATGACAACTGATGGATCAATGATCTGTGAAATATAAACATGAACTGTAAATAATATCTGTAGCTTGGAAAACCTCCCAGCCAGAGCTGCAGATTTGCGTTCAAGGCAAGTGAATGTATTAACTAGGATAACATGCATGTTTATGAACAGAATACTATACAATGGATGACAAATCAAAGAATGCTGTCATAGTCAACACGCACAGCGGAATATATATAAATAATTGTTTAATGTATGACGTTCATTCAGCCTTCAGATTATTTAAATATGTTTGTGTTTCACTTTTTTTTTTTTTTTTTTTGTGTTTATCACAACTGACCGTGTATTTAGATAATATCCTAATCAAAGGGTCCTGGTAGTATGAAACATTTTTTAAAAAGTAACCCTGGATGGAAAAACAGGTGGTATTCTTAAGAATTAATGTGGTTTTGTGTCTGACATTGAACTTTAAATCACTAGCTTGCTTGCTCTCTTCCTACCTCTTATTCACTGTATAACTCTAAACTACCAGTTAAATTTGCCTGTACACCAGTTCCTACAAAATGTAAAAAAATGGAGTAACCCCATTGTACTCATAAAGCACATTGTGATGATGTTCACTATAGAAATGCAGTATGTGAATAAATTAATTGTACTTTGCTTAAAATAGAAAGCAAAAAACAGATGTTTGTGAACTATTACAGTCCATGTACAGTCTTTTACAGAAAGATGGTAGGAGAGGACAGGCCTCAAAGTAGTTACTGTGATCCAGTGGGGTCAGGATGGAGGGGCTTTAGAGGCTTAAGAGATATCCACAAACTTGAAAATCCATGGTTGAAAGCCACCCCTCCCCATCCACTCTTTAATGTTATATACACTCCAAAACCACAAGGGGGATCCGTAAAAGGTGGCTAAAAATCCTGATACCATCAAATCTTAGAACTTCTCTTGATGTAATCAACCATTCAGACAGTAAACTAAGGAAAATAATAAGGGGTTGGAAAAGAATAAGAATAAAAGAATAAGAGGTTGTTAATTGACAACAGTAATACCTTTACAGGGTTGGGTTGAAGTTAACAAATGAGTGACAATCTTGACTGGGGCCTGAGGAACAAAGTTCAGACAGGCAAATAAAGAACACTTCTTTGTTTCAGGATGAACAGACTTGTAGTCTGAGAAGAGCGTTTACTATGAATGATCACCAAAATGTAAAAAATCTAACGGTGCCTGTACTCTTCATTCCATTACCCTATAGTCAGCAAATAAGCTTGGATTTTGTTGTCCTACTGACAGCCAAGTACAAGAGTCATCACATCATCACAAGCCAATGTTAACTTACACTTTTGAGTTGGTAGTGAATCCAGTTTCGTGCATCCTCTCACCTGTGGTGTCTCTTCAGGTTTGTTCTTGTGTCCATTCTCTTCATTCATCCATTGTGTTACAAGACTTCTTGTTGTGCTAGTGTGCCAGTGGCTCCCTGGCTGCCTAAAGTTCATTGCTGAAAGCATAGTTTCTATAGAACAGCTTACAGTCTACAGCATTCACAGCATTATAAGGATTCCTGCAGAATTCTAAAAATGATAATTTTCTATCAAAATAAAATTATTGTTTTTGGATCTTACATTCAACCTCAAAAACATGCCTGTGTTACCATTATTTCAGACACTATTAATATATCCCATCATCCATTGTGACCACCTTTGCAATCCTACTTTTTACCTATATTTTGAATTGTGTGTTTCAATTTTACTATAAACCGAATTGTAACTTCTTTTTTTTTTTTTTTTCCTTTTTATTAATTTTATTGCAATCAAGTTTTTACAAAAAGAAAAATTGAGTTAAGAACAGATCGATCCCCACCCCTGAGAGAGAGAGCAAGCCAAACGGCGTGAAATTTAAGGCTTGTAAACATACCTACATTAATAAATTCTCTGAGCTTTATGAGCTTATTTTAAAATATTACTGATTAGATCCTGCCATGTTTTGAAAAAAGTCTGTACGGATCCTTTAACTGAGTATTTGATTTTTTCCAATTTCAAATAATATAACACATCGGTTTCCCACTGACTTAAAAGAGGAGAGTTTTGGTTCTTCCAGTTTATCAGAATGAGTCTGCGTGCCAAAAGTGTAGTGGATGCAATCACAATTTGTTTGTCTTTCTCCACTTTAAACCCATCTGGAAGAACCCCAAACACAGCTATTAATGGGTTAGGAGGGATTGTGAGTCCAAGGTTGTCTGAAAGGTAATTAAAATTTTTTGTCCAGAATAATGTTAATTTGGTGCAGGACCAGAACATGTGACCCAGTGAGGCTGGGACTTGGTTGCAACATTCGCAGGTTGGATCATGCCCTGGAAACATTTTGGAGAGTTTTAGTCAAGACAGATGTGCTCGATATATAATTTTAAGTTGTATAATTGTATGCTTTGCGCAAATGGAGCTCGAGTGAATTCTCTGCATTGCTACTTTCCACTCCTTTTCTGATATATTAATTGAGAGATCTTTTTCCCAGTGTCCTCTTGGATCTTTGAAAGGGAGGGATTGTAAAATGATTTTATATATTGTAGAGATGGAGTCTAAGTTCTTGAGATTGAGCAATATTTTTTCCAGCATAGATGAGGGTGCAAGATGAGGAAAATCTGGACGGTTCTGTTTAAAAAAGTTCCTGATTTGAAGACAGTGAAAGAAATGTGTAGCTGGAATGTTAAATTTGGAATATAATTGTTCATAGGATGCAAAGACGTTGTCTATATAAAGATCTCTAAGCAATTTAATTCCAAATTTTTTCCAGATATTAAAAACTGCATATGTTTGTGAAGGTTGAAAGAGGTGGTTCTCTTGCAGAGGTGCCACAGATAGAAGCTTCTCCGTCTTAAAATGCTTTCTACATTGGTTCCAGATTCTAAGTGAGTGGAGCACAATTGGGTTATTAGTGTATTGCCGATAACGTGTGTTTATTGGAGCACAGAGCAAGGAATACAAAGTACTGCAGGATTTTACTTCTATTGCGGTCCAAGCCTGTGTATGTTCTTCTATTTGTGTCCAGGTTCTTATTGCCTGTATATTTGCTGCCCAGTAATAAAACTGGAAGTTAGGTAGAGCCATGCCGCCTTCTGCCTTTTGTCTTTGTAGGGTCGCTCTTTTGATGCGTGGATGTTTTGAATTCCAAATAAATGAGGTTATTGTTGAATCTAATTGCCTAAAGAATGATTTATTAATGTATATTGGAATGTTTTGAAATAAAAAAGGAGCTTAGGAAGAATATTCATCTTAGTGTTAATTCTTCCAGCTAGTGTGAGATGAAGGGTTGACCATCTATGCAAGTCTTGTTTAATTTTTTCTATGCAGACGGCGAAATTTTGTTGATATAGAGCTTTATGTTTACTTGTGATGTTTACCCCTAGGTATTTAAACTGTTCTGCAATGATAAAAGGTAGGGTATCTAATCTAATATTATATGCTTGAGAATTTACTGGAAAGAGTACACTTTTATTCAGATTAATTCTGAGACCAGAGATCTTTTGAAATTCTGTGAGTGCTGCTAATACTGCAGGCACAGAATTTTCAGGGTCCGATATATACAGTACCATATCATCTGCATATAATGAAATTTTCTGTTCCAGTCCTACTCTGCTAATCCCCTTTATCTGATCAGTATTTTGACAATGTATTGCCAGTGGTTCAATGGCAATCGCAAACAGCAGCGGTGACAAGGGGCATCCTTGTCTAGTACCACGTTCTAGTTTAAAGCAGTCTGAGCAAATGTTTTTGATGCAAATTGAAGCTTCTCGGTTAGTATACAGTAATTGAATCCATGCACAAATGTTCGGGCCAAACCCAAACTTCTCCAATGTAGTGAAAAGGTATTTCCATTCAATCATGTTGAATTCTTTTTCTGCATCCAATGATAATAATATTTCTGGGGTGTTTGATTTAGTTGGTGAGTATATTACATTAAACAGGCGTCGAAGATTTGAAGATAAGTGTTGGCCCCTAATAAATCCAGTTTGGTCTTGTGATATCACCGAGGGGAGCACTTCTCCATCCTTCTAGCTATGATTTTAGAGAGTATTTTAACGTTGTTATTCAGAAGTGAAATTGGTCTGTATGATGCACAATTTAATAAGTCCTTATTTTGTTTTGGAAAAACGGTGATTAGTGCTTGGTGAAAGGTTAGAGGAAGAGATTGGTTATCTCTGGCTTCTGTAAATGTTGCTAATAGGAGGGGAGCTAGCTGAGCAGAGAATTTCTTGTAAAATTCTGCAGGGTAGCCATCAGTGCCTGCTGCTTTCCCGCCTTGGATTGACTTTATAGCATCTAGTAATTCTGATAACGCCAGAATTTTTTCTCCAGCCGTCTGGAGTTTTTTTTTGTTTTTTCTGTCCCCCCTGGCCATTGGACCTTACTCTTATTCGATGTTAATTAATGCTGATTTATTTTGTTTTCTTATTGTGTCTTTTATTTTTCTATTCTTTATTATGTAAAGCACTTTGAGCTACTGTTTGTATGAAAATGTGCTATAAAATGTTGTTGTTGTTGTTGTTGCCAGAGGTTTATCAAGTTCCTCCGCACTAAAAGTGTCTATTTGTGGTATCTGTAATGTATCCAGAAATGCATTAGATTGTGTATTGTCTTCTTTAAACTCAGTAGTATATAGGGATTTATAGTAGTCTTTGAAAGTGTGCATTATATTTTTGTGTTCGATGATTTTATCTCCGTTCGTGTTGGTGATTACCGAGATTGCGTTGCGCACTTCTTGCTTGTGAATTTGTTGAGCTAAAAGCTTATTAGCTTTCTCTCCATGTTCATAGTAATGATGTCTGGATTTATGGATTAGTTGTTCAGTTTCTTTAGTTGTCAAGAGGTTTAATTCTGAATGTAGAGCCTGCCTTCTCCTATGTAGAGTCTCGCTTGGTAGTCTGGCGTGTTCTTCATCTATTTTAGTAATTTCGCTTTTTATCTCTGCTACTTTCTTGGCTTCGGATTTATTTCTGTGGGAAAGATATGAGATAATCTGTCCTCTTAAGAAGGCCTTGAGAGTTTCCCAGAGTATTCCTGCAGAGATCTCGGGGGATGTATTTGTCTCTAGAAAGAATTTGATTTGTTTGGATATAAATTCAATAATATTCAATTCTCATCAGCTAATAGAAGCGGGTTGAGGCGCCATCTGCGGGGTGAGTGTATGGGGCTTAGTAATTTTAGCTCCAAGATCATAGGTGCATGGTCAGAAATAACAATAGCATCGTATTTGCAAGATTTAATCATAGGCAAGATGTTATTTTCTATAAAAAAGTAATCAATCCTTGAGTAGCAATGATGTACTGGTAAGTAGAAAGAATATGTTCTTGAATTTGGGTTTAAAAACCTCCAGGGGTCTAATAGGTTGTGATCAGTTATAAACTTTGTAATTATCTTTGCGGTGTTAGATGTCGTTCCCCCTGTGAAGGAAGTCCTATCTAAAAGTGGATTTAGAACACAATTAAAGTCCCCAGCCATTATAACTTTATGAGTGTTCAGATTGGGAATGGATGCAAATAAATTTTGTATAAATTCCTTATCATCAACATTAGGGGCATAAACATTTATCAAGATCATTTTACAGTTAGATAAGTCTCTCATGACCATTACATATCTCACTTCAGGATCCAATACTACATCTGATGCTACAAATGGTACTGTTCTATGTATGAGAATTCCCACACCTCTAGTTTTCTTTGTAAAACTAGAATGGAACATTTGACCAGTCCAGTCTTTTTGCAGCCAGAACTGATCCTTGCTTAGTAAGTGGGTCTCCTGTAAAAATACTATTTTAGCATTTAGACCTGTTAGGTGAGAGAGTACTTTCTTTCTCTTTAATTCGTGATTCAGGCCTTTAACATTCCAGCTTACGAAGTTAACTGTCCCATCATGGAGACACTGATTCTGAGTTTTTGATATCATTTTATAGTCTTAACTGGAAGTGAGACAGCTTCGGCCTTAATTTCCTATTTCCCCTAGAGTTGTTGCCATGCAGCTTATTATTACGTTGGTAGTTATAATGATAAAGATTAAGAGGATAGATTAGGTATAGATCAAGCCTGTTCTCTTCTCCCCCCCCATTCCCCCCACCCTCCCTTTTTAGCTCCCCAAGTGAGGCTAAAGCCCACTTCACACACCCAGTCCACTGACATACCCAGAGACAGAGCACGTCCAAAGCAAAACAAGCCCCCATGCAGCAGCGTTTTAGGGTTAAAAAATAGAGATATCTATTACCAATATAGTCTTTAAAAAAAAAAAAAAAAAAAAAAGAAGAATTTTGCACTTAAAATATATATATAGTCTTCAATCTTAGTGCATTAAGATGATACACCCAGATAATAAACCCGGGGGATGGTGTTAAAAATGTGTCCAGAATAAGCATAACACGTCTTAATGCAGTAATAGCAATAAGAATAAACCAAGGGTATGATATTGAACAGTCTCATTTAGGGTAGAGATGAAATAATTAGCTAAAAAAAAAGAGAGAGAAAAAAAAAGAAAAAAGAAAAAGTAATTAAGCACAATAAAACATAAACAGATAGCGCCCTAGTAATACTAAGTAATAATGAGAATATATGCTGATAAAAACCCGTATTTTAAACAAATAGATCAGACAGTAGATTATTAATCCTTGCTTTATCATTAACCGCTATGACTCACTATTATGTATCAGAATAGTCCCGGGATCAGCTTTCTTAATTCCTTTTCTGCTTCTTCCTTGCTAGCGAAGACATAGAATTGACCCTGCCATTCCACTTTCAGTTTTGCCGGATACAAGAGGCTGTATTTGATGCTGGCTTGCCGTAACCGCTGCTTAATGTTGTAGAAGGCTGCGCGTTTAGTAGCTGTTGCTGGAGAGAAGTCAGGGAAGATACGAATGTGGTTATTTTCATATATAATATCTTCCTTGTTTCTGAGGAATGCCATCACCTCTAGCTTAAATGATAATCTTTCAAAACGAATTATAAAAGATCTGGGTCTGGGTCTAACGGTGTTTGATCCACGTACGTGGCAAGCCGCTGCTATCTCAGATTCTGCTTTAAAGTCGTCCCCGATTATTTTAGAAAAAAGTTCAGTTGCGAATTTCACAGGGTTTGAACTTTCTCAATTCTCAGGCAGACCTTCAATTCTGACATTATACCTTCTGTTTCCATCTTCCAAAGCAGCCAGTCTGTCTCCGAGTTTTTTGCATTCGGAGCTGACATTTACTGCTTTTTCCTCTGCACTGGCAGCTAAATTTTCGGCTATTTCAATCCGAGTCGTGAATTTCTCCTTGAGATCTTCCAATTGATCAGTAAGCGTTCTCAGTTTAACCGAGTTTTCCTGAATGTGCTCTTCAATTTTACCCAGCACCTGTCGCAGCTCAAGTTGCATCTCTTGTCGCAGCCTTTCATTAGCCTGATGCAATTCCAGTCGCTGCGTTTCGTTTGCCTGTTCGAATTCCTGTCACAGCCATTCATTTGCCTGTTTCAACTCCTGTCTCACCTCCTGTCTCATTTTTTCATTTGCTTTTACCTTTGCTTTCTCATTAGCCTTCTCGATTTTCTTTATATCTTGCATGAGCTCAGCGAGCATCACCTGCAGTTTAGACATTTCAATTGTGCTTTCTTGTACCGTAGATGAAGCAGCAGACTCTACTGTAGCCGGTGTCCCCGCTGCTCCCGGCTCGCATGGAGTAATTGAAACCGCGGACTTCAAGGCCTTTTCCAGTTTCAGGTGATCTTCTACGATCGGCGAGCTATCGAGATCTGCACTCACGATCGTACCTTCGCTCCCCTTTTCGCTCTCAGCTGGCGACGATGTAGCGGACCGTGGTACCGAGGAGTCTGTACTTTCGCCCATCTGATCCAGGGCGCCATATCTTCAACTAGGGCTTGCTAATCTTAGCTTGGGTGTAGCTTTAGTTTTCGATTCTTTCGGACCCCCCTTCTTGTTGGCCATGTTTATATGTGCTTACATATACTGTAGCAGTCCCTCTCGGGTTGAATAAATACAGGATATCTCAGGATAATAAGCAAATAATATGAAAATTAACACCGCTGCTAGCGGAGCTCCACTTCAGACGTCCATCTCTCGCATCGGACGAGACCAAAATCCCGATTTGTAACTTCTACATTAACGCCTCTAGACCTCAGATGGACGGTGTGCCTGTATTTCCAGGTGACTAGATGGCAGTCTTCTCTCCATTAGTTTCCATTTATAGCTTTTAACAGCTTACTAAATAAAAGACTCAAAATTCTGCCACCAAAGTCTTTGCCAGGCCCAGACATAGTACATTACCCTAGACTGTCTGAAACCGATTAATCTTTAAGAATTATACTTTGTTATTTGTTTCTATCACTCCAGAATATTTGTCTGTTTTCTTTCCCTATGTAAACTTTTGAGGCAACTTATTCCCTTTGACGTTGACCTTCATGCTATCTGATAGCAGTGTTGTACAGTTCTTGGCAAACACTGCACAGCTTCTACAGTATTTTTGTAAGCCATGCTAAACTTCTTCCTTTAGGCTTCCTCAATCAAATTAAGGTTCAAAAAGTTCATACACAAAGTGTCCTATACTGCCAATTGGCCTTGAATAATGAACACTCGGGTACATTTAGGCCATAGTTTAACCTCTTGACTGGACTCTGGGAGATTTGCAGGCTCTTGCCAGAACCATCAATATTTCTTGGTAGTTTTTATTACTTTAATGATTTAATCTATCTTTTTAGCTTGTGTTTCTTTGTATTATATTCTTGTTTGAGCTATGTGATGCTCACAGTATAGTCCTTATACTGTATAAACTAATCGATTTTTTAATTGACACATTCTTTGTTAAGATTTTGTTCCTGTTATCTTCTTAAGATAATTGTCTAATTGTCTCTTTAGAGCAGGGGTCTTCAACATGTCGCTTGCAAGCTACCGGTAGCTCACAACCCCTTTCCATGTAGCTCGCCAAAGGGTTAATGAATCCTACATAAATTTGAAAACTTGATTAGTCAAATTAGGGGTGGGGTGGGCAATCTTTCCAAAAAATCTTATCACGATCCGCAATCTGAATTGCAATCTATCTTTTCAATGTGGCATACACTTAAGAGAATATCCAGACACAAACTCAAGACCTAAGTAACACTTTATTTTAAAAATCAAGCAAAGTTGAATTCAATTGTTCTCTTGTTCGCTAGCTAAGCAAATTTAAGGAACACACCCCGAAGTGAGTGAGGAGAGCCCTTTAACCTCGGTCCACTGTGTGTTTCTTGGATTTGTGAAAATAAATCGGTACCGCAAGCGAACTGTGATGCATAGGGAAATGAGAGAAGTCACAAAATCAACCGGAATGTTCAAGCAAATTATAGAAACAAACCCGATCTAAATCCATTAAGTAGTTCTCCCATTTAAAGTGACAGACATACAGACAGACAGACATTGGATCTGATATATTATATACCAGTAAACCTTCAAAATAATGTGCAGTTAAAGTCTCAACAGCATTCTCAGCATTTCTCTAGCTTAGTAGAGCCAGATAACTATAAAAATCTTATCCAAGCAGCTCTGAAAATGTCTGCTTTGTTTGGGTCTACATACCTCTGTGAGTCTGCCTTTTCTGACATGAATGTCATGAAATCAAAGTTCAGAACAAGACTGACAGATGATCATTTAAATGACTCCATAAGAGTGAACCTAGGTGGCTACACTCCACCATACACCTCTCTTGTTGACTCCATGCAGTGCCAGTCATCTCACTAACTAAAAAACACATCACACATGCAACTGGACATGCGAATACTCTTGTGAAGTGAAACAGTGACATGTAACAAAATGACAAATGAAAAAGTAATATCTGTGTATTTGGAATTGCATTGTTTTGTTTTGACAGCATTCACGTTTTAATTCAATACTGTGAGATACACTAGAAAGTGCATACAGACATACAAAATGCACCTGCAGATGAACTAAATATTTTTTGTGATATTTTAATGTAAAATGTGAGTTGTGGACACCAACATTTTGTAAATGTTCAGGCAAAACAGGTTTGTTTGGGTTGAAATCAGCTATGAGAATAAACATTAGAAAACATGAGTAGTTCTCATTCATTTTCATTCTGTAAAAGTAGCTCTCAGGGGAAAAAAGGTTGGAGACCCCTGCTTTAGAGTCTATCAAGTGGTACAAAGTGAATGGGTTTGCTCTGTGACTGCGCTGTCACACTATCAGGCCTGCTGCCTAACCTAACCTCTCTCTCTCTCTCTTTCTCATTCCTCCTAGGGCACGAAGCAGAAAATGACCGACAGTGGGGTAACTCGCGTTGAAATCGTAGTTGAAGAACTTTAGGCACTCAACGGACAGATTCAGAAACTCCTGTCCCGACGGAGATACCTTAGGGATCTGAAGGCCTGGCTGTTGGATAAACCATCTATAACCGGCGAAACATCAACCCCACGTTGTGCCGACCTCACCCCCGCGTCTCGTAGGAGCGACGCCGCTGATGACCTCGGTGGATTTCATCTATGCAGGCGGGGGTTCAAGGCCAGAGCACCTCCATCGGCACAGGCGAGCATCCTATCCCAGAACCGGTTTGACCCTCTCCGCATCCACAGTTCGCCTTCAGCCCCTGGTGATGTAATAGTGGTAGGTGATTCTATTGTTAGGAACCTTAATGTCGCATGCCCTAATGCAAAATCGTTTGTTTCTTGTTTTCCCGGTGCTCGTGTCCGAGATGTGATGAGACGTGCACCAGCAGTCTACGAGAAACACAAGGAGAGGGCAATTGGAGCAATCGTTTTGCATGCCGGCGTAAATGACATAAGGCACCGACAATCAGAAATCCTGAAGGCTGATTTCGCAGCTTTGATTAAAGACACGAAGGAGAGGACCCCATCGGCAAAGATCTTCGTTTCGGGTCCACTACCTCTTGTCAGACGATCCAACGAGTACTACAGTCGGCTGCTAGGATTGAACAACTGGCTACAGGGTTTCTGCAAGAAGAAGGATGTCAGTTTCATCAACAATTGGAATCTCTTTTTGGAAAGGCCGCGTTTCTTCAAGCGTGATGGCCTGCATCCGAACAGTTTCGGCGCCCGGGTCCTCTCCGAAAACATATCGAAGGTAATTCGTTTATCTTGACTATCTATCTCTGCTCTTAACCCCTTCCGAAATGATACTGTTGTGCTAGGACATGATAAGTGTTTAATAGAATCTTCCGTTAAAGTGCACAACATTAGTACTGTAATAAGCAATCTCAATGCACGTAGAAAATCTAGGAAATACGGCATAAACTCCAATAATCTATTTAAAATTACCATTTTAGAGGAACAATGTATCAAAACTATTAAAACAGATCACAGATTAAACAAAAAATACACACAGAGCGGCGCTAATAAAAATAATTTATTTCCTATTCCAAATATCAATAACGCACATAGTATTCATCTCTGCACCTCCGAAACATTAAATATGGCACTATTAAATGTTAGAGCTTTAACTAACAAAACGTTTTTTATCAACGATCTTATTAGTGATAAAAAAATAGATTTTATTGCACTAAGTGAAACGTGGCTTAACTCAAACAGCGCGGCTGTTTTAATCGAATCTGCGCCTCCGGATTACAGTTTTACTCCTGCAGACCGCCAGGGGAAAAAGGGAGGCGGATTGGCTAACATTTACTCGAGCCGATTAAAATGTAAAGATGTCAGTTTTGGTAAGTTCAAGTCCTTTGAATATCTCGCCGTTGTTATCCAAGTAGATGCTCAAGTTCTAGTATTATCCGTGTATAGACCTCCAAAATTCAACGCGTCTTTTTTTGAGGAATTCTCTGACTTAATGTCAATTTTAATTACTAACTATAACACTCCTAATAGTTGGCGACTTTAATTTTCATATAGATAATCAGTGTGATCTAAAAGTAAAAGAATTTATGAACCTCCTGGATTCTTTTGATTTGAGGCAGCTCGTAAATCAGCCTACACATAAAGCAGGTCATATGTTAGACTTAGTGATTACTAAAGGACTGAAAGTTGATGTAAAGCAGATCATTGATATTGGTCTATCGGACCATTTTCTTCTACTTTTTAATATAGAAATAATGATAAAAAACACTCATGAGAAGCATATTGTTAAAAAACGCTTCTTTGACTCAGCAGCAGCTTTAAAACTTACAAACATTCTAAGCAATCAGTCCGTTTATACTGCCAACTATAATAGCGAGGATAATGTAAATAGTAAGGTGGAAAGATTTAATACTAAAGTGAGAGCTGCTGTTGACATAGTTGCACCTGAAAAGACAGTGAAAAAATCCTCTAGTATTGTTATACCATGGAAGACCCAAAGAGTGTCGGACTTAAAGAGAACATGCCGCAGAGCTGAGCGTAAATGGAGGAAGACTAAACTAACTATCCACTATGAAATATTAAAAGTCAAAATAACAGAATACAATAACACTGTCCGTCTTGAGAGGCGCTGCTATTTCTCCAAGATTATAAATGACAATGCTAGTAATCCCAGAGTCTTATTCTCTACAATTGATCACCTACTAAACCCAGGTAACTCAAAGGAATGCCTCCTAAGTACTTCCAATAAAACCTGTGAGGCTATCGCTGTATTTTTCAATCAAAAAATTAATGATATTAGAAATAACATAGTATATCCCTCCAACACTAAGGATCCTCCTAAACCCCAGCATTCTGTTATAAACAAATTAAACTCTTTCACTAGGATAGATTTACCTGATTTACAAAAAAATATCTCAATTAAAATCCTCCACCTGCGTCCTTGACCCAATACCAACAAGGCTTTTCAAAGAAGTATCGGGCGTGCTAATTGATAATGTTCTGGACATAGTAAATTCGTCATTAGATACGGGGGTCTTCCCAGACTGTCTTAAGACTGCTGTAGTTAAACCCTTTCTTAAGAAACATAATCTTGACCCCTCGGCTCTTGATAATTTTAGACCCATCTCTAACCTGCCTTTCTTAAGCAAAGTTCTGGAGAAAGCAGTCATTATGCAGTTAAATGACCACCTAAATAAACATGCTATTCTTGATAAATTTCAGTCGGGTTTTAGAACAAATCAAAGCACAGAAACTGCACTCGTTAAAGTAGTAAATGATTTGCGAGTGAACGCAGACAGAGGCCATATATCTGTTCTCATCCTCTTAGATCTGAGTGCTGCATTTGACACTATTGATCATAATATTCTTAGAAATCGCCTTAGTCAATGGGTGGGCCTCTCTGGCAGTGTCTTAAATTGGTTTGAATCCTACCTGACAGGGAGAAAATTTTTTGTTAGTTGTGGTAATCAAATCTCAAAGACACATGATATCCAATATGGTGTTCCACAAGGCTCTATCCTGGGTCCACTGTTATTCTCAATCTACATGCTTCCGTTAGGTCAGATTATCTCAGGGCACAACGTGAGCTACCACAGCTATGCTGATGACACACAGCTGTATTTATCAGTAGCACCTGATGACCCCGATTCTATTGATTCACTAACACAATGTCTGACTTGTATCTCAGAATGGATGAATAGTAACTTTCTCAAGTTAAATAAAGAGAAAACTGAAATCTTAGTGATTGGCAATAATGGATACAATGAGGCTATTAGAAATAAACTGGATACATTAGGATTAAAAGTCAAGACGGAGGTAAAAAGCTTAGGGGTAATTGTTGACTGTAATCTGAATTTTAAATCGCATATTAATCAGATCACTAGGACAGCATTTTTTCACTTAAGAAACATAAGTAAAGTTAGACCTCTTATATCACTGAAAGATGCTGAGAAATTAGTTCACGCGTTTGTTTTCAGTCGACTAGATTACTGTAACGCACTCCTCTCAGGACTACCCAAGAAAGACATAAATCGTTTGCAACTAGTGCAGAATGCAGCTGCTAGAATCCTAACTAGGAAAAGAAAATCAGAACACATTTCTCCAGTTCTGATGTCACTACACTGGTTACCAGGATTGACTTTAAAATTCTGCTTATGGTTTATAAAGCCTTAAATAATCTCGCCCCTTCTTATATATCGGAGTGTCTGACACCTTATATTCCAAATCGTAACCTCAGATCCTCAAATGAGTGTCTCCTTAGAATTCCAAGAACAAAACTTAAAAGA
This sequence comes from Polypterus bichir lapradei, assembly GCA_026402145.1. Lineage (NCBI taxonomy): Eukaryota > Metazoa > Chordata > Cladistia > Polypteriformes > Polypteridae > Polypterus > Polypterus bichir. Next base: position 13,086,813 of record JANRMT010062795.1, read on the forward strand.
AGTGGTGAGGCGGCCTTCTGCTGATATGCACCTAAAATCTGGAATAGCCTGCCAATAGGAATTCGCCAGGCTAATACAGTAGAGCAGTTTAAAACACTGCTGAAAACATATTACTTTAACATGGCCTTTCTATAACTTCAATTTAACTTAATTTAACTTAATCCTGATACTCTGTATGTTCAATTTCCTCATAATAACTATTCAGGGTAGCTCTAAAATCCGTACTGACCCCTACTCTCTTTTCTGTTTCTTTTTCCGGTTTCTTTGTGGTGGTGGCCTGCGCCACCTCCACCTACTCAAAGCTTCATGATGCTCCAACAATGATGGATGGACTAAAAGGCAGAATTCTACGTGACCATCATCATCAAGCCTTTCCGTGAGAACCCAAAATCCAAAGAGGACTGTTTCATTTATGTTAGGTAGAATGCCCAGAGGGGACTGGGTGGTCTCATGGTCTGGAATCCCTACAGATTTTATTTTTTTTTTTCTCCAGCCGTCTGGAGTTTTTTTTTTTGTTTTTTCTGTCCCCCCTGGCCATTGGACCTTACTCTTATTCGATGTTAATTAATGCTGATTTATTTTGTTTTCGTATTGTGTTTTTTATTTTTCTATTCTTTATTATGTAAAGCACTTTGAGCTACTGTTTGTATGAATATGTGCTATATAAATAAATGTTGTTGTTGTTGTTGTTTTTATCAGCCTGTATTGGAATATCTAAAATGAAAGAATCTGCAAAGCAAGGACATAGAAAAAAGGGCTGGAGAGACCTCTGTTATGCATGCCACTAGGGTACAGGGACTGCAATGATTAGGTTTATATGAACAGATTAGGAAACTAAAAAGAGTAGAAACCCTCAGAGGGTGAGACCTCATGCCATAAATTAGCACCCAAACCCTGACAAGCAGCTTTCAAATACTGCTGCAGTTTTCTAGTCTGTTTTGTTCACAGAAGAACATAAGAAATTTGACAAATGAGAGGAGACCATTCAGTCCATGTAGCCCATTTGTTTAACTAGTAGCTAAGCTATCATAGCATTGTTTAGAACTTTCATTTTGCTGTGATCCTCTTTTGTGTTGAATTATTTACTTGAAAATACATTTTTTTCTGTAAGTTCGCTCTGCCTATGGGGGTTTGAATTTTGCAGAAATCAAATTTTGCTAGTTTTTTGTTTTTGTAATATATTTATGTTATTTTTATGATCTATTTGTTTCACCATTTCTAAGCTTTTACTATAGCATTACCAGGAAAATAAACCAGAGGTGCATGGCAGTGGTGTCCCATTTCTGTCTGAGGCTAAAGACAAATCCTAAAAAAACTATGCATTTCTTGTTTTCATTCTTTCTTGCAGTAGTATTTTTCACTTGCAGTTTGGGTTTTGTTTTTTATGCCTAACAAAAGATCGGTTGGTCATTCCGATTACAAATTTGCAATCTATTTTTGACTATGGTCCGTCTCATTAAATATACTGTCTTTTCTATGAGGTAGTACACAGACAATATAGGGCAGTGTAGTTCAGTGTCTTGCCTAGATACTTTGAAATGTGCATTCCATTTCTAAGACAGATAATTGACAAAGGCATTTGTTTTAATAGATTAGTGTTTACCTTTAAAAGAATTACCATCTGTAAAGCAAAGACATATATTTCTTAACATCACTGCAGGAATGTAAGAAAAACGTATTGGAAACTAAAGAACAAAGATGCTACAAAATTTGTGGTAACAGGACTTAGTAAGAAAATATTTTCAAACCAAAAATCTCAAAACCAAATTTATCATTCACCAAAAAAATCCATACCAAAGCTATCTTTAAAATAAACTTGTTTCATTTTATTTTTTGGCCTATGCTTAAGGTGGCAAAACATATGTGCCATCATCTTTTATAGATGGGACAATATGACTTGATGTTGATGATTGCAAAACAGTTTCCAACTCAAAATGGCATTGAGAGTAGCATTAACAGCCAGTGTAAATTTGTAGTACTTGTAAAGGTTAGCATTTTTTAAAAATTATTCAGCTTTATTCTCTCAAGTCAAGTTCACGCTCCCCCCAATCCTACATTGTTAGTTTTCAAATAAAGAAGTGGTATAACAGAGGTGAACTCAGGTGAGGATGAGGGTTCTATATCTTAGAAAGAGAACAGAAACTCTGCCCACAAGAAAATCCAGTCATACATAAGAACAACGGCGCTGCACCAGGCATTAAGGCGAAAGATGGAACCATTTAGCAAGAGGTTGGATGTCATCCTGCCAGTGAATATGCCACACACATGTTCTTCAGTAAAACAGCAGGGCCTACAAAGCTCGCCAAGGTATCGTGCAAAGTTCTGTTTGCGATAGATTTTTATTGGTCTTTATATAAAAAAAAAATTATATGTTACTTACATTAAAGCCACATCGAATGTTGTTTGCCTATATTTATTTATCTTCCTATAGCATAAAGTCACAAGAAGACTGCAGAGCTTCCTGTTTTTGATCAACATAGGCATGCTGACAAAGTACATGTGCAATGCCACTCCTTATTTAAGAAAAGATCCCAGTCGTCCAACGGGAGAAAGACTTTTTGAGACTGTGGTCATAAAGCTATTTCTGGACAAAAGCAGAACTGTAACAACAAACAACTTCTTCACGTTGCTTTCGCTGGCTAATAGAGTGAGGCACCGCAACAAATATCTGTTTGACTCCATAAATAAAGTGCGACAGTAGCTTCGACCTGCTGCTGTAGTCACTTCAGTACATGAGTAATGGTATCAAGAAGCAGTTACTTTTACTTTTTGGGCACATACACTATCAGCATGGCACTGCCAGATCTAAACAATAGCATGGAGAACTGCTCACGTACTTAAGTGACTTTAGCTGTAGGTGGAAACTGCTTTTGCAGTTTATGTAACTGATATTTTCCTAAATAAGGAGTGGCATTGCACATTTACTTTGTCTGCCTGCCTATGTCCATCAAATACAGGAAGTGCTGTAGTCTACTTGTGACTTTACGCTTTAGGAAGATAAGTAAATAAATATAGGTAAACAATATTCGATGTGGTTTTTATGTAAGTAACATATAAAAGTTTTTTTTATATAAAGACCATCAAAAAACATAATCACAAACAGGACTTTGCATGATACCTTGGCGAGCTCTTTAGGCCCTGCTGTTTCTTTGAAGGACATATGCATGGCAGATTCACAGACAGGATGATGCCCAAATTCTTGCTGCATCCAAACGATGCCATCATTTGACTTTACGTCTGGTGCAGATGCATTGTTCTTATGTGTGACTGGGCGTTTCTCATGGGGAGGGCTTCTGTTCTCTTTCTCCGATGTAGAACCCTCATCCATATCTGAGTTCACCTCTGTTATACCAAGTCTTTATTTGAAAACTAACAGTGTCAGATTGGGGGGAGCGTGAACGTGACTGAGAAAATAAAACAATAATAAAAAAATGTCCATACATTTACACTGGCTGTTACAGACTCAAATCAAATGTACAGTATTTTTTTATTCTATAATAGTAACAATAAGAGCAGCTCACTGCTCAAAACAGTAAATGCAGGAAGGACCCAGAATTGAACCCACAACCTTGTGATTATGAGACAACAGTTCTTACATCTACACCAGTCAAGCAGTTTTACCAGCATCGTACCCTAACCTGATTTCTTTATCTTCAGTTATATTCTTGAATAAAAGCACACTTGTTTGGTTATACTTGTACCTTTTGTGAAAGTGTTTATTTGATATTTGGACTTTAGACACATTATACACTTCATGTCAAAATTTTGTCATTAGTACTATAACATGAAAAAAATTTCTGTTTTAACTATGTGTTCAACATTTCTTGCCTCGCATTTCCTGTCCGCTTACTTTTACCCTCATCGTTGTAGACACGGAACACACATGAAATCCATGTGTTCCAAATAATAATATATATTATTTACCCTATATTACTCCAGGCACCTCAGACCCAGATAAACAAACTTGAGCTGGGGGAACTTTTTTTCTGACTTGAGCTGCGGTGGTAGGGGGGATGGGATAGCAGGCTGCTTGCTGCTTGTGCTGATAGACACATTTGCAAAACTTTAGACACTAATGAGGAGGTGCAAAGGAATTTAAGGTGGCCCGGGATTACAGCTTTTTTGTAGGCTTCAGGCATTCTAGTATTAATAAGTACAGAAATAATGAATAACAAAATTTTTCACAAATCAAGAAGCCTGAAATCACAAAGAAAAACTAAAAACAATATTTTATAAACTAAATCTTACATCTCTTTTTTCATACTCAGTCTTCAAAGAGTCAATTTCCTACGGTTGTCAGACTGGAGGCATATGGTCAACAGCGGCTTTCATTGGTATACCCATGGTGTGAAGCTAGGGTGACATTTAGTGATCCAACTCATACTTCATTGCTTGGTTGGAACAGGCTGATAAAATAAACTTTCTGTCTGAAGCTCCACTGCTTTTTGTATCCCATTGAATTTAATCCTCATAATGGTAGCATAATGATCACATTTCTGACAGAAAAAGGTTGAATAAAAAAGTTTTATTTTATTTCAGCATTTTATCAATTTTATTATCTCTGCTCTGAGCATCACAACCTCTTACTTTGCAAAAATTTGAGTTGTAACGTCCAATATCTTGAAAACATAATCAGCCCCCAACAATTTTATCACACTTAAGAATCCCAAACCTAGCAAGTTTTTACAGAATCACTACCTTTTGGTCTGATATGGAATGAAAAGCTCACCAAGGGAAAAAAAACATCCTTTCTATTTTTCAATTTAAAAACCGGAGACAAAAATATGAAAAACTGTTGAATACTTTTTCAAGGCATGGCATTTGCTTTGCTGCAATCTCCTGCAGACCTGAAGTGGATTAAGTGGATTTGAAAATGTATGTGTACATTTGCTTTTTGACGGACCCCATGAGGGTGCTTTCTGTAAAGGCTACTATATTAAGTAAAAATGAATGGATGAAAACATTATTGATTTGTTCAACTTCTTAAAACACTCCTTGCTTTAAAGTGTTGTTTATGTAGTGCTAACAGCACTCTACTCACTATGTGGTTTTTTAACTTCTCTATTTTATTTTTCTTGACATCCATCCATTTTCAGAACCTATTCCATCCACTGGAGTCAGAGGGAGCTGTAGCAGGAGGATCAGAACTTTTCTTGAAATGTTTAAATGAGTCATTTACCTTAGAATAAGAACTTTGACAAAGACACTTTATTCCTTTTCTATGGTAAAAAAGCTTGTTATAAGCGCAATATACCTTGTCTGCTAATGCTTTTTGTATATGCATTAAAACTATATGAATCTTTTAGTAATTAGTTTAAGTAGAAAGTGTCAAAACTATGTGCCACTATCAACTAGTCAACATGTCACTCCTCTCTTCAGGTTGCTACTTTGGCTCCCTGTAGCAGCACACATTAAGTTCAAATCCCTGATGCTTGCCTGCAGAGTAGTCAGTGGGTCAGCAGCTGTGTATATGTAAACACTGGTGAGGTGTTATGCTCCTTCTAGCCCATTCAAGTCTGCCAGTGAAGAGTGTCCGGCAATGCCACCTCTGTGTGGTATTAAGTCTCAATCCAGACTCTTTTCCTGTGTAGTTCCCAGTTGGTGGAATGGTCTGCCCACCTCCATCCATAACGTTGACTCCCTCAATGTATTTAAGAAGCAATTGAAGACCCTTTTATGCTATGAATATCTGTCTAATTAATCAAAGGAAAAAAACTATCATCTGTGATCTTTTATATTGTTGGTTATTTGTTGTTTAAGTTTAATTACCTTATCAATTATAATGTATGATTGTAAATTATTAGTTATTACCTCTTTTCACTTGTGGCAATCAACTTTTGTTACCTGTCCTATTACACTTGCTGAACAAACAGGTCCTAGCTTAATGCTACTCAATTATGTTTTGTAAGTCACATTGGATAAAAGCGTCTGTCAAGCAAATAAATGTAAATGTAAATATAAATGGTAGAAAAGGTGCATCTAGTAAATACTTAGTTGAACAAGGTGAACACTAATGCAATCAAATATTTTGAGTTTTATGTTTGTAATTTAGACCAGTTTGCACAAATCTGTTTTCACATTTTTCTGATCAATTATTTATTTTATTTAACACATTTAAAAAAAGTCATTTTATCAAAATGAGAAACAATCAACAAGTGAAATAAATCCAGCCCTCAGTGTCCCATGTTCTGCGCCATACCTCTACAATCAGGCAATCACAACATCACACTCAATCAAGGAAATCACAAGTTTCTGCACTTAAAAGACTTAATTCTGGTGGCAGCAGAGTCCCAGTTGTCAATGGATTAGCTGGATGCTCAATTAATCTGTGATGCCGACAACTACAGGAAGATCAGGTTGTAAAATGTAGACAACTATTTCATCGTAATGAGATCAGGAGTCTTCCACCTAGAGTTAAGAAGAGGTTTACCAGCTATAGTGCACAGATGCAAGAATTTACACTGGTGAAACAACAGGGCAAGGCCTGAAAGGTCTAGGAGTACAAAAATATGTGGCACGAAAGTAATAGGTGCTGATAGCATTGACAATAGTGAGGAAGAGATTACAGACCAGAAAGTCAACACACAAGGACAAAGTTAAAACATATGCATAAATGTCACTGAGAAAGAACAGAAGCATAAATGACAGAGAGAATCTATTAAATGTACCTTATGAAAAGTAAAACATAACCTGTGTATACATCAAATTTGATTAAACTGATTTTTTTTTATGAAAATTTGACATTTTTAAAAAACTGCATCCCAGCAAATAGGACAGGAGAGGTTTAGGGGTTTATAAGAAGGTTTACATAGCAGAACGTATAGAACTGAGACAGTCTTTCTGAAAGGAGGAAAGGAACAAGCATGAGAGAAAGAGGATAAGGTAAAGGAGATGTTAGTAAGACATCATATGTCCTAAACACTGAGTGAAGTGACAGGTAGTAGAAAAAAGTGGAAGAAGGAATGTCAAAGTGAGACTGAAGATTTGGAATGATTCAAGACCAGAATCCCCAAGCAGATCTCCCAATGCATTTATGCCATTCTGCCTCCAAGCAGGCAGGAGACTTAGGCAACCACCAAACAGCAACACATCATTATGAAAGATGGGCGAGTGCATATGCCATTTGGGAATGTTTCTTAAATTCTTTTTTTAGTTTTACACCAAATGTTGATAGCATGAGGCATAATGATCCCTATGTGTGATCTAAAATTGATACATTGAATTGAATTTAATTTGGAGGGGAGTACAATGGTTGGCTCAAGGGAAAGCCAAGCTGGAGGGATTAAAGGGTTAACCAGTACTAAACTGGATGTAACATATAAGCCCAGTGATACAATTCTAATTTGGCGATGAAACTCCTGCACCAAACCTATCCCGGATCAGAACAGCACATTTCCATCTGGGGTCTCCTGCCATTACAGAAAAGAAAACAAACCTTGCAAAAAAGAAAAAAAAGAAAAAAATATGACTCGACTGACTTTGACGTGCTTATTGATGACTTGTGACTTGACTTGGACTTAAGATAAAAGAATCACAAAGTCTCACATTTTGACACCACAACTATTATTTTTTAAATCACATTTTTTTAATTGACATTCTCTTATTGTACACTAAGAGCTCCATACCTGCATAAGCCATCAGGACTAAACAGCATGTTGAAGGACAACAGCAATGTAGGGATCAGTGCTGGGAATAATCAATTTGAAATATTTTTAGTTTACTACAAACTACACTACAAAGAATGGGATGACCATCTGTAAGATCAAAGTGTCAAGAACCGCTGTCACATCAACATATTCAAATTTTATTTCAAGATTCATAATGTACTACTTTAACCCTATGCCTGTTTTGTCGCAAGCATGTCAACTCAACTGACCCCATTTTTCACTGTTCATCTCTAACGCCGATGCACGCTCTCCCACTCCGATTCAAGCTACACTCTGTTCACATTGAGTGAGCATAAGGTTATGAAACACCATCAGTGTAGTATTCTACAGAGTGAACACCATTTTCTGTCGTACACACTTGCTCTGTATTTGACAGAATATCAGAACTGCAATTTTTCAGAATGATATAGCATGGTGATTCTTCTGTTACTATGAACTTTACCACATGTGTTTTGTGAATTTCCCCTTGGGATTAATAAAGTATCTATCTATCTATCTACTGCTTTGTCCATGTCCAAGGCATCTGTGTGTGGTTGTCATTGATAGAAAGGAAATACATAAGTGACAGTAAATCTCATCTACATCTACACTAGTTAATATGAAAAGGTACTTTTATAAAATGGTTGGTTTACCAGAGTTTTTCTATATTTTTCAGTATTTCCATATACAGTGCTTTTGTTTATTAGAGATGATTGAGGTTAAATTAAGAATAGGAGTTAAGTGAGGGTAGTAGTAAATCAGAGCTTTTTGCATTGTACCCAAAAATCAAAACCAAAAAAAAACTTAGAGCTGCAGTGTTTGAGTTTAGAATATCGGAGATGGTCACACTCTCCCTTGTTATTCAACATGGTAATGAGGATACTGGCAGTGCCTTCAGTTACCTTGTTGAGCAGGTTTTTAGGCATGGAGAGGTGATAATGAGGTCACATTGTTCACAATAAATACATGATAAAATTAAATTTTTGACAAGTGTGATAGATAGATAGATAGATAGATAGATAGATAGATAGATAGATAGATAGA
>JANRMT010062795.1:13095512-13131364 GCA_026402145.1 Polypterus bichir lapradei
AGATAGATAGATAGATAGATAGATAGATAGATAGATAGATAGATAGAGTCCAACATTATGCAAGATATTGCAGTTGATATAAAGGTGCTCTTGACACACTTCTGCTTAATAATTTGTAGACTGAACATACTTAGTGTTAATTTGTCAGAGAGAATGTACAGCATTATTCATAATGGCACTCAGTTTTGTTTTAATTCCCTCTTTCGCAACTACCTCCAGAGGGTCCAGAGTGGATCCCACAACTGAACCTGCCCTTTTAATTAGTTGGTTGAAATGATGGGGAAATGCTGAAACAGGTAATTAATTAGGTTAGTTTTGCTCAAGTCTTCTCACTTATGACTTGATTTAACTTGTTTGAATAAAACCAATGACTCGACTTGAGTTTCTTGATTTAATCCCACAGCTTGATTTCACTTGCTTGAATGTAATCCTTATAACTTGACACATGACTTAAAACTTGAAAGTTGGGACTTGAAATTTACTTGAGACTTGCCAATGTAGGGCTAACTGTATTTTCAAGATTGCATGGAACTAATGAAGTTGAATCTTGGGACAACATTCATCTTTACAATGGTCAGTCATAATTTAAAAGACATTAGGATATTCGATCATGAACAGTTTGAGGATTTAACATCTGCTAAAACCAGATGATAGCTTTAGATAGCAATTTTATGTACAAAGGAGGATAAATTAATGTCTTAATGCATGACCTGCTCAAATGTAGAGTAAGTAGCAGGACTGGGCAGAGGTGTTCAGTGGTAGAAGGGAGGACTTCGGCCAATTCATTTTATACCCTGACATAATTTCTAAGGATTTAAGAGGATCTAAAATGTGCAGAAGATTTCTAAGAACATTCCCTAGATACTTTACCTTAAAGTGCAACTCTATGATAAGTATTATATGATAAAGCCAATGACTGTAATGATAAAATAAAGAGAAGATGCGAGGGCGGAGGGCAAAGGAGACGATACAGTGTGGAAAAAAATTTTATCAGACACCCCCCACTGGAATGCCCCAATTTAAGCAATAAAACACAGTCAGGAGAAAGCATCAATCATTATTCTTTATCTAAATCTTACAAGAGGCAACAGCATATCACATTAGCAAGTGTTGCAAAGAAAAGAGTGTCCTCTGTGCTATATTTATACAATTCATTGATTAGATCACAATTCCAAGGAATTCATTACATGATCAGAAAACTGAACATGTACACCCAGTTGCTAACGGGACATGAGAAATGTTGATACTTTAAATAACCTTAATTAACCCCGTCCACTAGATTGATTTGGAAGTCCTGTTAGCTTAGGATGTAAATGACTTTTTAAATGTATTATTATTATTTTTATTATGAGATGTGATAATGAGCATGAGATTTTGCACTTTCTTATTATTTTCTCATGATTTGTCAAACAATGGTCTAATTTTTAATCCAGCTGGGTACATCAACAGGAAACTTGGTACTAAGCATTACAATAGCACAATGATTATACCTAAAAATATAGCATTTTCTCTTAAGTGTTATATAAAAAAATTACAATTAAATGCATTTATCATAGTGAATAATAAAATAACAGAATCAGCTTTTAAGCATAAGACCAGAAGGATACGAGACTCAGACACCTGCTAGGTGCACATTGGACCAGGGTTCAAATTCAACCCTTACAACTGTATGCCTCCACTTGTGAGCAGCATGGCTTAGGAAGTTTAAGTCATGCCCACAAACACAGCACTAAATCCTATTTTGTTGAGAACGTCCTGAAAAAGGCATGTTTTATTTTAAATAATTATCAGCATGCATTTTTTAAAAGCAAGTTAATAACTATTATACTTCCATAGTTACCTAGCCAATACACAAAATAATTATGTATTTTACATTCTGAATTTTGAAAGTTTTTGTAAATGTATCCTAGTCATTTTTGAAATATCTAATGCATCTGCAATATATAGACAGCTGTGGATGCTTTCTCAGATTTGGCTGAGGTTTTTTTTATTATTCTGACATATGTTCTATACTGAAGTCAAGATTAGACTGGGATTAAATCCTGGCCCTCATAAATATAGTCATGCAATAGAACAGAAAGTTCGAGAAGGCTTTTGACCTCTTGGGTGGTGACATCACTACATCATTAGAGGCTTGCACCATGAACACTGCTGCAACTGAAATTTGCTATCCTCGACTAAAGGCATTTCTGCTTCTGACAACAGTTCAAGCTGAGTTAAATTTGCTCTTAGCACACAAGGCAATTTCTCACCATCCTAGGGTCAAATCCTGCCATTGGCATAAACAAACTTATTTTGGAAAGGATATACAAGTGACTAGAATGGGTGTGGTAAAGTACAGCTTCTGTAGCTTGGGAAGAGGATTGTGTTGTAATTGCAACTATCACACATTCATATGTTGAACACAGTTAGGAGTATACGTATGCAGTATTTATTTATGGATATGCATGTAGATGTACAGTATGTTGCAGGGCATTATGTGTCTTGCTAGGAGTGCAGTATATTGTTAATCCTTATACATTGGTATGTGTCTTCTTATTACAGGAGTCACATTCAGCCCCTTCTCCTTTTGAAATCCAAAATGGCAGTTGTGAAAAATCACTGGATCTGGAATCAGATAAGTAACTCTAGACACCTCTAACCATGTTCCAATCTGTTTTCAGAAGAAGGCCAGAAGTCAGCAAAGAATAACACATCGAGTAAGGGTGCCAACAGTACCTAGGAGCAAAGATCACTTTGAAAGGTCAAATCCAGACGTTGAAGGCCCAATCTAATCACATGTTGGAACAAAAAACAGGGGCTAGATGGAGATGTGTAATTTTACTCCCAGATAATAAAGAAGAAGAAACTCCACTTTCTACAAGACGTAAGATCAGTAAGAGACACCCTAGTCCTGAAAATTGGGGAAGCTTCATGTTAAGTATAGGGAAAGGCTAAGAAAATAATTCAACTAGACTGGGACCTTAACACTAGAATTACCAGAGCCTATGAGAAAACTTGTAAATCCGGCCAACCTTAAATCCTTTCTCACCTCTCCAACTGCGTCTTTTGTCCTGTAAATGTGTCGATAAGCAGCAAGCAACCTGCTATCCCATCCCCCCGCCCACCGCCGAAGTTCAATTCGCAAAGAAGTTTCTCAGTGCTCAGTGTTTATCTTCGAGTGAAGTGCTGGAGCTTTATAGGGTAAAATAGTACATCATCATTTGGAATACATACATTTCATGTATGTTCAGTGTTATCAACAATCTCTGTAAAAATGTTGTTAACACAGAAACGTTTTTCATGTTTTAGTAATAACTGACAAAATGTAGACATGAAATGTATAATGTGTGAAGCCTGTAATACAAATATGAAATAAACACTTTCACAAAAGGTACAAGTATAACAAAACAAGTGCACTTTTATTCAAGAATTTAACCGAAGAAAAAAGAAAGCAGGTTACGGTAGGCGGTTGATGCGACAGCTTGCGTGGTGCAATGCTAAGAACTGCTGCCTTCCAATCAAGAGGTCATGAATGTGAGTGAGAGAATAAAACAAAAAAAAAAGACGCTAACTTTGACAAGTACTATAAATTTACAGTGGCTGTTACAGATGCAAATAAAATGTATGTTTTTATTGTATAATATTAACAATAAGAGCAGCTCTCTACTCAAAACGGTAAACTTGATAAGCTGCCAGCATCCATCCCAGAAGCTCTTGATTGGGAATCAGCAGTTCTTAGCATTGCACCACGCAAGTTGTAATGCATTTTTGATTCTAATTGACAATAATAGGTTGTTTCAAATAATTTTTTCTATGTTTTCATCAAACTTATTTAACTTATTTAATATCATCTTAAAAAAATTAAGACATCTTGCGCATGCGTGTAGTCACTGCTGTAAAGTAACGTGTTTGACCGCGAAAAGCCCTGTACACCCATTTCAAACGAATTTGCCATTTTCGATTTGCTTTGTCCCTGGTGAGTAAATCTTCGTATTACTTTATTTATTAGACTTTGCTTTATTGAGAATGCATATAACATATAATGCATTTGTAGTTGCACAAATGTTCTTTTTCCTTAACAAATACTGTAATTTCTTTAATAAAAGTTTGATATATGGTATTGTATTTTTGTGTGTGTAACTCCAATCTAATATTGCTCTAGCTTCAGTTACAAATAAACGGTGCTAACGTCAGCTAACATTAGTCCGTGATAACTAAACATTTCATTGTACAAGCGGGTAACACAATATGATTCAGTTTAATCGCTTGTATATTAACAAGGGAAATATTATCAAATGTTGGCGTCCCCAACTTTGGCAGAGGTATGCATTGCTAACAAACTGGTGCGAGTCTCCTCCGAGGTTCTTTAAATCATCACAACTCATGGATGTTAAGATTATTACTAGGTCGTTTTCACTATTAATCAACCGCCTACTGTAACCTGCTTTCTTTTTTCTTCAGTTATATTCTTGAATAAAAATGCACTTGTTTTGTTATACTTGTACCTTTTGTGAAAGTGTTTATTTGATATTGGACTTCAGGCTTCACACCTTATACACATGTCGTAAATGTAGGAAGGAAGGTCCTTGGGTGTGTGTGGGAACGTTTAACATTTGAATCTGATGATTGTGTATAGAGCGGAACTGACCTCTCTGTACTATTCTGTCCTCTGCATCTCCTGGAGTTAAAAAGAAATACCAGCATGCAACAACATGAGAACACTAGCCAAGATCGGAAAAAACAAAAAAACAAAAAACAAATGCAGTCACATCATGACTACACCCACATGAAGGTATGCAAATGAATATAATGTTGCATTAGTACAGGTCATAGAATGAATTATTCCAAATGTCATATATACCTAAGTCTCTCTTTTTTTGTCAGTGCAGCTTTGACATGGATCAGAAGGTGTATACTAATTCAGCGTGAGCAGGAACACTCAAGAATAAAACTGAATAAAAAAATTTACATCCACAGTCAGTCTCAGTCACGCACAACACTCACATCCACGTCCACAGTTTTCCCAGTCTCATTCACGCACAAGATCTGACATGGTTTTCAAATAAAGAGGGGCTATAACAAAACAAGTTTGTACCACGTCTTTATCTGAAAACAGAGTCAGATTGGAGGTTGAGTGTGGAAGCTTGAACGTGAGTGAGAGAATAAAACTGAAAAAAGAACTATACATTTACAGACGCAAATCAAATGTATGTTTTTATTGGATGATATAAACAATAAGAGCAGCTCACTACTCAAAATGGTAAATTTGGCAAGCAGCTGATATCGAAACCGCGACCTCTTGATTGGAAGGCAACAGTTCTTAGCATTGCACCACGCAAGGTGTCGTATCAACCGCCTACCGTAACCTGCTTTCTTTTTTCTTTGGTTAAATTCTTGAATAAAAGTGCACTTGTTTTGTTATATTTGTACCTTTTGCGAAAGTGTTTATTTCATATTTGTATTTCAGGCTTCACACATTATACATTTCACGTCTACATTTTGTCAATTCTTACTAAAACTTGAAAAACGTTTCTGTGTTAACAACGTTTTTGCATAGATTGTTGATGACACTGAACACACATGAAATGTATGTATTCCAAATGACGATGTACTTTTTTACCCTATAAAGCTCCAGCACTTCACTCGAAGATAAACATTGAGCACTGAGAAACTTCTCTGCGAATTGAACTGCGGCGGTGGGCGGGGTGATGGGATACCAGGCTGCTTGCTGCTTATCGAAACATTTACAGGACAAAAGACGCTGACAGAGAGGTGAGAAAGGATTTAAGGTTGGCCGGATTTACGAGTTTTCTCGTAGGCTCTGGTAATTCTAGTGTTAAAGTGACTCAGGCTCTACAATGCATAGTTGAAAGGCTATCTGTTGAAGATTCTTTCTGTTATGAACTTAATAAATACTTTTTCAAGACGAAACATCAAAGACAAAAATCTGTTTATATGTTCTACATGACAAGAGCAACACCAGCTGTCATTCATATTCAAACACACACATAATGTTTTCAACTCCAATTAATTGAAATCAGTCTTGTGTGTGGCAGAACATATCTCGGAAGCACTGGAAGAAACCCAGGATGGGGGGGTCAGTTCATCATATTTATTACAGATAATTTTTTGTAGTTTGCATAATCAGTATAAATTTTCTGTTCAGTATTCTGAGCTTAGGGTGCTGCATAAGAACACATTGAACTGATTTTCAAATGGTAATTTTTCAGAAAATGCAAAAAAATATAAGTTACTGCCACTCTCTTGAATGGTAATGCAGATATTTTTTATGATATTCAGATGTTTTAATTTCACCCATTCAATCTATTTTCAAGCTTACTTTTCCAGTTGAAGGTCACAGGATTTTTTATTATTTTTCATTTTTTTAATAATGTGTATAGTACATAGTTTGAACTGACCATGCTGAATCAAGTGTTAGTAGGTATTACTGCAAACTGAAATAAAGTATTTCTTTTTATATCGTAAATAATGGAAAATATTATCCAGTCCCTGCACATGTTCAATATACATTTTAGTTTCTCATGCCTATGTTTAATAACTATGAATATATCTTGAATCTACAGTGTAGCATTAATCATTTATGTTGGTCTTTTAAGTAAAGCATTTGAAAATGTGTGGGATTTGCAAGCTACATTAAATATTTAAAAAACAATGATGCAGACATATTCTAAAAATTGCAGACTGTTCATTTGTACTGTAAATAATAACCATTGCATTGCAATAATTACTATTTACAATATGAATCACTAGTCTTTCACAATGCCAGCTTCAAACAAAAATAAAGGAACAAGAAAATAGAGGTGAAATTTTTGTTTCTGATGTTAAAAATTATTTAAACAGTCTAAACGTATAGACTGTTTGTAATATACTATTGTATTACTGTAATAGCAGCAGAAAAGAGTTAAATAAAGATTAATTCTGAAAATGATTTAAATTGTTTGTTTTTTGAAAGGAACAGAAGCAACAGAATGCTTGACCAAGTGAATCTGTGCTTCCATGTTCTACAGAAAGAGCAAAGTAACAAAAAATGTATGAGTTATCAAGCTTGTGGCTGCTTGTGCATAATAGCTATGGAATTTGCACACGCTGGTTGCAGTAAAATTGTATGTTGCACTTTTCACTGATAGGGCAGTCATAGAAGTTAAAACTGTTACTTCACAACTCCAATGTCCTAGGCTAAAAGTACTGACCTATCCACCATCGTGTGAAGTGTACATGGAATGATCATTTAGATATTTCATTTTTCCTGCCACATCTAGAAGATTTGCATTAAAACATGCTTTTATTTTTTCATCCTGTGATTAAGCGTATTTGTGTATTATAGTGGGCTCTACGATGGACTGGTACCCTCTACAATGTTGGTCTCTGTCTTCCATCCTAATTGACCCTGAACTGAATTTTTCATGTTGGATGATAAATAAATGAATAATATTTTTTTACATAGGTGACACTCTGTATAACTTTCAGTTGGAGAGTAGGTCAAACTTTACACCTGTAGTCACATTTTCAGCACATTGTCAGCTTCACACTTTTTGCAAAACACTACACACAAGTGTATATATTTGACACAGAAATAGATTGTGATGTCACTTCCTTGCAATATCAAAGCAAAGGCTTTCAAATGAACACACCCATAAACTAATTGGTTAAACACAGCCACCTGGTGCACATACACACACAAGTGCATATTTTTGAACACACCAATCAGTTTTACAAGCACTATAAAGATGCAGCAGGTCACCTGTCTTCAACAAAAATGGACAGTGTCAGAGGAAGAGTGAGAGTGCCGATGAGAGGAGGAATCCAGAGAGAACAAGGTGTAGGAAGAGGCCGAGGAAGAGGCAGAGGGAGAGGAAGACCTGGAGGAGGGTAGTAGGACGTGCACAAAGAAGAAGATAACCAAATCTGTCTAATGAAATTCGTGCTACACTTGTGGACCATGCATTAAACCATGGACTAACACCGAGGGAAGCTGGAATGAGAATACAGCCTAACCTAAGCAGGTACAAGGTGGCATCAGTAGTTCTGACATTTCGCCAAGTGCACATGTGAGAAACTTATCTTTTGTCAACAGAAATCCCATAGCTTACTTCATATGCTATGTATATCAACAGTTTGGTATCTATTCCTGTATCATTTTACAGTTAGCTACATGTATTTTGTCTGGCCAACATAAGATTGAACGTCGAGAACACCAAGGAGGGAGGGGCCCCATATTCACGCAGGAGCAAGAGCGAGAGATCATAAACTTCATTTTGACCAATAATGCAATCAGACTTTGAGAAATCCAAACCTCTTTTTTCAATGATCACACAATTTTCAATAATATCTAACAAGTCTCTCTGTCAACAATAGCCTGTATCCTTAAAAAACATCAAACTGTATAGAGTGCCATTTGAGAGAAATTCAGACAGGGTGAAAGTACTGCGGTGTGAATATGTGGAGGTAAGTTTTGTTCACTGACTGTGGTATTGTGTACTGCACACATAACCTTTTGCAACTGTACATGCAGTTTAGTGTATAACAGACCTACAGTATATTGATCTACACAATGTGATCTTTTACTGCATTTCAGAGAGTTTTGCAAATGGATGCAGAGGAAGTCGGGCATGAGTTTATATACTGTACATTGATGAGGCTGGATTTAACCTGAGAACAGTCAGAATAAGGGGAAGAAACATCATTGGCCACAGGTCTATTGTCAATGTACCAGGGCAACATAGGGGTAACATTATCCTTGGTGCTGCCATTTCACCAAAATGCCAACTTGGGTCCTTACAACACTGACCTCATTCTTACATTTTTGAACAGATTACACAATATCATCACAGCAGCAAACCAAAGGGTCCAGATGCGATACATTATCATCTGGGACAACGTATCTTTTTATCATTTGGCAGAGGTCAAAAACTGGTTTAATCAACAACCACAATTTACAGTCCAATACCTTCCACCATATTTTCCATTCCTAAACCCCATGGAGGAGTTCTTCTAAGCATGGCTGTGGAAGGTGTATGAAGTCCGGCCGTATGTTGTGATGCCCCTCATTCAAGCTATGTTGGAAGCCTGTGACCAGATTGATGCAGCATCAATACAAGGGTGGATTCGTCACTCCAGAAGATTCTTCCCACATTGCCTTGCAAATGAAAACGTAGCCTGTGATGTTGACGAGGCCCTATGGCAAGATCCAGCTAGGCGGAGAGATGATGTTTAGTGTTCTCTTTTTTCAGTTCTGAACTGGATGCTTTATGTTTACTACTGTTAGTTTACAGTACAATGGTCAGTAAGTCAGTCAGTATCCAACCCACTAAATCCCAACACAGGGTCACGGGGTCTGCTGGAGCTAATCCCAGCCAACACGGGGCACAAGGCAGGAACAACTCCCGGACAGGGCGCCAGCCCAACACGGGGCACACACAGACACACACCCACACACCAAGCACACACTAGGAACAATTTAGGATCGCCAATGCACCTAACCTACATGCCACTACACCACCGTGCCACCCCAGTACCCCAGTACAATGGTACGTTCAGTAATACTGTATGATAACTGGAAAATGTTTTCTCATGAATGTTTTGTTGAAATGTTCAGCATTGACTGAACTGAACACATGAAAAGAAATAAATATTTGCATTGGTCTGCCCAATTGGTGTCATGTAGTGTTGGTGAATTTATTCTTACGCTTTGTCTGTGTTAATGCCAATAGTGTTTTAGGCTAAGCACATGAGTGTTTAACTGATTCAAACAGAATCAGACGTTTTGATGGATGTGTTTATGTTATGACAAGAAAATAGGGTTTCTGGAAGAAATTGTATAGTTTTGACTAAAGTGTTCCATTTTGCAAATAATCTGAGGTGTTGTGCTACATGGGTGTAGGGCTGTACTAATTGCATGAAGTGTTTTGGAAAACCAGGCCCTGTTTTCAAAATTGTGCTTAAGCAATAGCAAACAACTGTAATGTGTTTGTGCCTATGTGAATGCTTTCCAGGTACTGTATGGTGAGTTTTGTCAAAACATGCATCCATCCATCCATTATCCAACCCGCTATATCCTAACTACAGGGTCACGGGGGTCTGCTGGAGCCAATCCCAGCCAACACAGGGTGCAAGGCAGGAAACAAACCCCTTTCGGGCAGGGCACCAGAAAACCGCAGGGCGCAAACACACACCCACACACTAGGGACAATTTAGAATCGCCAATGCATCTAACCTGCATGTCTTTGGACTGTGGGAGGAAACCGGAGTACCCGGAGGCAACCCTCACAGACACAGGGAGAACATGACAAACACAATTATCAGACAGATTAACCATTATCCTCTTTGCATACTGTTTGTTTTGCAGTTGCATTGTGTGGATTGTACCTTCAGGTGAGCACAAACCAAGTCCACTTACTACTTTAAATAAAATCAAGCTTGTTTGATATTGGTGTGTTGAGTCACAGATTCCTATGACTGGGGATGGGAATGTCAAATTTAATGAATGCAAAGCACAGGAGTGCACCACAGTTGTTGGAGACTAACTAAGAATATGCACATAGTCTACAACTGAAAAATGCTGAAAAACATCATGTTGTGTAACATAGGCTTAAAGCTGTACACGAAAAAAAGTACTTTTGTGAACTCAGAGTGGTTTGCTAAGAATGACTTCACTTAGAAAATAGATGTGCGGCATGAAGAAACAATAAACAAACAGCTTCATCTGCAAGATATGACAGACAAATCACAAGTGTTGAAAGTTTAAAACATACTTTTAAACATGTGACCTTAACTTATGATGGCATTAAATGGTAAGCACATAATACACAGAGGGAAGTAACCCAATTTTTGTTTGGTGATATTTATTTGTTTTGATTGTGGTCTGATTGTTAAATACCCCGTGAATTTATCACTAGGCTTGCCTGCTCTTATTCAAATAAAAATCCATAGCCTGTGTTCATTCATGCTCACATATATGTAAATTAAACTGGCAGGTAAAATGTTGTTTTACCTTTGAGTTGAAAGAAACATTCCATTTCTGTCAAGAAGAGCAGCAGTGTGTAAGCAATACTAGATAAAGAGAAAGGAAGCTAATATGTGTTATATATAAACAGTTTTCCACAACTGTATTTACTCTATCTTCATCTTGTCAGTACTTTTCATATCTATGTCCAGAATGACAGGATTCCACTTAATGGAATAATACGCTAACAAGAAAACTACATTTAAATGTAAATTTGACAGCTCTGGATAGATTCTAATGGTGTATAAATGTGGCCAGCTTAGAAAAGAAGTCCAAGAATAAAATCAGGAATATTTAAAATGCTTTATCATTCCTGTAGAATGAAACTGAAAATAGAATCAGGAATAATTTTAACATTTTATCATTCTCTAGAACAAGTTAAAATATTTATAACAACAGTGACAGGAGAATATCCATGTCTGACAGGATACATCTTTGATCTAGTCGAAGAACAGGTTTGAAAGTTGATTTCAATGATGCTCACGAAACTGATGAATCGGTTCTTGTCTTGTGTGTTTGTGTATCAAGTATGCACTCTTAGGTATGCAAGTATTACTGCTTAAAAATTTCAGATTTATTTGAATAATTAGCTACATTATATAAAGTAGCACAGCGAAAAAGTGGTTTGAGCGCTATCTCGTAGATTCAGTGACTCTACTTTTCTTTCCACATTCCAAAGATGTGTGTTTTTTAGGTTAGCTGGCAAGTCCATTCAGGCCTGTTTGAGTGTGACTGTGTGTGTAAGAAAGCCTTACGATGGCCTGGCACCCTGTCGTGAGTTTGATTCTGCCATGTGCAGAATGCTTCAGCTGTCTATGATCCTGAATTGGATTAAGCAGGTTTGGGTATAGTATGGCATGTTATGTTACACTGCACAGTCTGAAACTGATGTTTTCAAGTTTATTGTTTATTTTTACTCATTTTTAAAGATATTCTCATCTGACATCCTATACACCTATAATATAATGTTTGCCCTTTATTATGTGTCTAAATTACTTACATTTTTTCTCAATTGCTTATACATTATTTCCAAACTTATTAACTAAAATCCCAAACCATATCGCCATCTACCAAAATGCAAACTCATTGTTTAAACTATGAACACTATTCCCCTATTTTGACACATGATTCAGATTTGTTTAACTTTTTGCTTCATTGTGTCCTCATTTAGAAAGCAATGGCTTTGGTATCATTAACTCATGTCAGCAGAGCTGGAATACATTTAACACACAACTCCCGAGGTGCAAACACTACAAGTCAAAATTATTCACACATCAGTCATAACATTAGGATAGACAGATAAAATGGACAGTTCACTTATTTTTGAACAATGGATAAACCGCCACAAGAAGAAAGAGGAAGGGAAAGAGGACACAGGAGGGGAGGTTGTGAGGGTAAGGAAGAATAAGAGCAAGAGTAAGGAGACCAATGGTTTCAAATGAGATGTGCGCCTATCCTGCTGACCATGTCCTTGTGCATGGGATGTTGATGACAAAAGCTGATCTAAGAGTGTAACCAAACCTGAGCTGCTTCACAGTAACTTCTATCATACAAACCTTTAGAGAGGAAAATAGGTAGTCATTTACATACTGCTCTCTACTGTAACTTTGGAGAACTATGCACTGTTAGATACAACACCTACCTGTACTGTAGCTGTTTACTCTGTTGGACTGTATGCTGTCTGAAATGCATTGAATTACAACAACATGTTTCCCTATTGTAAAATGTATGGTTTTACAGTTAGTACTTGCAGTATTTTGTTTTCCAGAACTAAGAGATAACCACCTGGTGGAGGCAGAAAAACCCTATTTTCTGAAGACCAAGAGAGAACGACGATCAAAATGGTTATGACCAACAACAATATTCACTAGCGGGAGATACAACAGAGGGTTATTGAGGACCAAGAAATCTTTTGATGGAACAATAAAGTAAAAAAAAATTAAATAAATTTTGGATTCATGACATTGCATGCCATTAGGTGTGGCTTGTTAAGTTCCACTTTTGGGTGGCCATTTTAGTTTGTAACAGATGAGCAATGATCTTTATATATAATACGCTACCGTGGCTGTCCGTTTGTCTGTCCAGGATTTTAAATCACCTGTAGCTCGCAAACCGCTTGACCTATTGACCTGAAATTTGGTACATATATACTACATGATCTCTACTATCCGCTTTCAAAGGTCAGCCCAGGAAGGTCAAGGTCAAAAGTCAAATAACCTGTAGGCTGAAATTTGGTACACATATACTACGCTGAAACGCTGCACTACAGCTATATATTGAAGCGAAGAGTTTTGGAATTATTACTCTTTTTATTTTTATTTTATTGTAGAACTAGCAGAATACCCGCGCTTCGCAGCGGAGAAGTAGTGTGTTAAAAAAGGTATGAAAAAGAAAAGGAAAAATTTTAAAAATAACGTAACATGATTGTTAATGTAATTGTTGTATATATATATATATATATATATATATATATCAAAATACATATCTATATACATATCTACATATACACATATATATATGCATACCTATCTACATCATATATACACACACATATACATACATACATACACAGACACACACATATATATTTGTGTGTGTGTATGTATGTATGTATGTATGTATGTATGTATGTATGTATGTATGTGTGTGTGTGTGTGTGTATACACATACATACAAACATACACACAGGTATATATAAATATATGTGTATATATATATATGTATGTGTCTATATGTGTGTGTATAGCTTTGATCACTGAGTGCAAGGGAAAAATAATAAAATGTAGTCTATAAGTTATTAAACAGTAAAACATTAACGTTTTAAGAAGTAAAGGTACATTGAGCACTACTGGAGTGGTTGCGGGTAAACTACATTTTAAAGACGGTATAACAGAAGAGGTAAGTAGTACTAACAGCAGCTAAAATGTATATGGATCATCTCTCGGTAGTAGATCCCTTTTGAAAGGCGCTACACGACGGCTGTGGTATAGAAATTACATTTTTTATGTGAAAGTCCAAATTTCTGCCTCTGGTAATGTGCCTTACCAGCAATTAAAGAAAATTAGTTTTGTGTCCTCTGCAGTGTTAAGAGAGAAAGGCTTTGGTTTGGGATAAAAGGAAAAAAGGTGTAAAGAAAGGAAAGTTGCCTTTTTCTTTTATATAGTATAGAGAGATGTGTTCGGTGACGATATGAGCGCCTTTTGGGGACAGTCGCGGTGGGTCTTGTGCAGACTGGTGAGACGTCCCAGCTATTAATCGGCTGTGATGGCACTGTCAGTCCTTCACTCCTGTGCGTGTCTTCATAATCCGAGCTGACGACCTCATAATCGTATACGTGCAAAATAAAGTGCGAAGCGCCTTAATATTATTTTGCCGCGGTGTAGAAAAGGGGTCCCATGTTTGCACTTGTCTGGGCTATAGCTCAGGGGGAGGATGAAAAAAATTAAAAGTGCTCAGTCAGCGTCTCAAAGGCCGGCACAGCTATGCGCGTGCGCCGGCTGCTCGACTTTTGCTGGGCAGGAGACGCTAGTTTTTGCAGACACGTTCACATGATCAAAAGTCTCCGCGCTCTTTGGAGGTCATTCATATACAAAATACCCGCGCCTCGCAGCGGAGAAGTAGTGGGTTAAAGAAGTAATGAAAAAGAAAAGGAAACATTTTAATAATAACGTAACATGATTGTCATGAGTGTTGCTGTCATATATATGCCTGCCTAAATAAGTCACCCTCGCTTCGCTCTTACTTTTTTACCGTTCATTTAATCATGGCTAGTGGCGGAAAAATTATAAAATGGAAGGAGGATTACACTGAGTATGGCTTTACCAAAACAATTATTGATGGCGAATCGATTATTCATAAAGCTTGAATTGGTGATCTGTTTTTGTGTGTTAACCTCATATTTTTTCATACTTCTTCTCAAACCAAGGTGGTGCGAGGCTAAAATGAATTGGGATGCGCTGATCAATGTAATCGGTGTACCAGGAAATCATGCATTGACAAAACTTCCCCTTTGATTGTAATGCAAAGTGTGATTAAATGCATTATTTTTTAACGCGTTATGAAGCACATGCATCGAAGCTTCTCAGCTGTGCTTGTGCTAAGAAAATTAAACATTTTAAAAATAACTTAACACGATTGTCAATGTAACCTTTTGTAAGTAGTGCCTGGAGGATTCAGTGTGGAGAAAGTCTAGAGACAGCGTGTGTATTAACTTGTGGATTTCTCTGTATTTGGTGGCAGTGTGACGAAGTTGCTTCGGAAGACGGCGTTAGCCGCGGAGCTCAGCTCAGAGCGAAATGAGGTAAATGGGAGGGGAGATGATGACGTGACTCCTCCACCCGCCTTAACTGTCAATCCCCCACAAACACAGTCTCTCGGAATTTGCATAAGCACACCCCTTCACCTGCAATTTTAACTTAGTTACAAAGTGATCAAAACTCTCGTTTATATCCTGCGTTCTCTCATTAAACTTGTATCCCGCATTACCCGTGGGCATTAAAAAACGCCAGCGGCAGCCTGTCTATTAACTTAATTTAAAGTTTAGGTTTATACCTTGCTTTGTTTCCGAAGTAGCTGCAATGATGAATATGGTAGTATATGTCACTCGCTCGCTTCTTATTGTTTCGCTGCCTTCTAAATTATATAATGCATGTTTTGTTCAGCGTATTTTGGAGCTCTTCCTGGTTTTCTACATAGTGCGTTGACAGTCAGTTCACGTGATTACGTGGGCAGCGTGATGATGTCACACGAAACTCCGCCCCCACGGCGGTCAAGCTCAACTCCATTACAGTAAATGGAGAAAAATACCTTCCAGTTATGTGTCCATTACGTGTAGAATTTCGAAATGAAACCTGCCCAACTTTTGTAAGGAAGCTGTAAGAAATGAGCCTGCCAAATTTCAGCCTTCTACCTACACGGGAAGTTGGAGAATTAGTGATGAGTCATTCAGTCAGTCAGTCAGTCAGTCAGTGAGTGAGTGAGGGCTTTGCCTTTTATTAGTATAGATCAACTCTTGGCAGCGCCCCATGGCCGCCAGTTCTTTTCCATACCACCTTCACTGTCTCTTCCCTTACCTCTTCATATCTTAAATCATTTCACACATATATGATCAACGATGCTCAAGGTCAAGGGTCAACTGAGTATGGTCAAGTCAAGTGTATTCACTGCACGTTATTGTGCAGTGCGCCATTACTATCTAGTGTTAAGATCTAAGATATTCAGTCGTTGCTTAATTTAAATCAAAATGCATAGCTTGTGTCTTGAAAACAAACTCCACACTGTTTTACTACCACCACTAGCCTGCACTGATGACCTCAGTACCCATTAGGTTTTTTCCTAATATGGGCTTGAATATCTTTCCTTCAGCCTTTAGTGTTTGTAGTTCTTAGCCTACCACAACTGCATCCTTTTAATTTATGGTAATGAAACTTGAATTCAATTGAATTCATACTGTATTCCTGACATGACACAATAAATTTCATTAGCGATCTACTTCCAAAAATGAAACCACCATTATCTGGATATTTTTTGGGTGAGGACCCATTTTTGATAAACCCATGACTGTTTCCACAGTTGCTGTTACACAATATCTGGGAACAACTAACACAACATATTTAAAACTATTTTAATCTTAAGTCTTGCCCATTGCACGCACACACTAGATCCATTGTCTGCTTTAAACAACACTATCAGTGCATTTGATGCTATTATGAAGGAAAGCAGGTGCTAATAAAGTGCCAATTCAACATACCAATTTAATTTTATTATATTGCCTGTGGAAAACAAGTTTATATGTAATATTTCAACTGAGAAAATGTCAAAGTAAGACAAGATAAAAATATTTAAACATCATTAATCTTTTTTAATTTATTTTGGACAAAATAAATACTAGCACACATTTGTTGAGCTGTGTTTGATGTCCTGACAGCCCCATGAGTACTATACACATCTCGGGTGACACCAAAATCCTGCAAATTGATGCGTCTCCAACAGCGAATGAGAGATTGCCCTTTTCTCTGTTTTACAGCCATGTCATAATGAAGCATGGCATTTCTGTCAAAGCCGAGCTTGGACACATAGATGAATTGCTGCTGATTTGATGAGAAGGGCTTGATTCTCTCGGAGTTAGATTAACAAACTAGAGCTTTACTTAAAGCAAGTCAACCCCCAGGCATTTCACATCATGGCTTTACAATGACCCTATGATTCAGACGAGCACCTGACTTGAACCCAATTGATTTTTTTACGGTCGATGTTCCAGGGATTCCTTCAGAAATGAACTGCTAGACTCAGCAGCCATAAATCATTCCAGGAGAAACAAAGACCCTTACAAGGCTCATCCATAATATGACAAATCATGATGGAAGCAACAGCAAAATTCCTTTATAGATGGACATTTATATTACACAATGCAGAACTGATTTCTCAACACATTATTTAGCATGCTACTGACTTTAATGTGTATAACGTGAATGTGGGAATACTTTTCAAATGTTTTGTAGCATTTTTAATAGTCATTGAGTTTATTTTTTTCACATTAAACCAGTGTGACAAATGATTCTTCACATGGAAATTTCTCATAACCAAACAAAGCAAACAGTACTAAAAGGAGTAAATCTGTTAGGTGAAATGGGTACATGGTATCATGCTGGAGAGTGGTCAGATAACCTGTTGCCTGAAAGAATAATCTGAAGCTAAATGTGAAAATGTAGCTTCAGTAAAAGAGGGATGTTGGACTAATGGGAAGATGTATTTGTCCGTTTGGACTTCCTTTATTAGATGTTATGCAACAATAGCGGGAAATGAGAGAATAAGCCTGTCATTTCAGCAACCTTGTTTCAATAATGTGTAGCAGCCGGCTGACACTAACGCATACAACTTGGTTATTTCTCTCGAGATCAATTACAAGCATGTCTGTTTCAGATTGAAATTTCATCCACTTTGTGGAGCTATTGAAACAATGAGGCAACAATTAAATTGTGTGAAAGTCGATTTACTTCAGAGAATACATAAATGCAAAAGACATCCAATATTTACTTGTTTGGGTGAGCTAAGAGACGTTCCACTTTATATTCATAGAAAGCTTGCAGAGAGACACTTGAGCAGACTAATTCCTTTTAGTCTTCTTTTGTGCATTAAAGAGGAAAATATATGCCTTGCATCTTAATGATGAGAATATTGCTAAAACCGTTGCACACATACATGCGCACATGTCACAATTACGGTGCAGAACTTAGCCTTCACTTAAAGTCTCAGGAATGCAATGGAACAAATGCACTTGTGTGCACCCCTAAGGACAGCAACACTTTACTTACTTGTGTAGTGTCATGATCAGGATGAAAAGATTTTAATAGACACTATAATTAGTAGGGCACCCCACCCAACCCGGAACCCCAGTCACCAACACACCCAACACAATCTTGGATTTGAATAAAGGTTTTTGTTTATTAAACGCAGTACCTTCGGAAATGAATAAATTCCACATTCGCAACCACAGATAATGCACTACTCTTTTCCTTCCTTCCACTCCCCCAGGTAAGTGAAGCCTTCTGCCTCCAGACTCTGACTCATCGGGAGGAGGTCAAGTGGCATCTTTTATGTTCGACCCAGGAGTACTTCCATTGTCATAGCACTGAATGGTGGAAGGACATAAGGGTCATGTGGAAGCCCCACAAAACAGGGAGCTCTTCTCACATTAAGTGCCCTCTGGTGGCACCTAAGGACACCTTACATGTTTGTCCCTCGGGACTACAAATCCCATGGATCCCCTGCAGGTGTCCATACTGGGTCCATGCTAGACATGCACTGCCATCTGTTGCATTGGGGGAGGAATTGCTCTGGATTGACAATCTCCCCCTCTCCATCCACTGTGGCCTCCCAGCCAGAAAAAGCCACCATCAACCAACCTGGGCAGGATGCCTGTCCATCCACTTTGGCACCTAAACTACAAAAATCAAACTCTTGAAATAAGCATGTAACAAATGAAATGCAAAGTGCCTTAAATCAAAATAAGGTACTAGCTTTGCCTTATGAAAAATGAAAAAAATATCTCCTCTAGTACTTTTTTATTGCTTCTGAAATAGTGTTGATTCTATTTTTGCACATATGTGTTATCTCCTCAAAATTAGTAAATCAAGGTACCCAAATTGCAAAATGCTTTAGTTTTATTCCATGTAGGCATTCCAATTTTGTTCCCAGTACTTTTGTTAATTATTTATTTTCCACTATTGTTTCTGTTTCATTTGGCATCCCTCATTAAAAAATCACCAGACTGCCATAATCTTTTCCTCGGTTCTTTCAAGTGCAGATTATTATCCGTTCTAATGCTCTCATTTAAATCAATCAGCGTAGAGCTGATGTATTTTCTAAGATGTGCAAGAGTCTTATGATAAATCAATCAAGCCTTATTATATAAAGTGCCTTTCATAAGGGGCACTCACTCAAAGTGCTTTCCAAATAGTAGTGTCTTCAACTTCAAAGGAAACAAACATTATAAGAATGCAGTAAATAGAAAGGGGCAATTATGTAGAAAGTACAACAGATCATTATATTAAAATTGTACTGGAAGAAAGAAGGCAAAATAAAACAAAAGCAGAGATTGAATGTTGTAGATTAAGGGTAAAAATATCAGTGCTAAGAAATAAAGAAAATGTATTTCATATTTCTCCTGTCTATAGAGAGCATCACTTCTGTTTGCATGGTTTCCTATAACAGCAAATTAATGCTATAATTACCTGCAGTTCAGTCAGTCAGTCAGTCAGTCATTGTCCAACCTGCTATATCCTAACACAGGGTCACGGGGGTCTGCTGGAGCCAATCCCAGCCAACACAGGGCACAAGACAGGAACAAATCCCAGGCACACCACCACAGGGCACACACATACACACACACACACCAAGCATACACTAGGGACAATTTAGGATCGCCAATGCACTTAACCTGCATGTCTTTGGACTGTGGGAGGAAACCGGAGCACCCGGAGGAACTCCACACAGACACGGGGAGAACATGCAAACTCCACGCAGGGAGGACCCGGGAAGCAAACCCAGGACCTGCAGTTCAGTTATTCATTATTTCCATATACTAAATGCTCTAGATAATGTAAATGAAAAGTTGTATTCTGAAGGAATTTTTAAAGGTTCCCTCTTTCAAAAACACTTACCAGAGTTTAGAAATGTTAACTGTATTTTTATTACAACTACAAAACATCATTTCTACAGGAGATATGGAGGAAAGTTAGAAAAGTTCTGATTTGCATAGAGTTAAACAAATGTGTTAATGAAAGATCATATTTGTGGCACACTTTTTCAAAGTATGCAAACATACTGTCAGCATACAGACCTGTGAAGGTCACAGTATCTAGCAAAGTCCATATGCTTAATAGCATGGATTTAAGGAGTGGTGGAAATATAAGATTGTCTTGCAAAGGCACAAGATTCAAGGTATTTCCTACATTGGTACCATACTCTAAATAAAAGATGAAGCACCAGATTTTAATCCTGATGGCATCAATACAAAATGGTGTACTGAAGGAGGATTTAGTGCAAAATTACGTCTCTATTTGATTCCATGCATGTACTGTGTAATCAAAAATTTGTAGTAGAAATGAACGTTAGGCATTGGGTAAACAGTGTACTATTGCTGTGGGCTTGTAAAGCACCTGGTATTCAAAATAAAACTTTTAAAGATCACATCTAAAAAGCATCTAAAGCATAAAAACACATGACTAATCTGATAAGGCTTATGAGAAGGTTGTGAACTGAGGTGTTGGAATATTTAATTGGGTAGTATCATAACTTACACAGGTTTATAAGGAATTGACAGTGAAGATAGAACATTAGGAAACTCTAGACGAGAACAGATCATTCAGCCCAACAAAGCTCACCAGTTCTATCCACTTATTTCTTCCAAAAAAACATCAAGTCTTGTTTTGAAAGTCCCTAAAGTCTTACTGTCTGCCACACTACTTGGTAGCTTATTCCAAGTATCTATCGTTCTTTGTGTAAAGAAAAACTTCCTAATGTTTGTGCGAAATTTACCCTTAACAAGTTTCCAACTGTGTCCCCGTGTTCTCAATACAATATTTGTGCAATATTTAAATAAAAGTGACCATTTAAACCAAACCCAAGAGTTTCAGGGCCACTAGCTCACTGCGGCTGTTGTAAATCTGGTTCCACAAAATAGTGAAGGTTTCAGTCATCCAAAATGTCCACAGAACAAATCTCACCCAAGACAAACATGACCCTGGATAACATGAGGCTTAAGTTCTGTCTAGGCCTTAAAATGGAGGACAGGCTTTTAAAGTTAAAAATTTAAAAGACAGTTTCATATATATTGAAATTAATCTCACGAAAGGGAGTACTGTGGACATCCAGCTTGAACAGAGAATTGCCACCAGAATCTTTAAAAAGGAGGATCAATTAACAAATTTTGCAAAACCAACAACATGCACAAAAAAGGAGGCAAAAAAGGGAATCCATATCAAACAAGTTCTAAATCATAACAGAGTATCCCAATAAATAGAACCAAAAGATCAAAAATAACAGGCAAAGAATAATAAAAAGAACAACTAACAAAACTCACCTCCAAAGCATATTTAAAGAACTGCTAGGGACCTCATATCCAATGAGCCTTTATAGGCTGGGAGCAATCACATAGCTATGATGGACAGGTGGCCCTGCCTCTGGAGAACCACCTACAAAACAATGGAAAACTTTTTTTTTTTTTAATTTTATTGTTATCCATCCATCCATACATCCATCCATTTTCCAACCCGCTGAATCCGAACACAGGGTCACGGGGGTCTGCTGGAGCCAATCCCAGCCAACACAGGGTGCAAGGCAGGAACAAATCCCAGGCAGCCCACCGCAGGGTACACACACACACACACACACACCAAGCACACACTAGGGACAATTTAGAATCGCCAATGCACCTAACCTGCATGTGTTTGGACTGTGGGAGGAAACCGGAGCACCCGGAGGAAACCCACGCAGACACGGGGAGAACATGCAAACTCCACGCAGGGAGGACCCGGGAAGCGAACCCGGGTCTCTTTACTGCGAGGCATACAAATAGATCAATTTTTACAAAAAATAGGATTGAAAACAAATCAACCCCCACCCCTGAGAAAGAGAGCATGGCCAACAGAGTAAAACTTGAAGCTTGTAAAAATACATAAATTGATGAGTTTAATAGGCGGATAAAGATAAATGGAGAAGAAAAAGAAATGGGAAGAGAATTACTTCAAACAATGGAAAACTTAAAAGATATTTAAACAAACAGCACATAAATATTGGTAAACATAACAGAAACAAAAAAAAATGAAACGTCAACTAAATAATAAATGAACATATGACAAGAAATAAACTGAATAATTCAATTTGAAAAATTAACAAAGTAAAAATGGAACAGAAACATGAGCCAGGGAAGAAACCCTGGCCAGAATAAACAATGGCATCTGACAAATCCTGAGAAACAACTTCCAGGCTTACTAAATTCTGTTTAGCACAACACAGTCTCACTCAACCCAGGTGTAATCCTTCTACTGCCACCAACTCACCTAAATGATGTGTAGAAAATCTTCAAGACTTTTTACAGTGCACCTTTCTTGCTTTCTTATTTTCTTGGTCAAACATTTCATACCTTAGAAAGGATTTAGTCGCACCTATGTAGTAGTTTATAGCATGTTGTGCGATCACTTGCATTTTTTAATTGTTCACTGTCAATGGATATACTGTAGTAGATAACTGCAACCAACTGAACAGTAAATGTAAATGTTTTGATGTAAACATTATGATACATATGATCTCAATATTTGTATTGTGGCTTTTCTTTTAGCAGTGCCACCTTTTATCTGCACACCATACAGAACAGAGAGTGCTTCATTTCAATTTCCCTATCGCTTTCTTAGATTAAAAATTTGCCAGTCATGAAAGGTAAATTTAATTCAACATGATGAGAATTGTCAGTTTAATTGCTGATGGCTTTCTTTTTAAGAGACGTGAGTAATTCCATTTCACCCTTACTAAAATACCTTTTCACATTTCAAGACAAAATCTCTCTGTACTCTGACACAGATGACATATACACAAGAGAGGCATATTCTACAGTAAAGAGACAGTAAATAGTAAAAGATTAATACATCCCCTAATTCATTGGGTTACCACTTTAAAGTTAATACAGGAACACTACTGAAAAGTGAAATATTTTTTAAAATGCTACTAACCCCATGTTGTTTGTACTGATGGCCAAGAAAACTTTTTAATATCATGCTTTCATGGAGAATGAAGATAACAAAGTTCCTGATCCAATAAACTCAAATGGGGGCTAACACTGAACAGGAGCAAACAATATAGAAATGTCCATTAAACAAGCCTTGTCCCACATATTCCAAATGTCAGGTATCCAGTTATTTGTACAGAAGGCACCACACACATTTATTTTTTGATGGTACATGCAGCTAAAACAAGGTATTGCTGGATTCACTCACTCTGAAGGCCGCCATAATATGTACTGTAGTTCATTTAAAATGGGATTATTCAATAAGTGAATCCTCTTTAAATGCCCTGCAAACTGGGACATTTTTCTACAAGGGCATCATGTATGTTAACAAAGTATCTCTTTATGTTGTCCAAGAAAATCACATTGCTCGAAGCATTCAGGTCTTGTACAAAGACGGAAGCCTTCTCAATGTTCTGACAGCAGATGTGAAGTGCAACATTTGACAGGCTCAGCTTAACCCATGTTGCCTTATCAATCAAATGCCTGGACTGATGTCAAGTGTGCTTTTTTTAGATCTGACATCAAAACACGGAGGCTGAATTCAAAGAAAATTGCTAAAATATTTATAACACTTTTCTTTTGTTGTCGAAACTTTCATGAAAAATGAAATGATAACTACTATGACTTATTAAATATTTCAGTGCTAGGATAGCTAACAGAATTATCGTTTTTTTGCTATTTTAATAATTTTCACCAAATGATGGAATTTTAAAAATGACAATTTATGAAAATGCATTAGGTTTTATATACATGATGTGTGCCCAAAACAGATAAAAATTATTTCTAGAAATCTATTACAGGGCTGCGGGGAAGTAGAGCCTATCCCAGCTGTATTTGGCATAAATTAGATTTGGATAAGCTGCCTGTGGATTTCAGACCAAACTCACTAAAACAGCCACACTCAGTTATACAGAAACATTTTGGCATTATCAATGAGCTTAACATAAATGATTATATAAAGTTTAGAGGCAGCAATTGCATACCAGTTTGCCACTTTAACGACCAAAATGTAATCAAATAAATACTTTTCTTGTCTTCATCTATCTATCCATCAAGCCATGTTATTTTTATAGGCCTTGACTCACATGGGTCACCAAGATAAGTACAGGAGAAAGAGCAGAGACACCAAAGGTGCATCCTCGTCACCTCAGTGTGCTTCTCTCAGTTCAGAGGAGTAGCGGCTTTACTTTAATGTCTCTCCAGATGGCCAAACTCTTCAGGGTGACATTCCCTGCAGCTCTTACGGTGAAACCTAATTACTCTTGCTTCTCACTGAGAAGTTATTATTTTAGTTAATACCCACAGTTCATGTTTATGGTTGAGGGAGGACACCTAAATTTTAAAAAGTTAATAATGTTACAAGCCATAATAACATCAAAAGTATAGAAATTAACACTTCTATATAAACATGAAACATAGGGTAACATTAATCATCATTCCCAATCAGCACACAGACATCAAATTTAATAGAAACACACTTAAGACATATTCATCAAACTACTGTAGAAAATTTAAATCAAGTTGTTAAGTTTATGAATATCATATTTGTTTATAAATGCTTGGAATCTGGGAGT
Organism: Polypterus bichir lapradei; assembly: GCA_026402145.1. Classification (NCBI taxonomy): domain Eukaryota; kingdom Metazoa; phylum Chordata; class Cladistia; order Polypteriformes; family Polypteridae; genus Polypterus; species Polypterus bichir. Next base: position 13,120,375 of record JANRMT010062795.1, read on the forward strand.
CCTAAACTTACAAGAGTTGAACAGAGTGCTAGCAAAGCGTAATGTATTAAATAAGATTTTATTAGCTTTACGTTTCAATTGTGAATTCATATTGTGACAGTGGCAAGCAATGGTTTTGGATGTAATTCACCCACAAAATCAATCCAACCCACCCCACTTCACCCCTTCTTTGTGTTTGCCATCCTAGAAAGTCAAAAAGCTTTCTAAAATAGGCACTACAGACATCTTCAAATTTTTAAGAACAACCAGTAGTGAGCTTTCTTAATAATAGCAGATACTGTATGTTTAACTCTCATGTTAAGATGCTGAAAATGATATGACTAGGATCTTGAAATTCTACACTCATTTTACAATTAGAACATTGATGCTTAAAGGTATTTTTGTTTGTGTAATAAGATTAAAATAATATTAATAAAACACACCACTGTCCCACTACATCTTTGGATGAGGGTTTTAAAGATTAAAAATTTACAGTTTAGTAAATTATCTCCCACTTCATTACAGTGGTACAGTATAGAGACCATGGTACTGAAGTAATTGTTCCATCTTGTTAATAAGTAACATTATTTCCTTCCCCACTGAGGTGTAATTAAGACCAAATCATGTATACACCCACTAGCTAGGAACAGTTATTACACCTGAGTGAGTCAGATAATCTTTTCTAAAAAAGAACTAGACCACATCATCTAGAATTTCTAGTGGTGCTACATGATTAATGTCGTCAGAAATGTATTTTGTGCTGAGTCCCGTCTTTCATGGCCTTGTTCTGTCTACATGTTGTGTGTGTATGTAAATATGCTCCCCTGGAGCATCACCTGCATCGTATCATTCACTATTTAAACGGAAGGACAGAAAGGAAAAAAAAATCCCATTCTACTTGACGCTACAGAGACAGGAGAAAGCATGGATTCAAATCATTCGCACCTTTGTTTACCTGCCACTTTCAATGCCCAACAGGAACATCTTTGCAACGCAAAACCCTGGGGTTCTGGATTATGCCATATGCCGAGGATAAGCACGGTGAGACTGTTTCTTGTTGTTTAGGGAGAGGAGCAAGCCATCATTTTCATCTTTGTCATTTCCATAGGACAATTTTTCCAGCTGAACCAAGTTCACAAACATTATCTATTTTCCGTTAAATCTTCTGGACTTTTATCTGCATTTCGCACTTTCTGTGTGTCTTATTGAGTTTCTGTTCAGTGTTGGCTCGAGGGAGGGTTTGTATTGCATATTAACTTTGTGCTGCACTTTTTCTTTTTATTATTACTTTTTGCCGGACACTATTGGGGTTGAATGTTATGTCAGGGTTGGTTGGGGTGTGATGTATATATTGTTTGGTGTTAAGTTTTTCTTTATCACTATATTCTCACTTTATTATTTTAATATAGAAGACCAGTTACAATTCACACAGACAGGCAGAATGAATTAACAAGGGAGATGTTTTGTAAAGGCTATTATATTATGCTGCTCATTACACGGTGGTAAATACCACAAATAGGAATATTAGATTATGTAGATTATGATTAACTCAATTTCACTTACTATTGTTCAGAGTTCTTAAATCAGAGGTCTATGGCATGTAACGTGACAAAAGGAAAACCAGCACACTCTAAAAAATGGTCGGGATATCAACTGGATTACCCTGTTTAATACTGACAAAAGAAAAGACATCTCTGTAGCCCAGAAATAAGAACAAAAAAAATGGCATATTTTGCCTTAACAATAATGGCTGACTGGGAGCTCTATTCTCAGAAAGTGTCAGGTCAATATGTAATGCTTCCATCTGGGAAAAGTTCCTTTTTATACTTGAAGGAACCGGAAGTTGGTACCTAGACACTCATGCATAACAGGCAGTACATGTGAACAAAGGACACAGGACATTCTAACCTCACAGAGTTATATGATAGGAATAATTCTGAGCTTAATTATTTCGTGTCTGGTACAGATGTATTAAGAATGTATTCATTTGATGGCTGAAACACAGTGTCTGTCTTGCATCAATTTCAAGTCCAGAGTTTGCTTACATAAAACTTTGATGTACACTGTAACAAAAGAATACAAATAAATTAAGGCTATTTGGGGCATCTTGAAGGCTAACCTAGTATATTCAAGGAAAACAGGGGTAAAATGCCTTGAAAAGAAAAGAAATGTCCTAATGACATGAGTCATTACGCAACCAGACTAGCTAAGAAGGGGTTTGCTTCCAGTAAAAAAGGATCTTAGCAGGAAGAAGCGGGTTCAGGTGGGCTGAAACCAGAAGTGAAGTTTGAGGAGGCATGGTTGTCAATCTTCCAGTTTGCAGAGAGAGGAAGAGAAGAGGCATTAGTCAACAGCACTCTCTGGCTTTCCAGGTGATGATTACAATTATTTGAGCCCTAATGTCCCCTATGCACATGGGTGCGACATGAACCCCCCACAGCCCAGACCCATCGGATCAGGTTTTCTGGGGCTGCAAGGTCATGAACTCAGTGTAAAGCATCGAGGTTGGCATGGAGAAAGCCTTGACAATGGAATGAGTTTGAACTGAAATGGTTACAGATCCAAGAACCACCTGGTGACACGAGGATTTAACTCCTTATGAAGTGCCATCCATTGTAGGGGTGCACGGTCCATCACCAGCGAAAATTCATACCCTTGAAGGTAGTAACGTAACTGGTTAACAGCCCACTTAATCTCCAAAGCTCCCCTTTCCACCACTGCATACCTGCTTTTTTCTGATCCAGTCGTTTCCGGCTAAGGAACATGATGGTGTGTTCAACACTGTCGACACATTGGCTCAGCATGGATCCAAGACCTGTGTCTGAAGCATTAGTTTGTAAAATAAAAGGAGAAGAAAAGTAAGGAGTAATTAACACTGGTGCTGACATAGGGGCCTGTTTTAAGTCATAGAATTCAGCCTCTGTTTTAGCATCCCACACCATCATCTTAGGAGCCCTCTTTTTTTCTGAGGTCTGACAAGAGAGCTGCTCATTTAAAAAAAACAGCTAACCCTGCACCTGTTTCTTGTTCTACAGAGGGGGCCAATTCAGGATGGCATTTATTTTCATCGTATTGTGGATGAACGGTACCCCTGCCCATCAAGTAGCCCAAATATTTAGCTTACGTCAATCTGAAGTAACACTTCCTCTGGTTGATATGTAGGCCGGCTTTGCTAAGTGTCAGGAGCACCACACAAACCTGCTGCACGTGTTCCTCATATATGCTGCAATAGTAGGCGGCACAATAGTTATTGTGGGACTGCAATAGTCTATCCACCAGATGCTGGAAAGTTGTAGGATCCCCATGTAACTAAAATGGGAGAAGATGATACTGCCAATGGCTGCTAGGGGTGCTGAATGCGGTCATTACCTTGGTGGATTCCATTTAGGGAATTTGCCAGTACTCTTTTGTTATGTCAAATACTGAGCCTTACCAAATTGCTTGAGGAGTTTGGCATCAGATAGACATCAAATTGGGAGACTGGATTGAGTCAGCGGAAGTCATTGCAAAAGCACCAACTCCCATCAGGCGTAGGCACCAAGACTATAGGATTGGACCAGGGAATAAAAACCTTCCTCATTAACACCAAGGTCCAGCATCTTCCTGATCTCTAGGCGATATTGGTGTTCTCGGATGATGACCCCAGGCTCAGTAATGATGTTGTGTACAATCAGGGAAGTTTTTTCAGGTTGGACATTCACCACTTCAGGGACAGACAAGATGGCTACTTCTAGGTATTGTAGCTTGTTAGAAGCCAAATTAGGACTGAAATTAAGGGTGCTGTTTTCAGTTAAGTAGGAACAAGGCTGTCTGGAGTACAGATCAGGGTTCCTTTCCTTCCACAGTTTCAGCAGATTCACAAAGTATACTTGTTTGGCTGGTCATCTATTCAGTTTATTGACCAAATATTAGACCAGCCCCTTCCTCTCCTTAATTGCCAATGTGCCAACAATTTGTAGTCGGTAGTGGGAATCAAGACCATGACTCGATCTCCAGGCTGGAATTTCTAAAGTGTTGTGCCGTGGTCATAATAGTGAGCCTGTGCTGACTGTGTGTGCTACATATTTTCTTTTAGGATTGGCCAAATCTTTGTACAATATATTCTAAAATATTAGTGGGAAGAAGTGCCTCTCCTTCCCAACCTTCTTTTAAAATACCTAATAGTAATAATACCTAGTAATAGGTTGTCATTCGTATAGTAATTCAAATAGGGAGAACCCCATGGAGGCTTGTGGGACCTCCTAATAAGTGAAAAGTTTGAGGGGAAGTAGCTGATCCCAGTTAATCCCATTCTTGCTGACCACCTTGCAAAGCATTTGTTTGAGCTTCAGTTTGAAGATGGTATACTGAGGTTTTTAGGTACTTATTGAACAGTAACTTAGCAACTTCTTTGAACATTTCTGAAGTGAAGTGTGTCCCATAGTCTGTTGGGACTTCTTTAGGGATACCAACACCCATGAACACCACTACCAGCTTCCATGAGATATTTTTGGAATTGGCAAGGAAACCGTGTAGCATAGTCTACAATTACTAAAATATATTTGTGACCACAATATCAACTCCTATTCTTTCAAACGGTATGTCAATGAGTGGGATGGGCACCAGAGGAGCAAGTTCCTTCTTCGGAACCTGCTACAATTGACCTTCAGAAAAGGAAGCACAAAAATGGTGGACATCCTCATTTATGCCCAGCCAATAAAAATCAGAATTTAATCCTCCTCCAGGGTCTTCTCGGTTCCGAGATGGGCACCAAGGAGGTGGGCATGTGCTAGTCTGCAAAACTGCTGCTGGAAGACTCATGAGACTAACAACATTGACCTCGGCCTCATGCTCTGCTACAAGATATAATAGATCATTATGAAGCACAAAGTGGAGCTCCAGTGGCATGATAAAGGATGTGCATTGGCTGTCAATCAGGACAACTGCTTTTTTGGCAAACTTAATGAAATCATTGTTACACCGTTTTCTTTTGAACAAGGCCTGAGTTTGCCCAAATTGAAAATGTAAAGTAGTGAGGAGATCCAGAGCGACCTCAATAAGTGATGTCCCGAAACACCTTGCTGTCAGTCTCTGTAGTGACGTCGGAGCGAGACAGCGTAATATCACTCATGTTGTAACAAATCAGTAAGTGATCATGCACTGCTTCCGGTTGCTGACGCAACTTGGGGTCAGTTTGCAATGGTAATTTTCTGTCTATAATTACACCCAGAACTTTACACGGGGTGGTTCGTGTCACTCTGCTTTTTATGTTTGACCAGTCTTGCCACAGTATCATAGGCAGTCCCTGGGTTATCCCTTGGTTGGTAATGATACAGATGGCGGACCTGTACCATTAAGTTTACCCATGAATACAGGTGAGACTGGTCACTCCTGGTGTCCATTGACACGGAAGCTTATAACGGTGAGCAACAATGAAAATATTACTGCTGGAATTTATAAGTGTGGTAACTTTATGCCCATTCACTACAACCATCATGGTGACCGGAAGTGGCAGAGGTTTGGCCATCAGACAGTACCTTACTCCTCGTTGCCAACTACAATTCTCTGGCTCACTGAAACGGAGACAAAAGGTGATGTTGTAACCTTGCTCCTGTACTTGCGGTAGTGTGTGTGTGTGTGTGTGGGGGGGGGATACACTATGCCTCTCTTGTAGTCCGATCATCCAACCCATGGTGTTGTGGGTAGGCTAAGGTATGGAGGCATGTCTCGTCAGGGTTGGCCAGCAATCAGCAGGCTGTTTTGAATTCTTGATTTATGAAGCTGTGCAGTGTCACTCTAGGTCTTCCATAGATTTTATCTCAAGCCTACGGATCAGCTGGGCAACAAAAATGGGGAGAGCATTCATTAGATAGTTGCATGAGACCTTCTCTGCAAACTCCCTCTGAGAGCAATTTTCTGGTTTCAAACAGTGCCCCACTTTGCCCCATATATCAAAAGCTTGGCAGAGTGCTGGCCACTCAGGGTCAAACCCGACATGTCCTTGCTTGCTGGTCCGGTCTGATGCCATATCGTAGCAACACCTCGGCTTTGAGTTGGTTGTTCTCACCTGCAGCTTGCTCATCTCTGGGTTGTTCCCTTCAGAAACGCTGCCAATATGTGTGCCCACTCCACATTCTCCGAGTGATGATGGGTAGCAGTATGTTCTAAAACTAGAAAGAAAGTCTCAGTATCGTCATCATGTTGTAATGGTAATAATAACTATGATGGACTTGACAGGCATTCTTGTTGAAGAGTGGCATGGGTTCTCATATGTACCTCCGCCTCAGCAAGCTGTGTCCGTTCTTCCCCTACCTGGAAATCTAAAGTCCAGATTTACACCATTATAATGCATATTTGCTCCTGTTGCTCCATTAGTCAGCAACATTTGTAGAATCCTGACAACTACACCTTTGTAACAAAAGGATACAAAGAGATGAATGATCTTTGGGGCACCTTGAAAGCTAACCCCATATATTCAAAGAAAATGTGGAGTAAAGAGATTTAAAAAAAAAAAGAAATGTTGTAATGGTGCATGTCTCCAAAGCAGACTAGCTAACATGCCTTTGCTTCCTGTAAAAAGGGTTCTTGGCAAGAAGAGGCAGAAACCGGAAGTGACATCCAAGGTGTCATGGTTTTCAATCTTGCGGTCAGCAGAGTGATGAAGAGAAGAGGCATTAGTCAACAGTGCCCTCTGGCTTTCCAAAGGAAGATTACAATTATCCAAGCCCTTAAACTATCCCCTATGTGCATACATGTGTCAATGCTTTTGAAAACATTTAAGAAATTGTCATACAATCTAAAGAAACTCAGAAAAATAAACAAAAATAAGCTTGTAGTATTATTTAAATACTGGTTTTGAAGATGATGAAGGGAGAGGGCAGGCAGCAACGGTGACATGATGATAACCTCCACCCTTTCAGAAGGCATCCACTGACACACTACTGGCCAGAGTAGTGGCAACATCAGGACCTGAGCTGAAGCTAATGAAGCTTTTGAAAGCAGAACACATGAGTACATGTTGTGGTGTCACTGGTGCACAAAATGGCCACTTGCACAGATCACATGAAATCATGTTACTGGTATTCACAGCCAGAACAGCTGTCAGTAATAAACACTTCTGAAAGTCTGTGTAATGAAAGTATAAACTTAGGGTGAATATTGAGTTTTAAGTACTTCATGCATCATTTCTTCTGTTTAAAAATACATTTTTAATTTAGCTCAAATTTAATTTGTTCAATGATATAAAAAGAGATAAAAAGCCAATATACATTTGTCTTGTATACTCGTAAACACACACACACACATTGGTTAAATTCTTTTAGTGGATGTTGTCAATGATTACATTTACATTTTATTGTCTCTGCTTTTGAGACAGGAAAAGTGGACTGAGTTTCCATTATTTGTTAAGATATAGAGCAGGAAGTAAAGACAGAGAGAGAGATGGAGAAATTGAATAAAGGCAGATAGACTGATCATCAAAGAAATCATAGTGCAAACAGAGGATAGTTAAGATGATGCAACTACAGATAGGCACTCAGACGAAAATCAAAGCTTTTTAATTAAAAATCCCATTAGTTCAAAGGCAGCCAATTACATCTCAAGTGTGGAGTGCAAGGTCAGAGTTACAACCATATTTGCAATTGAGAGTTTTAAGTGCTAACAGAATATCCTGCCTCTAAAGAAAATTGAATCAATAGAAATGTGTTCTAAAAATGAACACATACGGAGCTGCCATGTTCAGAACATGAACTCCAGTTAGATTTCAGAGGAGTAGTGGCAAGGTTGTTATTATTCTAATTGAAAGTGTCAAGCCAGCCTGCTTAAAAGCAACATTTAAGGGAAAGCAACCACTGGTGCAGCAATAACTGCTACTTCTCTGCATGAGTGCAGTAACAATTATAAATTAAATAGGTGAATTTTTAACATTGTTTTTCATTCCGAGAGAGCAAAAGGGCAGCCTAAGCTATCAATTTCTGCAACTCAGACAAAACATAACAATTCAAAGTAATCTAAGGAAAAAATCATTTTTGTAAGATGATTGGGAAAATAATAAAAATGGAAAGTAGAGACAGCACATTGTTATTTAGCGTTTATTAAAAAATAGTAAAAGTGCACTGTACAATTGTCAGTGCAAGTATGTTAGACTTTAGGTGAGTAATGCTAGCAATTGAATCCATATATAACTATTTTAATTTACTCTTGTCTAAAATAATTAGATCCCATTGTAAGTAATAATGGTGCCTCTCAGGGGGGCAAATAGGGGAAACACAGGGTGTGTTGCATGAGGGCCCATAAATAGCCACACTGTTCTGTGTTCTTGGGGTAGGTAGCCGTGTACCCCGCTGACTAAGGTACATCACTATGGGGCCAAAAAATAATAATTCTTGCATACCGACTTCAAAAGGTTTGTTATGCTCCTGGCTGCAATCATGCTATGGCTTCACTACTGCTGCCTATTCTCTCATAAAATTTATTTCTGTAAAAAAGTAAGTGGATCACAAACAAGAGCCTTACTTTGCAAACCTAATCTTATGGTGCTTCTATGTGCTTTGCAGGTAAATAATAATTCCTGCTAATTTTTATTAGGCTTGCTTATATTACAACTTCAACTCGGAATGGTACAGAAAACACAAATTAAAAGAGAAAGCAGTGATTAGTAAATGACAGTAAATGATATCTAACCTGAAAACAATATAACAATTCATTACAGTTTTTGATGTTACAACTAATGAATTTTATTTTTTTAAATAAACACTTATTTTGAGAATTAATCTCTTTGTAACATTACCTTTCCTTCCAATAACAAACATTTAGCTACTGAAGACACCAATTTATTGGTTAGGGTGTAATTTTGTCCCATTATTCTTGCAAACACGTCTTAAGGTGTGCAATAGTATGGGGTCAGTATCATTGTCAGATTTTATGTTTCAAAATGCACAATTGGGGACAGGTCAGGACTACAGGCAGGCCAGTTGAGCAACCATACCCTCCTCCTATGCAGCCATATCTTTGTAATACATGCAGAATGGGGTTTTGCTTTGTCTTGCTAAAATATGCATGGGTGTCCATGGAAGACATGTTGCCTTAAAGGCAGCATAGGTTGCTCCAAATTCTGTGTGTACTTTTTGACACTAATGATGATTTCACCCATACCTAATGTGCTGGTACAACCCCATACCATCACACATTCTGACTTCTGGACTTGTAGCTGGTAAAAGTTTGGATGATCCTTTTCTTCTTTGCTCCAAGGAGACAATGTGGATTTCTTCCAAAATGGACAAAAATGTTGTTTTATCTGACCACAATACATCTGACATTTCTACTGTGTGATGGTCCTTCCCAAATGCCTCAGAGCCCAGAAATGTTGACAGTGCTTCCGGACATTGTTAACACAAGGCTTTCCTTTTGCACAGTACAGTTAGAGTCAACATTTGTGGATGTATCTACCCGTACATATTGTGTTACTTGATATGTGACTATATGAGTTATTGATGAGTGACGTTTTGTGATGCAGTCAGCATAGTCATTCGCCCTTGCCTTTTATGCATCAGAATCAGAATGAGTCCCTGAATCATTTAATTCTTTTAGACACTGTTAAGAGTGAAATACAAAAACCCCTTTCAGGCTCTTTGAGTAACATTGTTTTTTAAACTTTTGAAATATTTTCTTACATGTTTGTGGGAAAACTGACAATCTTGGGCCCATCTTTGCTCAGACTAGGCCTTTCCTGGGTGCAGCTTTTATACTATTACCTGTTGAACATCTTCGGTTACTACTCACATCATTATTTTTTTTAACTCATTAGTGGCCTTAAATTGTCCCATCCAAACTTTTTTGGAAGGTGTTGGAGGCTCTCAATCACAAGAATGGATGTATATTTATGAAAAAATTAAGATGACCAGACTAAAGATTAAATAGTGTTTCTGATAGATTACAAGTCAAAGTGAATGTCAAAATTGCTGCTTTCTGTTTTTATTTGCATTTTCCATACTTTCCCAACCTTTTACAAGGTGGGACTGTAATTTCTTTTATTCTAGTTAAGTTCACATTCCTGCTCCACACTTATTTGACTACAGTAAAGGCTTGTCTATACAAACAGGAAGTCCTGATGTGCATTTTATGCTTTATTTCAAAGCGAGAATTGTTTTTTATTAATAAGGAATACAAATATTTAGAACAGCCTTTAACTAGTGTTATGACATGGAAGTTCAGGAAAAGTAAGTTTTAAAGCAATCAAAAATTCAAAAGTGGAAAGAAAGTAAATGCATAAGTGCGTAAGATGTTACATATAAAACTTTCAAAGAACCTCTAATTATTATTTAGAATGAAAGGTGCTTGGAAGGAAAATGAGAGGGTGAAAAATAATTACTTACAAAATTTTTCATTACCATGAGATAAAAGATTTCTATGTTGAACTAGCTTTTTTTTCTTATACGTTTGTAAGAAAGTAGGTTTATTTTTCAACCAAAGCATCCCCATGTCTATACAACTAATGTGGCAATTTACAATCATTCCAAAACTCAATACAAAGTTGAAATTAAACCTTTCGACTGAGACATAGTAAAGCACAAAGAATAAAGGATTTGTACAATAGTTTAAATCTACATTTTTCTGTCTGGCCTGTCATGGTGGTGCCAAAGGGGTGTCACTGTTTCAGTTGCTCGACACACCTGACTGCAAGCAGTCATTTGCCATGTGTCAGCTTGCCTTTTTATGAACATTTTTTACTATGTTCCATTCAAGGTCACATTGTAATTCAATACTATTACTAAAAGGTCAGAAGAGGACAGCATGCAAGGCAATATTATATGCAGTCTGAGGTAAAAGAACAAACTGCACTGGTCTTATATTAATGAATTGTATGCATATTGCATCTCGTAATCTCTCTATAATACAGAAAGCAAGGACACGCCAGAGTACCTCTACATGTACATTAGAGGAACATCCAAATCTTATACATGCAAAGCCCTCACTGAACAACGATTTCAGACTATTATATATATATATATATATATATATATATATATATATA
>JANRMT010062795.1:13132986-13155139 GCA_026402145.1 Polypterus bichir lapradei
TATATATATATATATATACAGTGCATCCAGAAAGTATTCACAGCGCTTTTTCCACATTTGTTATGTTACAGCCTTATTCCAAAATGGATTCAGTTCATTTTTTTCCTCAGAATTCTACACCCAACACCCCATAATGACAATGTGAAAAAAGTTTACTTGAGGTTTTTGCAAATTTATTAAAAATAAAAAAAATGAGAAATCACATGTACATAAGTATTCACAGCCTTTGTTCAAAACTTTGTCGATGCATCTTTGACAGCAATTACAGCCTCAAGTCTTTTTCAATATGATGCCACAAGCTTGGCACACCTATCCTTGGCCAGTTTCGCCCATTCCGCTTTGCAGCACCTCTCAAGCTCCATCAGGTTGGATGGGAAGCGTCGGTGCACAGCCATTTTAAGATCTCTCCAGAGATGTTCAATCGGATTCAAGTCTGGGCTCTGGCTGGGCCACTCAAGGACATTCACAGAGTTGTTCTGAAGCCACTCCTTTGATATCTTGGCTGTGTGCTTAGGGTCGTTGTCCTTCTGAAAGATGAACAGTCGCCCCAGTCTGAGGTAAAGAGCGCTCTGGAGCAGGTTTTCATCCAGGATGTCTCTGTACATTGCTGCAGTCATTTTGTATAAACTGATATATATATATATATGAATAAAAAATACTATGTTGAGATGATATAATATGCCAGTGACTTTGCATCTGGAGTACTATGTGCAGTTTGGGTCACCAATCTAAAAAAACACATACATAAGTAGAAACAGTGCAGCCATGTACATCCTGGGAAAAATGGCCATGTCATACACTGGCATGCTAGCAGAAGTAAACATACTTAGTCTTGAGCAAAGAGGGCCGGGTGGGAACGTAAAGTTTAACGAAAACAATTCTTTCAATGAAATAGTGAATCATGTACTCAGGGTCAATGGAGGGTATTAAAATGAAGTGCATTTACAACAGCAGCCAAGAAGAATTTCTTTACTTAAAGGCTCATGGGAATCTGCAGCAATTATGACAATTATAGCTGAGCACCTGGGCCCCCTGACTCCGTACTACGATAATTTTGCCTCCCCAAGCTGATCAAATGATGTGCCTATGCTACACTCATGCTTAACGTCAATCACATTGTCTGCCAGGGATCCCAACAGGGCTGCTCCACCAAACTCTAACTTCCATGTATAGCCCTGTGAGCATCCGAACTGGGGCTCTATATGAGGGACACTGCCACCTATTCAAGTAGGGGATGAATCGCTCCCTTCCATACTCTCCTGACAGTTCTTGTACTCGTCAGGCATCCCACCCAGGAAGGGGATCATAAGGTGCCCCGAACGTGTATTGTCCCTAGCCTGATTAGTCCATCTTTCCATTATGACATCCCAGCTGGGTAAGGACTCCACCTCCATCCTGAGTGGGATGACCAATTGAGCGGCAGAGACGGAAAGTGGCTGGCGCATAGCGCAGGCCATGGGGGTTGGCAAGCACAGTGAGCAAGGGGGATCCCCCTAGTATATATATACATACACATGTGTGTATTCATGTAAAGCAAGCTCTGTACAAGCAAATGCATTATATATGTAGGTGCACTAAAGTGAATGTTAGCATGTAAAAAATAATTTCCATTAAGTCACATTGCAACTGCCAGCAACTGGCACAGCTTATGCAGTCAGTTAGTAGTTAGTGTGTTCACAATACAATATCCATCCATCCATCCATTATCCAACCCGCTATATCCTAACTACAGGGTCACGGGGGTCTGCTCATTCTGGAAAAAGCATTAGTTTTTTCAAAATAACATGCCACTCCACTACATTGGCTCCACGTTGTCTGCCCTGGGTAATTAATTAGAATTAGCTGATGCCTCAGCAAAATATGATTCTAGAATTGGCAAACTTTATGTGTTCTAAAGGCTTAATTAATGTGAAGTCCAAAATGCACATAATTAAGGCAAGTTATTTTATAAAAAATGCAAGGAAGGAATAAAATGAGGGAAAGTACAAGCTAACAAATTAACAAAGTAAACAAAGAGTAAAATAAAGATTTGGAGGGGATATGATTGAAATTTTTAAAATTTAAAAGGAATTACTGCAGTGGATCCTGGCATTTACTGTACTTTAAAATGTGATCTACAGGCAGAACACAAGGACACAGATGGAAATTTGTTAAGGATATAAATCACAGTTTTTCCTCACACAGAAGACCATGGACATTGAATAAATTAGCAAATAGTGAGGTAAAGATTAGGATTTTAGATATGTTCAAAACTACACTTGCTGTTATTTAGGAGGAATTAGGTAGATAGGATTGGCAAGCTTTGCTGGACTGAGTGGTCTATTCTCATGAAATGTTTTCTAATGGGTATTTCCATGTTCTGTTCACATAATTAAACCAGTTGAATGCTTGCCTCCAGCTCTCCTGCCTACTCTACATTCAGTTATGCTCCAAGAGATAAGTTCCTGCAATTACCTACAATCACTTCTGGAGTAAGGGGCTGTTCAAATTTATTCTAGACTTGACATTATTTGAACATATCATTTTATAGTATTACCTGTTTACAGGGATGTTGTAAACCACAATTTAGCATCACCATGTAAAAATACATATATATATATATATACTGTATATATAAAAATTGTGAATTACATTTCTACAAGTATTTTAAATTCTTGAATGGTTTAAGTTACACAAATACATATTGTATATTGTTGGTGACTTATAGTTAAGACATACAGGTTTCTTCTACAAATACAAAACTTATTTTTACCCTCAGCTACAAACAGAATATCTCCTGAGTTAAATGACTAGCAATGAAAACACCAGTGACATCTGATTCCAGTTAATGCATCGATTGCTTGAAGGCAAGTGGTCATTTATCATTCTTTTTCTGCCTGCTAGATTTTTCAAACTGTCCATTTGAAATGATTTCTTTGTTATTATCTGTTATCGCTTTAGAATAAAGTAGAGTAGAGTACATTACAAGCTCTACTATACTTTTCATTTATTGCATATATAATAGACAATTAAAGTGTATATTGCAACAACGACACAAACAATACAGACCTGTACGTGATTAAATGATGCCTTTTAAAAAGGTCTTGAATGAGGACCTCCTTCCTCCATTTTACATTTACATTTATTTGCTTTGCAGATGCATTTATCGAAGGTCAATATAATTGAATAAACATCAGTCTGGGGGACTGTTTAGGAACAAATGTTACAGAACAAAGATATAAAATTTATCATCACAAGTGAATAGCTCCGAACAAAATACAAGTTAGTTAATAACAACAACAATAACTTATTTTTTGAAAAGCGATCTTCACTGAGTGAAGGCACACTATGCTGTGAACAATTCTCAGTTAAAATACAAGCATAGACTATACCAATTACTAAATACAGAACTAGTAAACATAAAAATAAGATTTGTTAAAGCACACAGAGAACAAAGTACTCATATAAACTGATTAAACATAAATGCAGACCAACAATATTTGTCCATTAATACATTGATGAACAATTGATAAACTATGTCCATTTGAAAACAGAGGAGATTAAAACTGTAAAAGAGAAAGTCAAAAATAAAGTTACAGTCCTTGAGACCTTGACCAACTGGCCATCTACCCCCTTGTGTGTTTTCTGCAGTTGAGTTTGTGCTGGCTGTCCTATTGAGAGAATCCTTCCATCCAATGATTCCAATGCTCCTTTATTCAAGATGACTATTCTATAAGCAGGAGAGCAGTCTGGCACATCCAGATACTAAGAAGAGAGACAGAATCATAAGAGGGTAGTAATTGTTTAAAAATATTGTGAGATTTTTTAACTCTTCTATGACCCTCCCCAATGGGGCAACATGCCAAAATGCAATCGACACATCTGTTGAGGGCTGCTTGTCCTTCGCCAAGGCAATCACAGGTTCACAACATTCTGCAGATTTGCAACACCTCGCGGGTTCAGAGCACCACAGAAGCAACTGCAAGGTCACCGCCTCATCACGCAATACATCTGTTGCCCTACCCATTTGCTTTGTTTGTGTGTAGTAGAGTGGTAGCTCCCACTTCAGTAAATAACCTTGCTGTTCCTGTTTCGAGATGAATAAAGCTGGTTTTCCTGAAGTACTTAGACTCAGCCGTGTCACAATATACTTACTGTATATATATTGTGATACTAATCAGCAGCTCTAGGCAGGGTATGCCAGACTAAACTAGTAAGTCTTCAACTTGGATTTAAAAGCTGCGACTGAAGTGGAATCTCTTATATTAGGAGGCAGGTCTTTTCACTGCTTCAGGACTCTGTAACTAAAAGCTCAACTTCCCACTGTTATTAATCTTGGAATTAAGTAAGCTAGCTATCTCAGCGTGCACTCTGGTTTGTAAGTAAAGATAAATTTCAATAAGTAAGTACAGCCTTGGGCATAGGTGCTACACATGAAAAAGTGTCTGGTGTCACGCTTGGGTTACAGATTTGCACAGAGACACAGGAGGTCGTAGAAACAAGAAGGATTCTTTTTATTCAAACACTGCAAACAAACATTTCTCTCTTCAAACTTGCTCCTTAACAGAGTTGTCAGTTTTGTCTATCAATTAAAGGTAAGTTCCTTCCTCTTCGTATGAATACGCGTCAGGAGCAGAGGTAGTAGTTTTAGAGAGAGAGAAAGCAAAACAAATCAATACCCCAAAAAGACAGGCGCTGCGCGAGGCTTTTTAAAGCCGGCGGAGTGCCGCGTGAGGTTTATATTACGCGATATAGTGCACGGACAAGGAGTAATGTGAGGGTAGTCAGTGTTTCAGGGGGTTGTGGTTTTCCTAGGGCGACGAACAGCTCTCCAGCTCACACTGGATTGAGATTTAATACCACTCAGCAGTGACATCACCAGAAGCTCTTCATCAGCAGACCTGAGTGGACAAAAAGGAACATAGCAACTCTACATATACTGTATATATGTGCTGACCCATTGACTACTCTGTAGGCAAGCATCAAGCATTTATTTATTCCACTATCAATGTAGTGATCTAGAGTGACATGTGCCTCATCTGGATGAACACCAAACATGCTACTGCATTTTGAATCATCTGCAGTGGCTTGGTGACAACTGCCAATACTCCTGCAGGCTGGAGAGTTGAAGTAGTCCAGATGTGACAATACCCGAGCCTGGGCCAGGAGTTGTGCTACATAATCTTTTTAATACAGTCTGATCTTGTGGATTATGTATAGAGTAAATTTGCAAAACTGAGAGGACATGATCGCTGAAGGACAGATTATCATTGATCACTACCTCAAGGTTGCATACATACTTGGCAGGTGTTTCTAATAATGAACCAAGCTGAACAAAGATGAGGTGCTAAAAAGATGGACAATCTGGAATAACAAGTAGGTGCATGTTAGCCAGGCCAAGCTGGAGATGGTGTTCCTTCATCCAGATTGTAATATGAGTGAGACATGCAGAGAATATAGGTGAAACCAAGTGGTCCTCCGAAGGAACCGGCAAATAAAGCTTTTTTATCATCATTATAGCAGTGATACGAAAGAACATGGGACCAGATGGTGTAGTGAGGAGGTTTTTGGAACGAAGAAGACAGAGCCCAGCACTGATTCATGGATCATCTCTGTGCTTTCCTGGTGCACCCTCGGCCTCTCCCTTAAATACATCTGCCTAAGAGATAGGACTCAAACCATCTGAAGACAGTCTTGTTGATGCCAAGATCAGACAGTGTGGCAAGGAGGAACTAATGTTTGACCATATCAAAGGCAGTCGAGTGATCTAGCAGGATGAGGATAGCTGACATCTTGCTAGCTCTAGCCTGCAGTTACATGTTGACAGTTGTAAATAGTGCCATCTTGGTGGAATGGCCCTTCTTGAAATATAATGAAGCTATAGTTATTTATAAGAGGTTAAACTATGTTCTGTACATAGTTGTTTTTGTAACAATAAACTTGCATCACATTAGTAAAGTAATGGGAGATACACAGTAGCATTTTGCACAATGCAGAGTCTAAAAAGCTGTTGGCTTATCTATCAGTTAAAAACTTCAATATATTCAATCATTAAAAAAGGAGGAGAAAAACTGAGAAACTGAGTGCCTGTGAAAATATGGATTTTTTTTTAAGTTTTCAACTTTTGAAGCTAGTCAGCATGAAGACACTAAACACTTTTGAAATGTGTAGGCTTTTACTGATCATTATGAGCTATGTTTCCACATCTTAAAGCTGGGGGGGAAATTTTGCATAGTGCATTTTCAAAGATGACATCCTTTTATGGCTGGCCTTTCTCACATTTCTAAGTGAAAATTGATAGGTGGAAAATGTAAAGATGACCTCATGGGAGCAGTTGTACTTTAATGTGATGACAAGTACAGAAAAGACATTTTATACAGATGCCAAAGAAAAAACTTGATACTTTTTGAAGCTGTAATCAATGATGGTATCAATAAATACATCACTAAATGTGTTTAATTACTTTCTAATGTCTGATGTTTAAACTTGGCCAAAAATAAGAAAGACATCTGTATTGCTGGTAGAATGGAATGATTTGGAAAGATGACGTTACTGTATTTGTTGATTCCAGTAATTTCTTTGCAGTACTATATTATTAAAGCCATCAGCAAACTGACAGAATTTTTGTTCTTGTCTTTAATTTCAATGTGAGCAGTTTTAGTTATAACTAAGAGTCTTAATACAGAGTACTAACTTAGCAGTCTCATTACACTTAGTTTTTCTATTAGGAAATATGAAGCACATTCATCTTATCAATATTCATTCATTTTATTCTAAAAATTAAAGTAAAATTAAATCAACTAACCATGTGTCATAAAATCTTATATATACAGTATTACACTGTAGTGATTCCATGATTGTCATCTGCACCTTGCCACAACAACAATAATTACTGCCAATAAAATATTTGTACAGAATAATTTGTCTTGTAAAACATATGGCCCTCCTCTTCTGGAAATGGAAAATAGCTTGTACTGTTTAAGAACAAATTTGGACTGAAATCTTTCTTTGGCATGCAAGCTGTATTCTGTTGACACCAAGCACAACTCCACTCAAAATTTAATGCCTTGAAAATCTGAAAAGGAGATTTTTAGGAGAACTTGAAAGACAAGTCTTTGGTATCTACAGCATATCCATCATCTCCTTCTCTCTCTCTATACGATCATTAAATATTAATCACGATCAAAGTAACACATTGATAGAATCTGACAGACTCTCAGAAACCCATTGATGGCCTAGTTAGAATAAGAGTAACAATAAACTCATCTTTCTAAACTTTGATGCTCTAATCTGTACACCATAACAGTAGACAAATGGCAGTAAGAACTGCGACTTCATCTGTTTGCAATGGGGTGCAAACATCAGTATTCTTGTTCTGCACTTCTGCTCTGTTTGACTCTTTGTTTCTGCTACCTGTTACCTAGGATGTACTGTAGGATTAGTACCCCTTTACTGCAAGGGGAATTCTAGTGCCTAAACATCAAAAGCCAACATCATACTTTGTAAAAGTATTTTACAATGGGTTCCAGTCTTGAAAGAGTCTAACACAAAAATACATTAAAAATATACAAAAAGTACATGAAAATATAAACTACACATTCATATAGCTGAACCAAAATGTTAATTGAGCACTACTCCTTAGCACAAGTATTTTGTGCTTGTCAGAAAAAGTTGTCATACACTGACAAAGGACAGTAACTCCATTATGCATTATAGTATAAAATGGAATGGAATTGACGCACTTGGACAATGGAACACAAAGTGTGTTCTCCTTGAAAGTATACCAATGAAATCTTTCAGTGGAATCTACAAACTTCAGGACAAAGCTGACCTCCAACCCATGTGATGTCAGGAATCAGATAAAGACTAAGAATTATTGCTGCTTTATATTTACAAATAATGTGTCATACACCATCATTAAAGCTCAACAGTGCCTTTACTTCTTTAGACATCTGATGAAAGCCCAGATATCTCCATCTATACTTACCAGATTATACAGGTGTACATAGTCCTTGTGAGATAATAATTTAGAGGTAACAGTAGTTGAGTACTTTGGTTTACAGTGTACATTGAAATGTTTAAGCATTTGTTTTAAATGTCATGAAGAGAGATATTGAAATGGTTAAATAAATGTAATAGGAGGAAGGTTGATGTAATACACAAATTGTACCAGGAGGTGATTAAGAGATCAGCAGATGTCCTGTAAACAAGAAGATTGGGCTGTTGTCATATACACAGAAATGTTAAGGATAATAGCTAAATTATCCTAATAGAACAAATCACAGTACTGAAACTGCACTCATTAAAATAGTAAATGACTTGCAGGTTAATGCGAACAGATGCTGTTTATCTGTTCTCATCCTTTTAGATCTGAGTACAGCATTTGATACCACTGATCACAAAATTCTTATAAATCGCCTAAGTCAGGTAAAAAATTCTTTGTTAGTTGTGTCAATTATACTTTAAACACACATGATATTCTATATGGTGTTCCATAAGGATCTATCCTGGGTCCACTACACTTCCATTAGGTCAGATTATCTCAAGGCATAACGTGAGCTACCACAGCTATGCTGACGACACAACTGTATTTATTAATAGAGGTCGGTGACCCCATCTCTCTTGGTTCACTGACCCAATGTCTTACTGGTGTTTCTGAGTGAATGACTAGTAATTTTCGTAAACTAAATGAGGAGAAAACAAAAATCTTAGTTATTGGCAAAAATAGGTATAGTGAGGGTATTAGAAATAAACTTGATCCATTAGGCTTAAAAGTCAAGACTGAGGTAAAGAATTTAGGGGTAATTATAGACTCTGACCTGAATTAAAAATCTCATATTAATCAGATTACTAGGACAGCATTTTTTCACTTGAGGAATATAGTAAAAGTTAGATCCCTTATAACCTTGGCCTTGGAACCCCTGCAGATTGTGTTTTTTTTTTCTCCAGCCCTTAATAGTTTTTTTTTTTTTTTGCTTGTTTGTTTTTCTGTCTTCCCAGCCATTAGATCTTACTTTATTTTTTGTTATTTAGTATTGCCTAATTTTTTTTTTATAAACACTTTCAGCTACACTACTGTATTTGTATGAAAATGTGCAATCTAATTATATAATCAACCAAGTCACCTGACCACGGGGTATGCACGTTGGAGTCCCGTCCGCCAACTCTAACCCTCCTTCCGTGCCCACCCTCGCTCTCGAGGCATGCGCACTGCCTGCTCATGTGCCCACCCCCAACACCTCACCAAACACATCCTTAGTCACTTTGGTTTCTGCTACAGTCCACATGCACCTCTGAGCCATGTTGACTTTTCGTTGTTCTTTTCGGTTCCGGCTGCTTTGCTTTGCTAACAGGTCTCTCTCATTGCTGCCCTCTGACCCACGTTGACTTTTCATTGTTCTTCTCGGTTCGGGCTGCTTTGCTTTGCTAACAGGTCTCTCTCATTTGTATGAAAATGTGCAATATACATAAATGTTGCTGTTGTAAATCTAAAATATATAAGAATAAGAGTATGGTAAAATAGACTTTTATTTACTAAGTTATCTGGGTGTGTAAGCCAAAGAACAAAGATCAGAATATGTTAGGTAATGTGTATGCATTAATCAGCACTATTATGCATATTCATTTTGTAATTAATTGGTAGAATGAATACTCCCTCTTTAAGCATTTGCTGAAGAGATAATTAAAGATGCAATGGAAAAGTTTTCTCTAGTCCTGGTTTCTGACTCAAAGAGGTTTTATTAAACGTACCAGTCGAGGATTAATTTCTTTCTTTAATTAATATGTTAATGAGGTTTATCATCATCAAACTCATTGACTAGCATAGAAAAACAATGTTGTATTATTTTGAGGATTAGAAAACACCTGAAAAGGCAGTGGTTTCATTGCAAAGTGGAGTGGCGTGTTTGAAGGAGAGCACAATGGGTCATCAGTTGCAGCTACTGTAGGCTTTGGGCCCTATTGTGGACTTTCCCTTTTTAGCAAAGTGATGTGATGAGCCATATCTTGTTTCATCAGCTTTAGACTTAGTTGATGATGTCCAATGTATAATTTTCAAGGATAGATGGACAAGCCTGTCTTTATATTTTCAGTTATTATCTATCTATCTATCTATCTATCTATCTATCTATCTATCTATTACTCATCTAAGTTCAAAGAGGTATTACTATGAATTGTGTGTGTCTTTATATGCATTGTCATTGTAACCAATGTAAATATTTGACACTCTTTACTTGTACATTATATTTGTGTTACACCAGTTTGTTCTTTATTAATGTTTAGTTGTTGTTAATGTATTGAGATTTAGGATTAAATGATTAGCAATTATTATTTCTCATTAGGCCAATACTGTATACAGTATATGAGACTTACAGTAGTTATGCCATCATGTGTATACTGCATTTGGACTTATTGTTCTTTTCACTTTATCATATGTTATCTGTTTGTTCTTTGATTTGAATTTCCTGTTCTGACTTGATTTTTTCAATTTCAATTTTCATATCCTACTCTTGATTCTCTCTGTATATTTAGTCTCTTTGGCTTAGGTAATCTGGTACTATTTTTGAAAAGTCACCCTGGTTCAGTTATCTTACCAAAACTTTTTCTAGCCCTCGGCACTGTAGCATTCAGAGGATTTTAGTAGGTCTTTACATTGTCTCCAAGAATAATCTCTAATTAGGAACTCATTGGTTTAAATAAGAGTTTTGGGGCATAGCATGAGATTCAAGCTATTAATAGTGTACATGTTGATAACCTATAAGGTAATAGATGAAAATTGGAAAAAGTAGTAAATTTAAAAAACGATGCATGACAGATCTCAAAGTACTTTGACCTCACTTGATGTAATTACTTAAACCGGCTTGGTGCATTTTTTTTGGAGTTTGACTTTTTTTTTCAAACTGTTGATTATTATATCATAAATCATATTTGCACTGATCCTTATTTAAAACACTTAAATTTCTGTTTTTCACGAAGTATATCATCTTTAATGGAGTACATGCTTTCCTTAAAAAAAACAAAAATAGAGAAACTCAACTAACTACTTAAAAAAAGCTATAGGCGGCTTAACATTTAACATCACCTTTGGTAATAAACAGCAACAGACACCCACTCCTCCCCGCAAAAAAACATATGAACTAATTGGCCCAAAAAATGAAACAATGCCAAGAAAATCAATGCAGGCAATTAGTGCTTCTGATAGAAAATTAAAAGCACCACTCAACCTTTCTGCAACACTGCAATTAGGCAAAACTCTATTACAGGCACCAAGTCCGACATATAAATCATTATTCAGTTCTTTTAATAATAAAATATGAATGTTTCAAGATACAAACCTATGGTCTATTTGAAAGAAGTTAATGGGCAGTAGAAAATGATTAAAAAGTAAGACTCTTGTGCCTCAGTCATTTAACATTTAAAACAATTATTAATGGGCTTTGAGAGAAAGGACATTAAAGTAACATAACAGTCTCATACCCACTTAATCAAGTTCAGGGTTATGAGGGCTTAAACTTATCTTACAAGCCTCAAGTGCAAGGGAAAAAACAACATTTATTGGGGTGCAAGCCCACTGAAGGGCCATTCATGCATGAAATAATGTTGACCATAACATCAACATCTTTGGCATGTAGAAAGAAAACTGAAAACCTACATAGACCAAGGGGGAAAATGTGCGTACTCCACAGAGACTGTGACTTGACATTAAATCTGAGCCTAGTACACTTCATCCAAGAGTCAACAGCACTGAACTCTTATCAAAACAGGACATTAAAGTGAACAACACAAAAAAAAAAAAAAGATGTATATCTTCAGCTCTATATTCGATTAATTATGTGGTTTGTATTGTCTTAACAGATTTTTAAGGCATATTGTAGTATCACTTTTTAATTTTTTTCTACATTTTTTGTACATACTAACAGGATTGGTGCTTTAAATAATGCCGCCTGAGGCAACATCATCATCATATGTCAATTTCATTGAATTTTGTGATTATGTTAAGCTAGTCAGTTTAGTTTAAGGGCCTAAATGTAATCTATATGTCTATCATTTATGGGTCTGCATTGCAAAATATAATTGTGATGTCACCTTCACTGTAAGTTACCTGGTATGCTGGTGGGTATAATAGACAGCCACTCTGCCCACAGTCTGCTTATACTGTCGTTCAAAGTTACTTTCCACTCATATAACATGGATTTGATCTTTTCAAAAAAATGTGAAATGCATAAAAAAGCCTAATTGCTTTGAGTTTTCTGCAATGTCACACCTCAGAAAGTTTTTTTTTTTTTGAGAGAGAGTCTCCCAGACAAATTTAGCAGTGATGATTCAGGTCAGAGCACCTTTGAGCTGACCAATTCACAGACGTATTGCAGTATGTCTGCATGTTGTTGGTATTCATTTTTGCTTATTAGGTTGCATCTGTCAAATGATTGATTTTTTTATATTTTCTTTAGATTCAGGATTGATATCAGTATGCAGCCATATCAGATGTGAATCACTTGAAAAAAATTTTGGACAGTCAAACAAAACTATCGCATATTAGTTACACCAATTCATGGACTGAGATGTAGCTTTGAAATGTGTATACAACATTTTTATTCTCGTTGAACTGCATTGAAACTTTTAAAATCAAAATACTTCTCACAATATTTAAAGGTAGTATATAAATAAGGCATTGGATGTGCATTTAATCCCTAAGGTTAACATTTAAGTTTTTGTATTTTTATTTTTTAATTTAAAAAAAAAATGTACATGAAAATGTCACCCATTCCAAAGTGGCACCTGCAGTCTACACAGCCCTGCATTCTGACATTTAATTCCATTTTGTACTGTACCAGGTGTCGCAACCCGTCTTCTAAAGCAGATGGCCTGCTAGTAGTTCATGACTGACCGGGACCGAGGTTATAATAAGAGAAGCACAAGAAAGGTAGATGTACAAATAAAAGGTATTCTTTGGTGGACCAGTGTATTAGGAATGCATTCGTGTTACACAAACAAAAAGTTGGCAAAACCGTATATCATGCAAACTTTACATGCCAGCTTGTAGAACAAACAATTGCTGCATATCCACCATCCCCACACCTGCTAAAGTGATGTGATCGACTCAGCACATCGTGGATCAATCAAGAGCTTGTAATTGGAGACATTTTATTGATTATATACCACCAACAGAAAAAAAACGAGAATCCAACTCGTACCTGTGCAGTGTGCTGTTCAAAAAATGATAAATTTGAAAAGAAAATTAGAAACAAAACATAACATTATTGTCCCAAATGTGACGTTGGATTGTGTCTTTCACCATGCTTTATGATTTACCTCACAAAGGGCTCATTTTGAAATTATATACTGTTTTCACATCATTAGTAGTATTATTATTACCGTTATTATTATTTATGTTATTATTGCTCATTTCATATTATTATTTTTATTCATCATGACTATTATTACTTGTATCATTATTATACTTTTGAGATTTAATAAAAATGAAAATTTTCATGCCAAAAATCAAAAATGCAACGCATTTTACATGTTTATTTGGAATAAAATGCAACATTAAGGAGGTAAGCAGTAACCAACTGCTTAGCGATCAGCCCCCTCCTCGGCTGATGCACCTAGCACACACTGACTTTGTCTCTCAACTCTTCACGATCAATCAAAAAAATTCCCCCTCTTGTGGCCACAACCATACTTATAAAGACGTCTCAGTTCCCCTGTACTGTATGACTACTCATAGGGAAATACCTTTACAATCCTGTAGGTAGAAATGATATACCTCAAACAAGAACCAAAACACCCACAAACAAAATAAACATAATTGATCCCTAACTACTGCAACAAAACACAATTCCACCTAACCTCGGGGTTACCAGAAAAAAAAAGAAAAACGGTGCAGTGTACCTTCACAGCTTAACAAAATGGGCTCGCCTGTGTGCTGCCTTTCTGGATTCTGGGCAGCTGCAACTATGCCTAGCCTCAGTGCCAACCTCAAACACCAGCCGGCAAACATAGAACACCATGCACGAGGTTTTTTGCTGAAACGAATGGTGGAATGTCTGGAAAATAACAAGACAACCTGCAGGTTAGGCCAAACATTCTTACATAGTTGTTTCCTCACTGTAAACCCAATGACAATTATTTAGTTCTGCTCACATTAAGGCTTATAGAGTGTCTTGCTGCTTTCTGTCCATTTACTCTGTACTGCCTTGGCATCCTGGTGAGGTTACAGCGTCACAGCAGGCTCCCAGGAATGTTAGAAAAATGTAGCATAAGCTCTTAATTGAATACATTTTTATTAGTTAAGTGTCATGTATTAAGTACATGGAATTTTCTGTCCTAAAGTTCTACAGCATCAATATCATCATTTAAATTTTTGAAGACTTTAAAACTATCAATAAACTGTTATGATTGGTAGTTTTCATGAATTGTTAATGGTTAATACTAAATAAATTCTGGCAAATATCTCATCTCTTGTGGAGTTTTGAAACTCAGAGATTCTAATTCTGAAGTCAGATTTCACATTTAATGTATTTAGGAGGAACATATAATTTTTTAGATTTTTGTCTTATTGCCATTTTGTTTTTCCTTGGGCGTTGCCATTTTGTGACTTTTGTCATTACAATGTCATTCCTGGTTGCTAGTGATGTGGATTCTACGGTCATGACTTTGACTGGTCATTGGGTGAGATGTTAAAGCCATTTTTTATCCAAGCTTGTGAATAACAAAACCTTTTTTCTTCAAGACCTTTATTTTTGATTTCCAGGTTAATTTTACAGTCTTTTGCTGTTGTCCCTGACTGTGTGATTTGTTTTGACCTCAGCTATTTTTTTGTCTTTGTGTACTGCTTGGTTCTTTCATTAAAAAAAAAATCTTTCTTTGAATCAGTAAATAAACAAGTACAAGATAGGCTCCAAAAGATGAATCTGAATTAGATTCCATAGCCATGTCTGTTGTTAGTTAACACTGAAATGTCCAAAACTGGATTTTTTCATGAATCTCATTTATTTTTTAAAGTTTTTCATAACTCGTAATTTTTTGTTTTAGCCTAACATAGTATTCCCCAGCTGTAATTCTGCTAAAAACAATATTGTGCCACAGTTTCATTCATGACTGAACTATGTGGACTCATATTGAATATTACATTGTTGCAGGAAGCAAGAGTTTATCCCAGCTGGTACAGTTTGTAGACTTTGAGCTCTCTGGCTCAAAAGACTACTAACATGTCTTTTGTTCATTGTGAGTTGAAATAACCAGATTTGTTGTTTAACCACTTGTACACGAGGTGTCCAATTGGCAGCACACAGTTGTTTGTGTATTTTGCAATAAACCCACAACTCAGTTCTGAGCTATAATGGTATTTTTCCATAGCTAAGGTTATTTTCTTTTAAATAAACCATAAGTTTCCATGTTGCCTGCTCTCTTTCATTAGTAAAACATGTGATTTGAAAACATTTATGCCAAGATAAGTAGAGCATCAGAGCTGAGTGAACCTGCTTTTATCAAAGATTCCCACCTGTGTGGAGCCACATACAGTGAAAAACTCATTACTGTATGATACCTGAGTGTCAGACCTTTTCAATGATGTATGGTTGTCTATAATTGTTCACTTGTACTACATGTCACAGCCTTGCGTAAAAGACAGGAAGTATATTGCTTTTGTGACAGCTCATCTTTACACGTTTTTACACATTGTTACACACAAGCTTTTGTGAGGCTGCATGTGGATTATTTGGTTGATGTGCAATAAGACTTGAAGTCTGAACTATGGAAATGTTTTCTTCTTTAAAAAAATGAAAATACAATTATGGATATCCTAGAAATGTTACAGAATACTAGTGATATGATGATCATGAGTCTCAGTTTCAAATCTATTGAGAATAACTCATTTGCTGAAAGACTCAATACTGCATCAGATCCATCTATTTTCCAACCCACTGAATCCGAACACAGGGGTCTGCTGGAGCCAATCCCAGTCAACAAGGCAGGAACCAACCCACCGCAGGACAAACACAAACTAGGGCCAATTTAGAATCGTCAATCCACCTAACCTGCATGTCTTTGGGAGGAAACCCACACAGAGAACATGCAAACTCCACGCAGGGAGGACCCGGGAAGCGAACCCAGTTCTCCTAACTGCAAGGCAGCAACGCTACCACTGCACCACCATGCCGCCTACTGCAGCAGATGCTAATGCTAATTCAAAAACAGTAATTTTTTTTATTTTATTACAGGTACCTCAGGAACACACACAGTCTTGACCCAGCTCACACAGACTCTCACACAGAGACCCTAAAAAGCAGCTCAAAATGAGTAAATAATGAAGAATATATTAAGAAAATAATGAAGGAAAACCAAACAATTATTAAACAACTAACTAATGCAAAAGCCCTCCCCAACAGCTCCGGTGGCACAAATTAATTAGCAAACACTAGACAAACAACACCCAATGAAGCACTAAGCACAAAATGGTTAACAGTAAACACAGTAACAGTCAAAACATAGTTCAGTAAAGCAAATTCAGATGATGGTGAAAATTTACTGAAATCCCAAGTGAACGACTTATTGAATGTTATGAAACTTTTCTCCTACCGTGTTCTAGTTGTTTCATGAAGATATGTAGAAGTTGGGAGCACTGCCTGGATGAAGAAGTTTACCAACCCAGACAAGATCACACAAACTACCGAGCACAGGACAAGCACATAAATCTAGAAAGAAACTGTAATCCAAAGGGTGATTTGTAATCCAGAGATGGAGTGAGGAATAGAAACACAAAAGACGCACAATTGACTTTCTTTGCAGGTTTCTTCCATGCCATACCTTACTTCCCCCAGCAACCCTAGTGGCAACACCCATAGTTGAAGAATAGCAAAGTACTTACTGTGCTGCTGGGATGTGTAGTTCATTTAAGCAATGCTGCTACAATGCCATGCTTTATTTGTAAATAATGCATAGTATAACTTTGAACCAACGCAGCATGCAGTTTTACGGTTCAAGCATCATGGGTTCAATTGCTAAATCGAGACACTGCTACACATTCTCTCTGTCAGTTTTCTGAGCAATGCTCTTCCAGTTTCAACTACAACACTTTGCATACCTACTCAAAGTTTCATGTGAGGTAGCCAGTAATTCAGTGTCACTGACTGTCAAACCTTCACAGAGGACTACTCTTTGATCAAATGTATTTATATAGTGCAACGCCATGCTGCAACTTGCAGTTTCACCTGGGGATCTCTGTTGCCCCACTAATTGAATGTCACTTAATCACACTGCCACGCTATGCCACCTCTCACAGTTTCACATGGGGAATTCCCGGCTCCTTTCGATCAAATGTCACCTCATCACACCACTGTGTCATAAGTAAATGAGGAAAAAAAGCCATTCCAGCTAGTGTATTGTTCGCGGTGTAATCCCCCCATGCTCCCATCCTCCAAAGGGACAGACAGCATTGTGCAATATTTTTTATCCTATTTATAATCATTCTCGCTTCACGTATATGACATCAGTTACTCACTGACTAAAAAGAGGTGGGCTAGGATACTTTGAGTTGCGCAAGACAAGTCAATGTGCCAATAGTGTGGTAAAGGCAATTACGATTTGTTTGTCCTTCTCCACTTTAAGCCCATCTGGGAGTACCACAAACACAGTTGTTAATGGATTAGGAGTGATTGTGACACCAAGGCTGTCTGATAGGTATTTAAAGATTTTGGTCCAGAATGGCTCAATGAGGCTGGAGCTCGATTGCAACGTTCGAAGATTGGATCTTACCCTGAAAACATTTTGGACAATTTTAAATGAGATAGGTGTCAATAAAACATTTTAAGGTGAATAATTGTATGGTTTGTGCAAATGGAGCTTCAGTGAATTCTGTACATGGCTGCCTTGCACTCCTTTTCTGAAATGTTGAGTAAAAGATCCTTTTCCCACTGTGTTCTGGGATCTTTAAAAGTAAGTGACCTTAAAGTGGTTTTATATATTATAGGAATACTGTCTGAGTCCTCAAGACTGATCAATATCTCTTCCGGAATAGAAGTAGGTGAGAGGTGAGGAAAATTAGGCAGATTTTGTTTAGTAAAGTTTCTAATTTGGAAATAGTGGAAAATTGTGTTGATGGGAAGCTAAGATGCAAAAATATTATCTATGTACAAATCTCTAAGGGATTTAATCCTGTATTTTTTCCAAACATTAAAAACTATGGAAGTTTAAGAGGGTGGGAAAAGGTGGATATCGTGTAGTGTAGTGGTGCCACAGATAAAAGCTTCTGTATCTTGAAGTGGTTCCATATTCTGAGTGAATGAAACACAATCGGGTTGTTGGTGTATTGATGATAACTTGTATTTACTGGGGCACAAAGCAAGAAATATAAGGAAGTACTGCAGGATTTTATTTCTATTGCGTACCAAGCCTGTGTGTGTTCATCTATTTGTGTCAATGTCCAGGGGCCTCATGCATAACGCTGTGCGTAGAACTCACACTATAACACGGCGTAAGCACAAAAGCGGAAATGTACTTACACACAAAAAAATCCACATGCATAAATCTGTGCGTTCGCCAACTTCCACGTTCTTCCACTACACAAATTCTGGTCAGTGTGAAAAGTAACGCACGTGTACACGCCTGCTGTCCCGCCCCGTCTCCTCCCAGAATTATGCCTCTTTGAATATGCAAATCAATATAAATAGCCCTTAAGATCAGCCTTCTGTGAAAAGACAATGACAAAAGTATGAGGGAAAATAGAAGACTTTCAGTGAATACCAAGTGGAGGCAAAGAAAAACATACTAGTTGTTGGTTTAAACAGTGGTATAAACAACAAAAGGCAGTTGATCGAGTGACATAGTGTGTCGGAGAAACTCGAAAGCTTATGTTCACAAAGTTGCACAGTGCCCAAAATAAAAAAGAAGTTGTCACATATCACAGTCGCCATGAAAAGGCGAGTCATAGCCCACCATCTGAGTGTCATATGAAAGCTTACTAGGGTACAGAGATAAAAAAAGGCACACCGTGGGGGAAAAAAGCACGAAATGTCAACTTTAATCTCAAAATTTCCACTTTAATTACGTAGTTTATTTTGTCATCAAAGTAGAACATCATAAAGTTCATCTTAAAATCATTTAATTCATTAGTTTCTCAATCCCATCGTAATTAAAGTAGCACATTAAATGCTTTGTTTTGTATTTGATCTTCTATGTGTGTGAATCACTATGTTTCTTCCTCCAACAGGACACAGAATCCATTACATTCGTGATATTACAGCTCTCTGAATAATTAAAATACTGAGAAGTATACGTGATATCCTTTTCATGATGACAGGAGTTAATTATTAAACATGGGAACACGGTGGCGCAGTGATTGTTCATGTCTCACGCAAGATGCTTGCTGTGCCATGCGCAACGTTTGATGAAATACATTATTACAGAAGTACTGTCTCTTTCAAACGTACTAACCTCCAATTCCTGTCCTTCCTTTTCTTTCTCCAAATACCCAATCGCCACACAATCAGCTTTGTAATAGATGTTAAGCCATCTGTAAGCTTAGAAAGCCGATTCTTCAAAACTTTTAAGGAACATTGAAATATCTTCATAATATTTAATTATTCTATCCATCTATCCTTCCAGTGTCACGCCAGCCACAGCAAGAATACAGCGCGAGGCAATAACAATCCGTGAACGAAGTTCCAGCTCCTGGCTAGTGCTGCAGCACCGTGTAGTTAAAGCTAAAGTTTTATCTGTATAATATAATAAACATATTTTGCTGCATTTCATCTTAAAAATAATATCATCATCATATGTAAATATGCGCTTTATAAAGTGGCTCAGGTTGTGCAATATTATAACTGTATCGCAAGTTTACAGTGAGGTGATTGCACTTATAAGTACAGACAGTTTTACAAGGAGCACTTGATGGACTGATGGAGTACGTTTACAGTTCTTGCGATGAAACTGTTTCTGAACCATGAGGTCAGTACAGGAAAGACTCTGAAGCGTTTGTCGGATGAGAGCAGTTCAAATAGCGAATGGCTGAGGCAGCGTGCTTGATGCTGTATACCAATAATTCTCTTTCCAATCAGCTGCTGTGCAGCTGTTATTCACACTCAGATACAGTGATATAAATACTCCGAGTGGTGCAGTGAGAGTAATATGGAAAAAGATGATCTAATGTGGCAACTCCTAACGCAAGCAGCTGAAAGAAGAAGAAGAAGGTGCAGTGAGCGTAACAACGCTAAAGCAGTTATGGTATTTGGAATAGTTTGACCATTCTGTGGACCACTATATTGTTACAGGTTAATTACAATCAGATGCATTAAACTAATAAGCAATATGTGGTTAATTTCAGTGTATTTATAAAGCCTCGTCAGGTAAGTGGATCTGAAAAAGAAAGATAAACCACACAGGAACAGTAGCACTGCTTTGACGCTGGGTGCCGCCAGTCTGCAAAACCGAGTGGAGAACTTGCGTACGATAGGGTATGAGCTACCATGGAAATGTGTGTGGCTTTACGCCAAGTTTAGGTTTTATACATCACGATTTGAACGTGGAAACGTTCTTACGCAACATTTCTGTGCGTACGCACGGTTTATACATGAGGCCCCAGGTCTTTATAGCTTAGTTTATTTGCCACCCAGTAATAACACTGAAAGTTAGGCAGAGCCATTTCCCCTTCTGCCTTTTTTAAGGTCACCATTTGAACGTGTGGATGTTTTGAATTCCAAATAAACAAGGCTATGATTGAGTCTAGTTGAGTCATTTATTTTATTTCTATTCATTTTATTCATGTTAATTGTATGTTTTTCTTTTATTCTATTATTGTAAAGCACTTTGGCCACAGCATTCCTACGTTGTTTTAAATGTGCTATATAAATAAATATGACATTGACATTAATGTCTTAAAAAATTATTTGTTAATAATTAATTAATTTGTTACTATTAAAATACTGAGAATACCTTTTGTAAAATTATTGAGGGAATGTCCTGTCCGATACTGTTATGGACACCTAGCAATCGAAAACATGTGTAGATATTAAGAGGAAGAAAATTGTCAGGACATGAAAAAGATCACAGGTGCAGGAAAAAAATCTTGATCTATGAACTAAGACGCCAAAAAACGTGGAAAAATGTCAGACCAAATATGCCAAAACCAGAAATGCTAAACCAAATTTGAAGTTTCAAAATATGCAGCAAAATGGTCTTCACATATACTTGTTTAAATGCCCCTATCACCTTTGTACTGGACCCAAAGCTAGGATGGTTAAAGCTGCATACTGCCATCTTAACCTCTGCGTTGTAATAGAATGACCAACAACAGGTCACACCTATATCAAACTAACAACACAACAGTAACAATATAAATTATAGAGTTCTTTCTTAACAGATACTTTTTCTAGATACATGTACTTCCAGGACCTTCAGAAGAATGTCACAGGAATACAGCAAAAGCTAGGCTTACCCTGGTTCTATGAGGCTCTGAGTTTACAACTGAATTTCTTCCTGTGACAATAATAGAGCAATGTAATAGTACGCCGCATAGGTGGATCTAAAGGGCTGGCTTGGCACCACCAATGGTTGCAGTATGTTACTAAATTAAATCTATACTAATAAACGGCAAAGCCCTCACTCACTGACTGACTGACTGACTGACTGAATGACTCATCACTAATTCTCCAACTTCCCGTGTGGGTAGAAGGCTGAAATTTGGCAGGCTTATTCCTTACAGCTTCCTTACAAAAGTTGGGCAGGTTTCATTTCGAAATTCTACGCATAATGGTCATAACTAGAAGCTATTTTTCTCCATTTACTGTAATGGAGTTCAGCTGGAGGGGCGGAGTTTCGTATGACATCATCACGCCTCTCATGTAATCACGCATTACGTAGAAAGCCAGGAAGAGCTACAAAACGCGCTTTAGAAAACATGCATTATATAATTAAGAAGGCAGCGAAACAATTAGAAGCGAGCGAGTGACATATAAAACCATATTCAGCGGCTCACGTGAACTGACGCAGTGCGCAGACAAAAAGTAACGGTTCCAAAGAGTGCTGAACAAAAACCGAATTACCCTGCTACGCTCATATAGAAAAACCACACGCTGTGGCGCCATAGTAAAGCATTCGCCTGTAGCGCCCACGTCCGAAGTTCGATTCCTGAGAGGGGATGCACTAAGTATGTACGCGCGCTTCTCGATTTATTTTA
>JANRMT010062795.1:13165139-13190939 GCA_026402145.1 Polypterus bichir lapradei
TATATATATATATATATGATGTGTATATATATGTTTATATATGTGTGTGTGTGTGAGTGTATATATATATGCCAGCAACACTCATGACAATGACAAAACAATTATATTGTCAATCATGTTACGTTATTTTTAAAATATTTCCTTTTCTTTTTCATAACTTCTTTAACACACTACTTCTCCGCTGCGAAGCGCGGGTATTCTGCTAGTCTATACTAATAAAAGGCAAAGCCCTCACTCACTCACTCACTCACTCACTCACTCATCACTAATTCTCCAACTTCCCGTGTGGGTGGAAGGCTGAAATTTGGCAGGCTCATTCCTTACAGCTTCCTTACAAAAGTTGGGCAGGTTTCATTTTGAAATTCTACGCGTAATGGTCATAACTGGAAGCTAATTTTCTCCATATACTGTAATGGAGTTGAGCTCGAAAGCCATGAGGGGCGGAGTTTCGTGTGACATCATCACGCCTCCCACGTAATCACGTGAACTGACTGTCAACACAGTACGTAGAAAACCAGGAAGAGCTCCAAAAAGCGCTGAAGAAAACATGCATTATATAATTGAGAAGGCAGCGAAACAATAAGAAGCGAGCGAGTGACATAAACAACCATATTCATGAGTGCTGCTACTTCGGAAACAAAGGACGGTGTAAACCTAAAGTTTAAATTAAGTTCATAGACAGGCTGCTGCTGGCGTTTGTCATGCCCACGGGTAATGCGGGATACAAGTTTAATGAGAGGACGCAGGATATAAACGAGAGTTTTCATCACTTTGTAACTAAGTTAAAATTGCAGGTGAAGGGCTGAGAGACTGTGTTTGTGGGTGATTGACAGTTAAGGCGGGTGGGGGGAGTCACGTCATCATCTCCCATTCACCTCATTTCGCTCTGAGCTCAGCTCCGCAGCTAACGCAGTCTTACAGAAGCGACTTTGTGACGCTGCCAACAAATACTCACAAAAAAATCCACAAGTTAATACACACGCTGTCTCTAGAGTTTCTCCACACTGAATCCTCCAGGCACTACTTACAAAAGGTTACATTGACAATCGTGTTATGTTATTTTTAAAATGTTTCCTTTTCTTAGCACAAGCACAGCTGAGAAGTTTCGATGCATGTGCTCCATAACGCGTTAAAAAATAATGCATTTAATCACACTTTGCATTCCAAGCAAAGGAGAATTTCTGTCAATGCATGATTTCCTGGTACACCGATTACATTGATCGGCGCTTCCCGATTCATTTTACCCTCGCACCACCATGGTTTGAGAAGAAGTATGAAAAAATATGAGGTTAACATAGAAAAACAGATCACCAATTGAAGCTTTATGAATAATCGATTCGCCATCAATAATTGTTTTGGTAAAGCCATACTCAGTGTAATCCTCCTTTCATTTTATAATTTTTCCACCACTAGCCATGATTAAATGAATGGTAAAAAAGTAAGAGCGAAGCGAGGGTGACTTATTCAGGCAGGCAGGCGACAGCTCAATAGCTCGAATTTGGATATAAGTAGGTTCTATTTAGTCGCCAGAAATATCTTTGGTAGGAATGGAAGTTGAATTTAGTCTTTAAATTTCTATGGTAAAGAAAAAGTTATGCAATGATGACTAAATTTAACTATATAAAGTCAAAACTTGTATATATAAAGTCATTCCCGA
Source organism: Polypterus bichir lapradei (assembly GCA_026402145.1). NCBI lineage: Eukaryota > Metazoa > Chordata > Cladistia > Polypteriformes > Polypteridae > Polypterus > Polypterus bichir. The sequence continues at coordinate 13,166,797 of JANRMT010062795.1, forward strand.
ATATATAAAATCAAAACTTGATTGTATAAAGTCACTCTCGGAATAAATAAAGTCAAAACTTGAATATATAAAGTCAGCGTCGGTATATTTAAAGTTTAAACTTGTTTCTGAATATATAAAGTAAATATATAATGACAGCGCTGGAATATATAAAGTCAAAACTTGAATATATAAAGTCATTCCCAAATATATAAAGTCAAAACCTGAGTATATAAAGACGGCGTTGGAATATTTCGGAATATATAAAGTAAGCGCTGGAATATATAAAGTCAAAACTTAAATATATAAAGTCAGCGCTGGAATATATAAAGTCAAAACTTCAATATATAAAGTCAGCGTCGGAATATACAAAGTCAGCGCTGGAATATCCATCCATTTCCCAACCCGTTGAATCCGACCACAGGGTCACGGGGGTCTGCTGGAGCCAATCCCAGCCAACACTGGGCGCAAGGCAGGAACCAATCCTAGGCAGGGCACATGCATCATTTTCAAAACATTAACCGATCGGTGTTTTTTTAATTTATTTTTCTGAATACGTCTTTGTTAACTTAGTTCAGTTCAGAGTTGTTTCAATCAATATATTTTGACTTTGACTTTATATAATGAGTTGATATACTCCGATGTTGACTTTATATGATCAGGAATGACTTTATAGATTCCGACGCTGACTTTATATATTCAGGTTTTGACTTTATATATTCCAGCGCTGACTTTATATATTCCGACACTGACTTTATATATTCAGGTTTTGACTTTATATATTCCAACGATGACTTTATTTATTCAACTTTTGACTTTATATATTCAGAAACAAGTTTGACTTTATATATACCAACGCTGACTTTATATATTCAAGTTTTGACTTTATATATTCCAGCGCTGACTTTATATATTCTGATGCTGACTTTATATATTCAAGTTTTGACTTTATATATTCCAGAGATGACTTTATATATTCAAGTTTTGACTTTATATATTCCAGCGCTGACTTTATATATTCAAGTTTTGCCTTTATATATTCAGAAAAAAGTTTTGACTTTATATATACCGACGCTGACTTTATATATTCAAGTTTTGACTTTATATATTCCGACAGTGACTTTATATATTCAAGTTTTGACTTTATATATTCGGGAATGACTTTATATATTCAAGTTTTGACTTTATATATTCTGACGCCGACTTTATATATTCAGAAAATCAATGTATTTGCCTGTTTGGCTCCCCATAGTATATGTGTGTGTGTGTGTATATATGTACAAATGTATGTGTGTGTGTATATATATATATATATATATATATATATATAGATATGACAGCAACACTGATATCAATGACAAAAGAATTACATTAACAATCATGTTACGTTATTTTTAAATTTTTCCTTTTCTTTTTCATAACTTCTTTAACACACTACTTCTCCGCTGCGAAGCGCAGGTATTCTGCTAGTATCCAATAAAAGTTACTTTATCCTGTGATAGAAAGGCACTACATAGGCGCCTGACCCGGCACAGACTGACTCAGAGGCATGTGACAAAACACAAAGACTTTTTATTTTTTCTTCCCCTGTAGGCACACATCTTCCCCGTGACCCACAGGTAATACACAGTCCCAAAGCACTTCAACACAACCAAACCAATCCTTCCTCTTGCACCACCACTCCTCCCAGGCAACCTCGTCCTCTTCCTCCTGATTCTGGCTAGTGAGTGGTGGATGCTGGCCCTTTTTATTGCCCACCCGGAAGTGCTCCAGGTGCTTGATCACCTGTGGCTAATTGCACTTCCCGGCGGAGCTGTAGAGGTGTCCATACAGGTTCCGTGATCCATGAAGCACTCCCTGGCGGCCACCCCAGATCCCCACAGGGTTGTGGAGAACTACATCTCCAATGGAGCCCTGCGGGAAACTGAGGCACCCACATCACCCAGAGAGGCTGCCACCAAGCGTCCCGGGGGAGGTATTGAGGATCCCATGGCTGCTCCCCTGGAACATATGCAGCAGGGGCGTCCCGGCCGGGCATGGGACTCGGCCATCCGTTACAATCCTTAAAAGCTTTTTTAAGGCCATAACTACAGTAATATAAATATGTTAATAAATGACAAATTTGATAATTAAATCCACAAATAGCATCTATTCAACTATACTTTAGCTTTCTCAAAAGTCTATATTTTAGAGACTGTACTAAAATATTATATATATCCAAATTACAAACTTAAACACATAAACAATATACTTTAAGGACAAACAAATTACATTTACTTTATATATAATTGCGCAAACTATCACATTAAACAAATGAAGCTCCTACTCTACTGTTGAGACGTCACTAAACTAATCTATAATGTTCAAAATGAAGCTCTGTGATTGGCCAAGTTCCAACTCGGAACAAGCCAATCACAATAACTAATAATTCAAGGTGGACGACAACTAATTATAGGGAAACAACACATAAATACTACTTTGCCTTTTGAAAAATCACACATTTTTTTTATGTTACTCACAACAAACCCAAACAAACCCCAAGAGGTTTTTTTTTTATAAAGGAAGACAAACCTAAAGTATATTAAGTTACACTGCAGTCAGTTAAATTGCATTAAGCATTACATGTTTAGTATATTACTATATAGAAGAGCATTGAGTATGCTTAAAGAATTGGTTCTTGTCATTATTTTAATCTTTTATTTATGGATCTGTTACTCACAATAAAGGTCATTCTAAATGCAATTACAGTTGATACTCTGTGTTTTTACAGAGGGAGCACTTGTAGATTTTAATGCCTCATTATTGATTCCTTTTTGGCTCCACAAAGCTATGTAAGCAATCAACACATCCTCCATCTGTCAGATTCAGTTATCTTGGACTGAAACCTGTTCAGCAATGGCTGTCTGCTCTCTTTTGCCAGCCTTAATTAACTTTTGCCTTACTTCTTTGGTCACGAATGAAAGCAGAGATTGATAACACCAAAATAAAGTCACTTGATCAAGCATCGAATGCTGTCTTTAAGTGGTTTAATGTCCAAAGTGTGCTAAAAGTGAAAGCTAATCAACTTCCTGTCAAATATTCTTGTCATGTTTTTATTATTCTTGACTACAAAAATGCTTTTAAGTCTAGATTCTACTTAAAAACGGTGGATTATGGCACATATGTGACACTGGAAAGCCACTCCCATTTGTAAAGTATTGGCAGGCAATATCAAAAATGTTGAAGTGTGTGTGTGTGTGCATTTTGATGGGTAATTAGTTTCATTATTGGTCAAATTAATTGCTTTCTGTTCACTTATTAGGAAATGATGCTTAATTAGGAGAAGAGAAGGGAAGTGGGGCACAAAATCATCATTAAACTTGAGAAGAGTAAATTGAGCACAGCAGCTATTTGTAAAAAATAAAATCCAGGCTCAACTTTATATCCCAAAAGCCCACATAGAACAAATTTACTTTAATAAGGTTTAAAGGTGGATTTATAAACTTTGGAGACATTTTAAAAGGGCACAAACTGACTTTGATTCCAAGACATCTGCGATATCTCTAGCTAATTACTGTGCTATTGTTAACTAGGAGATAAACACTATGCCTGCACTATAGAACCATCTTAATCCTAGACCCTTAACCCTGCCAGGCAGGATGAAGGTAAAGCACTACATCTGTACATATTCAGTCCTACCAGGCTCCTGAATTCATATCTCTCTATATAAAAAAAATCCTGGAAAGGACATTTCCAGGGCGACGATACGTGATCTTGGAACTTCTCAGAAGACATTTAAAAGACCCGTGAGACAAAAATACTGGCCACGGAGCATCTCGCGGGGACTGTAAACATGAGACTTGGTGCCAAAAGATTGTCCGAGGGCCATCTCGCGGGGACATGGAACATGAGATTCTTTAAAAGACACACCCTTCTTATCAAATAAGAGCACAGCCATGTGCTCTCAGCAAAGAAGAAAGAGCAGCGCGGAGAAAAGAGACCCAAAAGCAGTTCATGTAAAGGCACGGCACGTAGCACACACAGATCTTGTGCTCTCAGCAAAGAAGAAAGAGCAGCGCGGAGAAAAGAGACCCAAAAGCAGTTCATGTAAAGGCACGGCACGTAGCACACACAGATCCTGTGCTCTCAGCAAAGAAGAAAGAGCAGTGCAGAGAAAAGAGACCCAAAAGCGATAGAAAGAAAAAAAGGCAGATAAGAGATTATGAAAGTAGTGGAATTCGAAAGGCTCAAACAAACGATGGCGCGATATACATGCAGAGAAAGGTACAGAATATGAAAGCAGTAAAATTCGAAAGTACTCTATTGTAGCGTTTGCCATGAGAATAGCTTTTGCTATGACAATTAACAAATCACAGGAACAAACATTATTTTTGATTAGAGAAACAGAAACAATATTCATTCAGAGGCAGTTATATGTTGCGTTGTCACAATGTGTCTCCAAAGACGGAATCAAAATTCAATGCGATCTTGAAGAGAAGGTAATTCCAAATATTGTTTTTAATGAAGCTTTAAAGTAAAAGCAGTAACATTCGAAAGTATTGTAGCGTCCCAACAAAGTTCAAGACTTTTTTGTTTTAAGTGACTGTTATGTCCGATTGAGGGAGGGCGGAGTACAGCACTGATAGCAGGGTATTGATTGATGCGGTAAGGGGGTGCAAGACCCAGGGGAAGAGGGGCTGGAGAGGGTGCTAGAAAGTTGTGTTTGGGGTTACGAAGTCGGCGATTGTTCAAGTAGAACTTTTGTGACACTTTATTACGTCAGTCACTACAATATCCAAAACAAAGAGAGTAAAGATTGCATTAGCACAAACAAAAGGTGATTCATCATCAGTACCAGGTGTAATTGAAAAAATAGCAGGACAAATCGAGGTCAGAAATAAAAGGCAAAGAGTGGAAAACAAAGTCTTTTCGCCTTCGGATCATTCAATGCACAAAACTTGGATTTACACAATAATGGACCATACGCTATGAGAATCTGTGGTCCCGCACCAGTTAAAGCAACGATTCCAAAGAAAAAAAAACGCTTTTAAAATTGTATATCAGATTAAACAAACAAAGGGGCTGGCAAGCGAAGCAAGCAGGAAGCGGTGCCCCCTAGTCTTTTATATGATTTTCTCATCATTTACAATGCCTCATTGGTATTTTTATTGTCATGTCTTTGTCACAATATTCTAGAACTCATCAGTTAACTCCGTTCTGATTTAATAGCTATTTTTTTTATATAATTAGCCCATTTTTCTTGTACAATACTTTGCAAAATATTATAAAATTGTCTAACCTGGTACCAACAAATATTTACTTATTCTTCACATTGACACCATTTTCCATGCTCCACAGGCAAATGTGCATGTATTCATTGGCATGGATTAATTTTTGCATAGATTACCTCTCATTATTATGACATTGCAAAACAAATTACCAATAAAAATGTCATAGGGACTGTCTAGTTAGGGCCAGATTATTCTTGGCACAAGGAGAGCCATATACAAGATAGTGAAAGGGAAGAAGTAAAGAGTTTCTAACAAAATTTGACACTTATTGCCATGCCAGAAAATGGATTGCATGCCACCACAGAGAAGCAGTGCAAATACTTTTAATGGGCACACAGGAAACAACTTTTGCAGGAGCACAGAGAGACAAACACTGATAACTTTAGGTAATGGGATGGAAGTCACCCAGTTTATTAGATGACTGCAGGTAATTCTTTCTGTTATGGGTGGACTACTCCTCCTCACCTTTTTAAGGGTTGTTGCAGCTCAGTGGTCAAGGAATACCTAGGACCATGCCAATGAAGACATGCACATTTGCCTAAATATGCATTGGTACCAGTTTACACAATTTTATAACCCCAGAGCTTCCGAAGAATAATGTTAATCTCTGGAAGTAGTTCAGAATTTTTACGTCAGTTATATATTAAAAAATGCCTGAACTTGGAATTGTGATGGGTACAGGACGAGGATTTCACTGCTAGGGAAATCTACAGCTCAGAGCTGAACAGCAGAGTAAGGCACAGGTAAAATAACGGTGTCATTTTATTCACAAAGAAATCAGCCACCCTAGTACATAGGGATTTCCAGAAAGGCAATGAGATTTCTGTTTCCTTTCAGTTTCTTTGTTCATTGTATCATTTTCCCGGTATTTGAGTTGATTAAACACACTTTTTAAAACTCTTTTCTGCATTATTCTGGGTTCAAGAATAGTTTCCAATCACCCACCATCTTTCCTAAACTGAAATAAACAAAAATATGCCTGCAGATAATGGTGGATTCAATCAAAATATGAACATAAAAAGTGTCCTACTTATGACATTCCATATTTGTATAACCCTGACGAACAACAGTTGATTATACAACAAACTGTCAACTTTTTTGGTTTTTGTGTGCCATGAGCATGTAATTGCTTACCTTCTCAAAATTATAGAAACTCCATTTCCGGGCTTATTTATAGTAATATATTATTGCTGACGTAAACTTTGATTCTCTGCTAACCATAAATCAGGTAAGTGCATCCTAAAAATAATGGTTGTTTAACACTAGAATTACCAGAGCCTATGAAAAAACTCGTAGATCCGTCCCACCTTAAATCGCTTCTCACCTCTCCGTCAGCGTCTTTTGTCCTTTAAATGTGTTGATAAGCAGCAAACAGCAAGCAGTCTGCTATCACATCCCCCACCGACGCACAGTTTTCTCAGCTCAAGTCTGTTTACCTGAGTGTCAGTTGCTTGGAGTTGTATAGAGTGAGAAGTCAAGCAAAATCACAACTTTTAGAAATACTATATTGTTATTTGGAACACATGCATTTCATGTGTGTTCTGTGTCTACAACGATCTATTTAAACACATTGTTAAAAAAGAAACGTTTTTCATGTTTTAGTAATAATTGACAAAATGTGGACATGAAGTTTATAATGTGTGAAGCCTGAAGTCCAAATATCAAAGAAACACTTTCACAAAAAGGTACAAATATAACAGAACAAGTGCGCTTTTATTCAAAAATATACCTTGTACTTTATTGGGTTATGCAGCTCCTCCTTGAATCAATGTGTAACAAAGAACCATTTTATTCAGGTAAAGGTTCTAGGCATATAAAATTGGTTCTTTTGACTTTGAAAAGGTTCCTAATATGTGGAAAAAAATAGAATATTTTAATGTATAGTAGGCTCCCTAACAGGATACTGACAAAACAGGAAAACCTGTTATTATATACAGCAAGTATCCTTTTAAAATGATAAACCAGTTGGTATTTCACAAATGTGTTATTGCCCAGAGGGGACTGGGCGGTCTCTTGGTCTGGAATCCCTACAGATTTTATTTTTTTTTCTCCAGCCTCTGGTGGTTTTTTTTTTTGTTTTTTTCTGTCCACCCTGGCCATCGGACCTTACTTATTCTATGTTAATTAATGTTGACTTATGTTTATTTTTTATTGTGTCTTCTATTTTTCTGTTCTTCATTTTGTAGAGCACTTTGAGCTACATTTTTTTGTATGAAAATGTGCTGTATAAATAAATGTTGTTGTTGTTGTTATTATCTATTAATGGCTATTTATGGGACCTATTACAGATTTAAATGAATATAGTTTATTTATGGAGCCTTCATATGTATGACTTTTGTGAACCCAAAATGGTTCCTCATAAGATATCAGTCTGGAGGAGCACTCTGTCAACTTTATTTTTAAGAGTGGGAGTAAAGAAAATTGATACTTGGATGCTTACTGCTGTTTTAACCATGACACCAAAGTTTGGAAATTTCCTCAGCACTGTTGAATATAACACTATGCATCATCATCACCACCAATATATAGTATTGACCATTTTTTAGGTTTAACTCAGGTTAACTGGCTTCTCAATAGTCCTGGGCATCCTTTAGGGTGAGACCCATTCGTTTTATGTCATCTCACACCTCCAACCACATCTTCTTTGGCCCCTTTCTTGGCCTCATCCCACCACCTCCATTTTGGTTCACCACTTCACCTAATTACCCATCGACTTTTCCTCCACACGCCCAAACCACATTAGACTGTTTCTCTTCAGCAGAAAACCTATCGCTTCCACATCAGGTCTTTCTCTTAGCATGCAATTCATCTTCCTCTTACTCCAGGATAATCTACACCTCCATGTAACCATTCTCATATGTGTTTTTTTTTCAAGCTTTACTTCATGTTCCATTTAAATGCCCATGTGTCATGCCCATATATCATAATACTTCACACATAGTTTTTATAAAGTTCACCCTTCAATGCCAGAGAGACTCTTTCAGAAGGCAGAATGGGAGACACCTTTGCCATCTCTGCTGTGTTCTCAACTCCAAGTCAAGTCAAATCAAGTTGGGGAGCATGCACTGGTACAGTCTGTTGCCTCACCCACCACACGACGAAACAGTTCGGGATCCCAGTTGGCAACTCCTGAGGCAGACACGCGGCCCAGTCCCACCCTCCGGAAATGACCTTCTATCTACCGCAGCCAGGTGTTACGTGGGTGACCTCTTGGCCTGGTCCATCAACTCAGGTCCCCAACAATGAGGATCCTAAAAGCTGGATCACCCTTGGGGAATAACGCCACATGGCCATATTGCCATAACTGATGCTCCCTCACAATGCAGGTAATACATTTCTCAACTCCATGTGCACTAAATTTGTCATCTGATTTTCAGAACTTCCCTAATGTCTCCAGTATAACTCCATTGCCAATACCTACATTTACAGTTACTATAACAGCGTTCTGCACATTTCTCACACACCTTCTCTAAACAAAGACCACAATTGCTTCCTGCAAGCTACCTTACCTAACACAACATATTTTATTTCCAACAAACTGCATTGGATCAAGCTTCTCTTAACAATTTTGTGGCCCAACTCTTCCATACCTCTTTGCCGCCAACCATCACCTTTGTCTTTCCTGCATTTATCTTGAGGTCTTTCATTTCAGAACTGCAGTGGATTTCCATTTCGGTGTCTTCTACATCAATTCCACTTCACATTTTATCTACAAAGCACAATGCATCAGTTAAATAAGAAAGCACATGTTGGTGACATAGATGATGATAAAGAAATTAAAGATAATATACATTGTATTTTTTATTTTTGTACATTCTTTTGTGAAAAATGTAAACTACAAATGCAGATGTGCTAACATAACTGTTTAATATTTACCACTGTTACAGTACATCATAACAAGAGAGTGTATTGAATTTCATCAAGTTGGACACACACTTAAAAACATCCCAATTTGTAAAAAATTACATCTAAAATAGTGGATGCATTTTTGAATTCATGTTATAGAATTCAACCTTTAATTGTCCAAGTTCCCCAAACGAACCACAAGAATATGTGAGGGCCCCCTAAACAGGCCATGATATTTACCCTCTTGTACTCTTGCTGAAGTCTTGACAAAGGAGTCTTTTTTACATTTATTTATAAAAGCATATTTGCATGTGTTTTTTGATGAGTAATACAAAATAAAGATGTAACTTCAAAAACAGCCTGTGTGTTTTTATTAAATGAAAATTATTTTTTCTAGTGCATGAATGTCTTAATCATAACATAAAACAGGCTGACATTTTTTATGGATAAATAATTACCAGTAATTACCCAAATAAAGAATCTTTCACCACAGATATCGTTGATAACAAAAGCAGTTTACTTGCCACAAGTATTAATTTGTAAATTATGCAGAAAATAAATAAACAGTAATTTGTAAAATACAGAATTAATGACTGCAAACCTTTTTTTCCATAACCTAATTACAAAAGCTACTTCGTTATTCTCTGAGTTCGGCTCCAGTACTGAAGCATTTTTATCAGTGATGGCCACATTAAACAAGAATGGAAATATAAATGTGTTTTTTATCCATATACAGCAATCATGTCAGCAGAAAAGACAAAAAGAGACGTGAGGCTGGGTTGCTGCAGTCAGGTAAGCTAAGGAAGAACCAGTAGCCAACCATGACATCTATTGAGCTTTAAAAAGGTAATGGAGTGGCAGCAGCAGCAGCAGCATGTGTGAAGTCAACCTGGCATTTAATCATGAGACTGTCAAATCTTTGACATCAGGCAAAAACTAAATTTCTTTATGGCACTATGGCATAACACTTTCTTTTCACTTTTTCTTGTCAAATCTTTGTGAGCAGCTTATTCCCATTCTAAATACTGGCTAGTGTAGCAGCTACAGTGCAATGTGCTGTGTAAATTAACACAAGTGGACACTGGAAATGCATTGCAATGGCAAGCGTAAATGTACAATCTATACATCCAACATTGAAGGAGGTCTTTAAGAAGAATTGCAGTCCTTGTATGCTGCATTGTCATGTTTTTCTCAGGGTTCCTCTCTTGGTTGGGTTTCAAATGTCTCTTTTATGTGTTGTTTTTTTTTTATCTTACATTGTTGATTATTTAGTTTCTATACTTCAAAGTATCTTCTGTTACGTTCCTTGTGTTTTGTGGGTGGGTCCCCAAGAGGCAGGCCACCTGCCCATCACCAAAAGGGACTGTTTCCTAGCCCCCTAAAGGCTGAGGAAAACCCCCAGTCCATTCTGGTTCATTGCATGCGCTGGTATTGGTGAGTTTTCTTGGATTTGTAATATTCTTGTGTCTGTGATTACTGGATTTTTGATCCCTTTTGCTCTTTTTTAACCCTTTTTATATACTGTGTATTGGAAATGTGTTGCTATTGGATTACCTCTTTTAGTCAGCTCATTTTGCATTTTGTGCTCATCTGGACTTTGATTATTACAGAGCATTTTGTAAAATATTTTTTTTTATTTATAAAGGTTCTTTGCTGCACTCTTTTTGACTAGTTGGGGTTTGATGTCTTGTCCACCTAGTGGACATTTTTGGTGTTTTATCAGGACATTGTGCTTGGAACTTCTTCATTTCATAATGTGTATAAACGATATTTTTCAGTATTGATGAAGTAATCCACATTTTAAAAAATCAACTTTGACACTCCTGCTGCAGCTTGATTTTGAATTATTTGAGTCTTTGCTGAAATTTTATAATTAGTTTCAGTCATCTGGCATTCCCAAATATTTTCTGAGACCTTCTAGTGGGACACAGCTACCTGGTTCAGAACCACCACTATAGAAGATAATAAAGTTCAGTTATACAATGGTGTATGAGGAAAATCCACAATGGCTTTGCATTTTTTCATTGTACTATATGATTCACTTAAAGATTTCTATTTTTAGTTTTAAGTGATTGTGATATGAATAACGACTCAGAAAAGTCTCAAAAAGAGTTGGGGAATGACCCCATATAATGTCCTTGGACAGAATGAAAAAAATATTGCAAAATGGATCAAAAATTAGAGCAATCGACACCTGAGAACTGAATACATAGAGTTTTAATAGAAAATGGTGGCAGGAAATGAAGTTGACAGGAAATGATTTCAAATGCAGATGGGCAGAAAATTACGTCATCATTGAGGACCAGAAGCGACGTTATTATGGGGGGCCGGAAGTGATGTCTTCAGGGCGTGCTGGAAGTGATGTCATCATGGTGGAACCGGAAGTGACATCATCTTGGGAGAGTCGGAAGTGATGTCATCGATGGAATATGGAGACGGGATTATTAAGTGTAGCCATATTGAGCGACCGGAAGTATGGAGGGTGAGTTACTGTTTGTCTTCTTTAGTTCTGTTAATGGAGAGAGAGGCATGAGTACGCTCAATCATCCCTTTATTCTTTGTAATGTCACTCACCTTAGGGCTTGTTGGCTGCCTCCTAAGTACACGTGTGTAACAGTGTAACAGTGATTAACAACAACATTTCACTTTTTTCACTTTTTTAAATAACTAGTGTTATTTATTCACACAAGTAAGTATTCTTTCAATCCCTTCTGTTTTCTCCAAATATTAGGTCATATAAATACGAGTTTGTGAAACAAGACATAGCAAATACTCCACGACTAACCCTCATATTGCAATGTTTGCCCCTTTTATTTAAAATGAGTTATTTTACTGCTGTGGCCTTTTTCTTTCTTGATGTGAACATTTTACTGCATTTTATATTCTTTTGAAATGAAAGACATTTTCTTTGTCAATTTTAACAGAGAGCAATGACTTATCTTACAAGGACCCTCTAGTGCAGAGCAATCTGGGAGGTATATTAAGTCTTTTCACTGATAATGCTCCATAATGTGTCTTGCCACTGGGAATAACTCACCACCTCACAGAACTGATAACTTACAATTTAATTTCATCATCCTTTACCCCAAGGTCTTTTCAGAAACTGGTATTAAACATAGTTAATGTTATCGGCTAACACTGTAGACATGAGACACGTGCACTGTTAATTGAGTCTTCTAAAATAAGAATGTTGCTATAGTCAAAAAAACATTCCATTGCCATTTGGATGAGAGACATTCTTTCTGACCTGTGTTTTCTGTTTCATTTCTAAGAGCTTCAGAAATTGTGGTTTGGTTGGGAAGAATCATTTTACTGATTTGCTTTCTTCATGCACAGAGCTGTGACCCTCTGGACCCAACAGAAGAGTGGTAATGTATAACACATTTGAAAAGGGATTGGGCTTGTGACTCATATCCAGTAAAACGTAAGCAATGTTTTATTCACAAATCCCCAGAGGTTTACCTCTGAAAGTAAATTTTAGTTTTCCTTTCCTGTGTTCCCAGAGTGGCAGAACAACAGCTTGCAAAACTGTGCATAACAGAAGAAAATCTTTAATTTATTTATTTTATTCTTGGACTCCACTGACCCTTGAGTCAGGGTAGGATTCATAGTGATAATATTTCCTTTTGTTTTAGTTTAGTTATCAAGAATTGTATTACAGACTTAAGTGAATATTTGATGTGTCATCTGCCAGTTTTCCACTATCAGTTTTAAATGTAGAGATTTCATAGTTTTTCTTAAACATTCCTTTAATAAATTGCTTGGCGGACCAAAATTATCTGGTAACATTTACTACTTAGGTTTGTGTATTAGTCAGGTACTAATACAAAGCAAGACCTTAACAAACACTTTCTTTAGTGTTAATTAGACTTATGAAGAATCAATATCATTAAAATAGGGATAACCTATTAGTCAATTACTGGTATAAAACAAGGTCTGAATAAAGGCTTTGTTTCTGTCACAGCTTCAACTCTTTTTTCTTCATCAGTTAGGTTTTTGCAGATCTGACCATTGTAACCATTGTGTGTATGTATATATATATATATATATATATATATATATATATAAAATTCTTTTCGCGTTTGAAACGGAAATTACCTATGACGACAATGCGAAACAGAAATTACGTATGACCACAGAACATATTATAATACACTACGTGCGTATGACCAGAAACAGCGTAACTAGTGCTTACATTTTATGCCAAATGTCACTGAGGCGACAATCTTGACAAATGCCTGTAGAGGGAATAGTGTCTTCATAGCATGTATCCCGCTCATCCCTGCGGACATGCCATTTGACTTCAAAAGGCTACACCGGGACACCTGAAGAAGGAAAGGTCCGGGAGAGGGACAATTCCTTCCCTGGGTTGCAGGAGGGCAGTCCTCCTGGATTGCATGGGGGCTACAGAGCTTGGAAGCTTAACCATGTAGTGGTCCATGGCCACCGCCAGGGGGCACCTGGAGGGTTTCCGGAGCAATGAACTGCAGCACTTCCGCCACACCAGGAAGTGATGCAAGAAGGTCATCAGGGAGCACCTGGATCACATCATTATAAAAGGGGCTGCCTCACTCCATTCGAGGAGCCAGAGTCAGGAGGCAGAGGACAGAACTTGCGGAGGAGTGGAGGTGGCAGAACAGAAAATAAAATGAAAAGAGAAGAAAAAAAGACTGTGAGTTGTTTATGGTGCATTGTGCTATGTGAACTATAAAATAAACACGTATTCTTTGATCAGTGTGCCTTCTCCATCTGTCTGTGTCAGGTTAAGTGCTGGTATAGCGCCATCTATTGTCACTATATACTGTATATACACTGTATATAATCACATATCAGCTAAAGCTGGATCAGTTGCAGAGATAACAAACTTTTACACAGATAGCAAAGTTTAACAAGTGCAGGATCATCTATGCTTTGCACAGATCTTGTATCTCACAGTAGTAAAACCCTTTATAGATGATTGACTGTGTGATGCATCCACCTTTACCCATCTGACATGCCTACCACATTTTGTGTAATGTTCAACCCAGACTTTTAGGAGCTCTCAGCAGGATGCCTTTGTATTCTTTTAATTTCAGGGAGTCACAAACTGCTTTTGAAAGTTAATTCAATTTAGTGTTTTAGTTTATTTTGAACCCAATCCGTGACACAATATATGTATTTATGTCTCTGTGTGAGTTTTCATTTTAAAATAAATGACTACTAATAAATACACACTACATCTGCCCAGACATATTTAAGGAACTGATGCCATTGTTTTCTGCATCTTTTTCAGGACATAACAAAAAGTAAAACTGTCCAGGCTCATTTAGTATGGATACCAGATATGTTCGAAGGGTTGTCGATCCCTAGGAAGTCAGAAAAGGAGACATTTCATGTCACAAAGCCAGGGTAGAAAATACTCAACAGAAATGAAGGAATGGGGGTTCACATGTGGATACCATCATGGTCAGAACTCTGCCTGAAAGAAGGATTCAAGTAAAACACTGAAGAAGGGAGAGAACAGATTGTGCACTCTTGAAGTGACTTAAAAGACATTGTTGTTTATCCTAGAACCACCAAACATTTTTTTAATACTATGACTGCCAAGGCTACACCAAGTGGCATCAGAATTTTTTTTTTTTTTAACAAATGACTAATCAGCTCAGCATCCTATTAATGCATCCCTACTGCCCAACCTTCAAAAAACATAGATAGCCCAGTACAACTTGAGTGAATGTAAAAATCAATTCATTATTTACATATATTTTCAATTTAAATGTTAGTATACAGTTTCAATAAAAAATAAACAAAAACATTCCATGGTGTGCTGCCAAAATTTGCAAAACAAATGATTACAATTAGCTGGACAAATAAAATAATAAATTGAGCAAACATGAATATTTTTCTATATAAATAGCTTATAAAAATACAACCATACTTACATATTTCATGGAAAGTGTAGGTAAAAGGCAAACAACATGACAAACTGATTATAAATCTGCCCACTGTCTGTTGGTGCTCCAGCTATTTCATTTGCCTCAGAAAACATACAGAAACTCAAATTGAAATTGCATTGCAATGTTTTTTTTAGTCTTTTGAATTCCAGTTTTCATTATCTCTAACCTGCTCTGCATGTGTTTGGCCCCCTTATTTTTTAACCTCTTTATGAAATTTTACTTTGTTTTCTACTCTGTTTTTTATTTCTGACCTTGCTTTATCCTGTTTTTTTTTCAATGACACCTGGTCCGTGGTGATTATTTTCCCTTTTTCGAGTAATAATTTCTGTTTGTTTACGCTACGGCGATCTTTATTTTCTTTTTTTTTATACTTTCTAATTTTCTTACTTTCATATTCTTTAACTTTCTCCACATGTGTATTGCACCAACGGCTTTTTTTTTTTTAGCCTTTCGAATTCCACTGCTTTCATAATCTCTAACCTGCTGTGCATGTGTATAGCGCCAACGTCCGGATTAGACGTGCTTTTTTTTCAATTCCACTTGTTCTGGGCTGATAATTACTTTCCTTATTTTCTGAATTTGTACCTAGATTATTCTTTTTCTTTTCTGTCTCTCCAATGCTTTTGAGTCTGTTTTCTCTGTGCTGCTTTCTTCTTCACTTAGTGGTCTACGTTTCATTTATAACGTATTGTCCTTATACGCTTTATATGCGCTGAGAGCCCTGGATCTGTGTGTGCTCAAAGCGAAAACACGAGTGTGTTGCTGCCCGTGCTCTTATTTGGTTGTAAGTAGGGCATGTCTTGCAAGAATCTCATGTTCTATGTCATTGCGAGACAGTCCTGGGTCAATCTCTTGACACAAAGTTTCATGCAAGACGCTCCGTGGCCAATCTCTTTAGTCTCGTGGGTCATTTAAGTGTCTTCCGTGATCTTAACGTGAAGATCACGTCTCGTCACCCTACTGTTTCCCTCCAGGATTTTTTTTATATAGTGACACTAGAGGGTGCTGTCGCTCCTCAAACCACACAGACAAGCGTCCAGGACACCAGGTAAAAGTACCAGAAATAATTTTAATTTCTTCTTTCTGATGCTGTGCCACAGTAGACACCACAATTACCACCATAAATCAATAATAATAATAACAATAATCCTTCTCTCCTCCCAGCAGCTCCATCAAACTCTCTCCCAACTCCAGCTCAGCTTTGCTAGGCTTCTCAGATTCTTTTATATAGTCTGTGACCTGGAAGTGTTCCTGTACTTCTGTCCATGTGATTAACAGCACTTCCAGGTCAGATAAAGACTTGTATTTTTCTTCAGCCTGGAAGTATTTCTGTCCTTCCATCCCCATGACTTGGGATTACTTCCAGGCTATAATAGAAACAAAACTCTCTGTGTCTCCCTGCAGCATCCCCTGGCGGCACCAACGGTATCCAGCAGAGCTGTGGAGTCATTTTTCATGATGCCCTGCAGGGATCTGGGGCATCTACATGTTGCAGGGAGGACTCCGTCTACCAGCCTGGATGTGTTGGCCAGGGTAAGCTGCCAGCCATTTCTCACAATATATATATATATATATATACTGTGATTTACACAAAAGAAAAACAATGTGCAGTGATTCATTTTTTGTGGTTTGAGGGTGTGCCCAGTGCCAATATTTATTGAAGACTTTGTGCACGGTATGAAGAAAGTGATTTGCCACAAAGAAGTGTGTATGAATGGATAGAGACGTTCAAGAAAGGTCACACAAGTGTCAGCCATGAAGAAGGAGCTGGACACCTGTCCATGTCCATGACTAATGACAACATTGTCTATGCAATAATCCACGATAGACTTGTGTTTCGAAAGAAGCCCCACGGGGATGAAGATTCATGTATGATGAAGAGGTGAAGACAACTGTGCATTCGTGGCTCGCAGCTCAGCCTAAAGCATATTTTAATGAAGGAATACCTAGGCTTGTTTTCTGAAAGTTGATTAAAATAAATTCTACAGCTTGAGTGCGGATATACAGTAGTTGTTGACCAGTAGTAAGACAGGAACTAAAAGAAATTTTTGAGTTGCTAACCACACCGTTTACCCTGAAAGAGTTTAAACAAAAATATAACTAGCCATTGGCTAAACAAAGGATGCTGTGTATAGCTGTCAGGCTTTGGGGTGTTCTAAATGAGATGCCTTCTTCCAGGAGAACCCTACTTTTATAGCCCATGAACCAGAAAGGGCAGGGTCAGTTGCTCTCACTGGGTGTCTTCTCAAAGCTGTGAGTAGAAAAGGAGGCAAGGTGTTTGGCAATTGTGACCCCTGGTGTCCAGTCTTGGTAGTCCTTATATTAGAGGAGCTAAGAAGACAACCCTTTGATACACTTGCATGACTCTATATGAAGGAGGAAGAAGATCCATTGTTTTTTCTTTTCCTTCCCTGTTTGTTTTGGAGCCACAATAAATACTGTACATAGACACTTGTGCTTGTTTATGCTTTTTCTTTTTTCTTTTTAATGTGTTATAGCATTGAGCTATGCTTAATAATTGCTAGACACTGTCTTGGAAAATACCTGGTACTTACTAGAATAAAACAGGAATTGTATTTTTCCAAACATCCTTTTTTTCATCTGTGTCTCAGTCTCTCAGCTACTTTTCTGATCAATTACTGTCAAAGATCCCAGGGGTTTAGGTCTGTGTAAGGGTGCTATTGCATACACACACTGAAAACCACCATAAACCACCTATAAAGTTTAGCAAATCACTAAGCTTCAGGGAATGGTATGGTGGTAGCGCTGCTGCCTTGCAGTATGGGAACCAGGGTTTGCATTCAGGATCCTCCTTGTGTGGAGTCTGCATGTTCTTCCCATGTCTGCATGGGTGTCCTCCCACAGTCTAAAGACATGCAGGTTAGGTGGATTAGTGATACCAAAACTGGCCCTAGTGTGTGGGCGATGTGTGTGTAGCAATGGCCTGTGATGGACTAGTGCCCTGTCCAGGGTTTGTCCCAGCTTTGCACTCTGTATTAACTGGGGTCGACTCCAGCATCCCCTGCAACCCTGTTCAGGAATAAGCAGGTTAGAAAATGATTGACTGACTAAGCTTCAGGGATACTGACCACCTTTGCAGAAATTTTGTTTTCCATTATACAGTACTAACATTGTATTATGGCACAGGTTCTCTGTCCATTGCTGACATGCTACTTACTTCTATACAGTAATTCTTGGGAATATGAATGAGGCCTGTGATGCTCTGGCACTATAGGTATGGGTCCTGCGTTGTGACTTAAGTTTTTGGAAAATGCCTCTGCACCGATATGGCAAGTAACTATAGCTCACAGGGAACACCCATAAAATCATAACAAGAATATGATAGATATAGATAGACATAACATGACTGATATCTGAATTTTGTTTAAAGGTAACAGCACTGAATATTGTGTCTTGGTTGCCACCTTCATATCCAAACATGCACCAAAATACTCACTACTATCCATGTTTTGTTACTTTACCACTTATTTATAAAATATTTTATTAAAAATAACAATTTGCAATTACTTGATTTAAACATGTCCAGGGTGATGGGAATTTCTGCCTTGGTGGGGTGCAAAAAAACGGATGAATGGATAATGGACTTTCATTCATCTTCCTCTTCAGCTTTTTGTAGAAAGCTGTTTTTGTCATGTATTTTAAACATGATGAAGGTTTTCGCATATTGTGAATGCCTTAAATTATGTGTAACATTCAGATCACTCCAAATAGACAGTGGCAAAGTGGGAATTCAAGCCCAGGTTCTGAGAGCTGTGAGGTAAAATTGCTAACAACTGTATTAGACTAAAATATGTATAAATAATAAAATATAAATGGTACCTGAAAAAAAAAATCTTTGCTGACAAGAATTCCAGCTGGCCTGATGCCTGGAGGCCAGCAATATCCTTATAAATGAATCATTTTAAGTTACATGTACCTTTGAGAATATTCAAGGTCACTTCTTAAATAGAAAAAGTGGGTCTGAAGAAGCATAACTGATTCTAACAAAGACACCGAAGCAGAAATCTGATTTCTGCAGAAGCCATTTACCAATATTAAGTAATGTTAATTGAAAGAAATTCTGTTCACAGCAAGATAAATGGCTGCTTAGCACAACCTACTGGGATGCTTGTTTTGGCACACTGACAAATTATGTGTCTTGAAGACTGTCTTCAGATGTTATCTTTTTTTTACTCTTTAGAGGAGTGAGACAGCTTTCTGATAAAGCACAGGAAAAGCTCTAGTAGTTTGTTGGTGGGAATCCAACCATACAAATCGATGGATCTGTTTGCCTTTCTTGTTTGTTTTATTATATACTTCCTCCAGGGTCGCAGACATTAGGCGGGCTTCAGCCTTTTGGGAAGATGAATTCATATTGATTAGGTTCAGCAGCAAGTAAGTATCTATCTGTGTAGTGTGATAGGGTGACAGAGGTCTTACAAAAGGTTCACAATCTTTACATTTCATTTGAAAAACTGGGACCAAAGTGTGCCAGAAACCCATCAAAATGGGTTTACAGGGGCTTACAGAGATGCAGTAACTATGTTGTGGATCAGGCAACAACAAATGAATGACCACACAGAATCCAAAATCCTATGCCAGAATTCAGCAGGTACTGTATTTAAGGACAAAATAAACAGCTGACATGTTACTAAAAAGGTAGACAAGAAGCACATCAAAAAGACAATTTACTCGAGCAGGTAACATTACATTACTGAACTATTCTAGTCTGCTTCTACCAAGCTTGCACCTTTAGGACAACTAGTTCCTCAATCTTAAAAACAGCACTCAAATGGTCAACAAAGAGCAACTGACATTTATCCTTTTTCTAACCAGCTTATTCTTTTTGCCTGTTCATGGTAGTAAGCTCCCTCTGCCTAGCCTGACTATATTGGGCCTAAGGTAGGAACCAACCCTAGATGCTTCCTAGATGCTATCTATCTATCTATCTATCTATCTATTGTGGGGGATGGCTGGGGGTGGTACCCAGCCGGGATGACCAGGAGGACCGGAGGAGGGCTTGTGCCTCCTCCAGACCACGAGAGGGCGACTGCCCTGGTTGCACTGGGGGCTACGGGTGCAGAGCTTGGAAGCTCAACCCTGTAGGGGTCCATGGTCACCGCCAGGGGGCGCCCCGGTGCCTGAAGAGCCCTGGACCTCGGCACTCCCGCCACACCAGGAAGTGCTGGGGGGAAAAAGACTGGGGACACCCGGAGGGCTTCCGGGTGCGCAGCCGGCACTTCCGCCACACAGGGGAGTGTCCGCGGAGGAGTGTCGGGGAGCAGCTGGAGCCCATCCGGGCTGCTATAAAAGGGGCCGCCTCCCTCCATTTGATGACTGGAGTCGGTTGGAAGTGGACGGGAGTTTGGAGAGAGAGGAGTGGAGGCGGCCGGAAGGAAGGGACTGAGAAGAGAGGCCTGGACTTTGGGGGATCGGTGCTGGAGGCACTGGGTTGTGCACTAACTTGTTGTAAGTACTGTATATAATAAATGTGTGTGTTGGGTGGCAAAACGATGTCCGTCTGTCTGTGTCCGGGGCTCGTTCCACACTATCTATCTATCTATCTATCTATCTATCTATCTATCTATCTATCTATCTATCTATCTATCTATCTCAGTGGAAAAGTATAAAGAACATGGGTGTTTTGAACCTGACAAACTGAACAGGATCTTGCCTGTCTGATGTTACATATTTTATGTACCACTACAGAATTGGAAAAAAATTTGAGGTTGTGGCAGAACTCACTTTACCTGTAAAGCCATTGTATGGGCACCGGCTCCATCAGCCAGCATGTTATTGGCTCTCAGAAAAGGAGCAAGCTTGCATTAATTTGGAAATGTGAAACTGTGCTGGAACATCATCATGCAGTCATATAATGTAACACGCCCTGAGATATCTATCATGGAATCTGACATATTTAGATGACAAGACAAGCCAGTGCAGTTGTTAAATTTGACATCCCCTCTGGATTAACAAAGTGACACTGAACAAGTAACTTAATCTGAGTATGTTCCAATTTTTGGAATAAGATGATACATATCTATTATTGTACAGTTCCTTAGGATGGTGTTCACTTAGGAAAGGTGCTCCATAAAATACATTTGTTTTTGTTGGTGTGTTTTATAATAACTTGCCCATCCACATTGGTCTAGTGTCCAACGTTGCAGACTGCAGCTTCATGTAATTTTGTATTGGAAATGTAAAGTTAAAAAATAGATTTTTTCTAGATTTCTTGATTTTCTATAATTCACTCCTGTTGTGCCTGGCAGGTGAGACCAGCGAAACTGGAGCACATCTTGTCATCAAGCCCAGTAAGTCTGGTAAATGGAAGGTACAGACAGTGCCATGACCAGGTACTGGCCCAGCTGGTCGATAGTCTGGAAGAGGAGAGGAGTGAATAGCGCACCAAGTTCCAGGCCAAAGGCCCCCGTTTAATTCTGCTTCCTCAGGCTAGGGAAAAAGGTAAGCAGAGAGTCTGGGGCTATAAGGATCCAGGCTACAGCAAATGACCGGTAAATGAGAGTAGGTCTTGGTAGAAAAGTAAAATTCCCAGATGAGATCACCAGCAGAAGCTCCTGGCCTGATCTAATCATTTGGTCAAGAGTAATAAAGCAGGTGGCCCTGGTGGAGTTAACAGTATCCTGGTAGGAAATAATAGAGGAGGCTCAAAGGTGTAAGCTTGGTAAATACCAGGAGAGCCAGCCAAGGTAATGGAGAGTTTAGAACATCCCAGTAGAGGTCAAGTGTAGGGGTTTTCCAGGAGAGTCACTCCAGAGAGCATAGGGGATCCTTGGGATGGGAGGTCTAAGTCATAAGGCTCAAGGTGGGCCGAAGCAACATCCAGCTGCCTGTGGCTTAAGAGGAATCAGCATTGGTTCAACCAGGTTGGTGAATAAAAGGAAGGGCAGAGCTAAGCAAAGGTTTGACCCAAGGGATGGAGGAGGTGGTACCAGAGGGAGATGTGGAGGCTAGTTGACAAAACACAGATGAAGGGGTTGACTGCTTGAAAACATTACAAAGTTCCAAAGGTCTATAAACTGTAAGGCTCTGACTGAGACAGAATGGCAAAGGAAGAGAGAGAGTAAGATATGGCAACCATCAGATGCATCATGTTTAAGAGGGACATAGGGTGAAAGGCAAGAACTAATAAATGGACAGGAGGTCATCACAAGCCTCATTCCCACACACACCCACATTTATTTTATGTGTACCACTTACCATATTACAAATTGATCTGTTTGTGCAAATATACAGTACACTTTTTAATATCCAACAGTTAATTTCTAAAACCCTAAAACCTTTTTGGCATAATCTAGTGAAACGCTCTTTTTATTACATAAACTATATGAGAAGGTTTTCTTTCTCTATTAAGGAGATTTATAGTTTCTAACTCTGGAAGTTGAAGCATTTATTCTTTGATGAATTAAAAATTGAAGATACAATTATTTTTTAAATATAACACAGCTGCAGTCTATTATTCAATTGAAGGATGCACATTAGAAATGCTTGGATTCATATGAAATTATACAAGAATGCTGATGAAAGGATTTTTTTTTTTTTAAATTGAGCACATTGTGATAGTTGTTCAGACCATTTTAGTTATGTCATTACTTTCCTGGACCATTAATTTGTGTTCAGTGTGTTAGAGAGTGTTACTTGAAGATGATTTTTAGAGCAGAAATTATTCCATGACTACAATTTAAAAATGAAGCACGGTGTGATTAATGAGTATTATATGCACAAGCAATAAGCAATAAATCACATGCTGTCACAACCCAAATCCTTGCACTGAGAAAAGTTCACAGGTCATATTAGCTACAGTGTAATCACACTGTACTATGTAATACATTGTAAGGTTAATTGCTTTGTGACACATCTTGTAGTAGTGTCTACTGTTAAAGGTGCTATATAAATTAAAGATGGATTATTTTTAATTATTATTTTTTTTGGGCAGATGTATGTATGCAAAACAACTTAAAGATCAGGATAATTGACACTTGTATAATATTTTAACAACTACAGCACAGGCAAGTGACAGGCAACCTTCTGTTTTCATGGTCAATGCCTTAGCTAATAAACCACATTCTATAGAAATATAAATATTCCTTATTTTGATCTCAACACTGCTCAGATAGAGTGAAGCTCCCTGGGAAGCTGTCCACCATATTTAGGTTCAGAAGATGAATGCATAGGTGAAAATGGAATACGCGAAGTGCACAGGCAGTGCAAAGCAAAGATAAAGCAACAGTTTACTTGGTATTGCCTTAGGGTGGATTAGCCACACCAGTAATGTAAATGTTTTTGAAAATTCAGAATATTTTTACTAATGCATCATGCTACATTTTATGTGGGAAATTTGTTGTTGGTCCTTCTTCGGTTGCAAGTGTGAATAAAACTCTCTGTTTTAAAATATGCCTTCCAATTCCAAATAGACATCAACTTGAATTGGAAAAATAAAGTTTATCAATTTATAGAATGTGTATAAAAATCAGTTACCCAGACTACACTAACCTGTCTAAAACAAAGAATCGAAATAACAAATAAAGAAGCCCTGAATCGCTGCCTATCATGTACTACAGAATCTGTTTTGGACACTGTACACCAGTACTTGTTAGTATGCAATTAAACTGCATATTGCTAGTTTCTGTTTAACTATGAGAGGACAAAGAGAAAACCTGCAACAGAGAACAAAAAATGAACAAGAAAACTGACAAGATGCTTTTTTAGAATTTTAATAAGATACAAATAAAAATTTGTAAATTCAGTTGTGGCATACATTCTTTGGTCCTGAAAAGAAACATTATAGCATTACAATAGTAGTTTTGTCATTGTCTGTGTCTTCCTTTCTTTTTTAATCAACATACCATATGTCGGGGCGGCACGGTGGCACAGTGGGTAGCACTGCTGCGTCGCAGTAAGGAGACCTGGGTTTGCTTCCCGGGTCCTCCCTGTGTTGAGGTTTGCATGTTCTGTCTGTGTGAGTTTTCTGCGGTGGGCTGGCGACCTGCCCAGGGTTTTTTTTCCTGCCTTGCGCCCTGTGTTGGCTGGGATTGGCTCCAGCAGATCCCCCCGAGACCCTGTAGTTAGGATATAGCGGGTTGGATAATGGATG
>JANRMT010062795.1:13190949-13201492 GCA_026402145.1 Polypterus bichir lapradei
CCCCCCGAGACCCTGTAGTTAGGATATAGCGGGTTGGATAATGGATGGATGGATACCATATGTCACTAATTCTTTAGTACCTAAACAAACAAAAGAAAATACACAGCCTCACTCCATTCAATATTGGATACAGTCACTCATGCATGTCTGTGGATCACCCTCCTGGCTCATCTGAAGAAGGTACTACGACCCCAAGTCAAGAGGGGTTGCTCATGCCAACCTTCTTATCTTTAATTCCCTCATCAATACAGAGACAATGCCCAGTGAAGGCAACTGACTCTGCCCTTTCCTGTTCTCTGCCTATAAAGCCTGCAGCTGCTGGAAGGGAGTGTTCAGTTTGGAGTAGACTGCACCATAGGACAGAACTCCTTCCATGTTGACCAGAGCCTGACAATTTACTTAGCCAGACAGCTTTCTTATTTTGATTATTGTCTTTCAACATTGTACTGGTGCACATAGTGGCCCTTTTCATTATTTTATTGATTAATTGGCACCCCAGCATTTATCTGTGGAACTTGTAGTGCTTCACTCAACCACAATAACTACAAATACTGAAAAGATTTGGAAATGACTAAGCCAAGACACAAATACTTTATCATGCATAAGATAATCAATAGGGTTACAGTCAGTGAGAATAGCACACCAAACCATTTTTTCAAGGTATGATGTTTAAGCTGTCATAAAGAAATCTGAAGGAGTTGGGCATGATCAAAGGAGGGAAAGCAGTAGAAGACCCAAAAAGCTGTCTGCATCTAATGAACATAACTTAATGGTCACTTTCGTAAAAGCAATGTAAAGCATTAAAAATAAAAAAAAAATCTGCCCAAGCACTTTATAATTGTGGCCAAAGGGTCACCGAAAAAAATAAGAAAATAAAGTTTTAAAACTCACTAGATATTTGTTTAATATGAACCCAAGGATATTGAAAAGTATTGATTCTCAACTTGAGATTGGACACATTTCAGAAAAATACTAATCCAAATTGTTTTTAAAAATCTAATTTATTTTTGTGATACTCTTTTTAAAGAAGTTCAGTTGTTCTTCTAAACATACTGTATGTGAAAACATAACATAAGCAAAATCAAGGAACTGGACTTTTGCTGCAACTCTGTGTCTGGTCACTATTCAGGGAATGGATGTAGAGGTAGTGCGCTGGTACAAGTACTTAGGGGTCTACATCAGTGAAAAAGGTGATAGTCTCATAGCACATAGGTACTGTATAAGAAAAGGGCAGAGCAGGTACTTTAACTTACAGGATTGTGTTCCTTTAATGTTTCTTTAATGTACATAGTGACATCCATCACATCTTCTACAACTCTTTGATGGCCAGTGTGATTTTCTACAATTTGATGTGCTGGGCTGAATAACATCACTTCAAGGGAGGCCCACCAAATCAACAAGCCAGTTTAAAGGGGCAGGTTCAGTCATGGGAAACACTCTAGGCTCTCTGGAAGTGGTAGCAAAGGAAGGAATGAAAACAAAACTGAGTGCCATTATGAACAAACTGCACATCCTCTCTCTGACACACTAACATTAAGTACTTTCTGCAAATTAATTATTCAGCAGACATGTGTCAAGAAACATTACTGGGGCTCCTTTACACCACCACCACAGTGCAGAAAATCATACTGGCTATCACAGAGTTAAAGATGTGATGGATGTCACTATGTACTGTACATTAAAGAAACATTAAAGGAACACTGTAAGTTAAAAGTGCATGCTCTTTGGTGCAGCAAAAGTCAATAGCCAGTTCCTTAATTTTGCTGATGGTATGTTTTCACATACAGTCAACAAGGGAAAACTTGGCTTTTCACAGAAGCTCAATAAATAAATAAATAATATTACATATGCACACCTGAATGACAAAAAAGAAACAAAACTTCTGATTTGGCAGTTATTGTCATAGTAAGGTATTATAAAGATGTATTGCCATTTTTATAAATGAACCACAGAGGCATTTCTTCCCAAACTATACAAACATTTAATGATTTTATATAACAGTACAATAGAACAATCAGATTGTGTTTTTACTTTAACTTCTAAATCTTACATTACAGTCGTTTAAAATTTTCTGTGCTTTGATTTTACATACACATTAAACTCTGGCTTTCTTAATGCAGCAGAACCCAAATTTAATATTCCTATGTTTAAGAGTTTACCATATTTTACAGTTTTGAATGGTTAGTTGTGGTGGTGATGGCTGATTTTCAGAATGTCTGTATTATACTTACATTTTATTTCATAATTTTGATGAATACTCTAAGTCAGTGGTCTCAAACTCCGGTCCTGGGGTCTCATGCATAAACGGAGCGTACGCACAGAAATGTTGCGTAAGAACGTTTCCACATTCAAATCGCGATGTGTAAAACCTACACATGGCGTAAAGCCACGCACATTTCCACGATACCTCTTACCCTGTCGTACGCAAGTTCTCCGCTCGGCTTTGCAGACTGGCAGCACCCAGCGTCAAAGCAGTGCTACTGTTCCTGTGTGGTTACTCTTTATTTTCCTGACGCGGCTTTATAAATACACTGAAACTAACCGCATATTGTTTATTAGTGTAATGCATCTGATTGTAATTAACTTGTAACAATATAATGGTCCAGGGAATAGCCATAGTATTCCAAATACCATAACTGCTTTAGCGTTGCTACTCTCACTGCACCTTTTTTTTCTTCTTTCAGCTGTTCCCGTTAGGTGTTGCCACAGCGGATCATCTTTTTCCATATTATTCTCACTGCACCACTTGGAGTATTTATATCACTGTATCTGAGTGGGAAATCACAGCAGCAGCTGATCAGAAAGAGAACTATCGTTATACAGCATCAAGTACATGTTGCCTCTGCCACAGCAAAACACTTCAGAGACTTTCCTGTACGGACCTCGCGGTTCAGAAACAGTTTCATCCCAAGAACTATAAACAATCAATCAGTCCATCAAGTGCTCCTTGTAGAACTGTTTGTACTTATAAGTACAATCACCTCACTGTAAACTTGCACTACAGTTATAATATTGCACAACCTGCGCCACTTTATAAGGCGCGCATTTACATATAATGACGATATAATTTTTAAGATGAAATGCAGCAAAATATGTTGATTATATTATATAGATAAAACTTTAACTTCATTTAAATAATCTGTATTGTTAATAATTAAACATGTAAGGACGCGGTTTCGCAGCGCTAGCTAGTTCACGGATTGATCCTACCTTGTGCTGTATTCTTTCTGGGACTGACGCGACACTGGAAGGATAGATGGATAGAAATAATTAAACATGTACTACAAAGATATTTCAATGTTCCTTAAAAGTTTTGAAGAATCGTCGTTGTAAGCTTACAGATGGCTTAACGTCTGTTACAGAGCTGATTGTGTGGTGACTGGGTATTTGGAGAAAGAAAAGTAAGGACAGGAACTGGAGATTAGTATGTTTGAAAAAGACAGTACTGCTACAATAATTTCATCGAAGGTCGCACACAATCATGCACTGTGTCCCCTTGTTTAATAACATGCTTTAACTCCTATCTTCATGAAAAAGATATCACATATACATTCTACGCACGGCGTTATGAGTGATGCCACTGGAGGGCCATAGTGGTTCCAAGTTTTCGTTCTAACCCTTTTCTTAATTGGTGACCAGTTTTTGCTGCTAATTAATTCCTTTTCCTTTCATTTTAATTGACTTGTTTTTTAAGATTTGATCCCCTGAATTTCTTCATTCTTCCTCTGAATTGTTTCATTTCTTTCCTTAAATGGCATCCAAACAGAAATAAACCATGAAGCGAGTGAACCAACAGAAGACCAACTAAGTCCGGGTCCCAAACTCCAACCAATTTCACTCCACCCTGTTGCTTAATTAGAAGCCGAGTCTTGCTGTTAATTAAACCAGTTCTTTAATTCCATCGCTTGTTGCTCCTCTCATTGTGCAGTAGCAAACATTTCCAAAATTGTTGATTTTCTCTTTTCTAAGAGTGCTGTTCAAATATTTTGGGGACCTGAGAAGATCAGCATTTCTGAGACCTTCACCTTTCTTTATTTTCAGATATTGTATGATGGACACAGTTTGCTGGTGATGTTTTGGCTCATTTTATATCACATTATTGCTTGACTGTTAATTAAGGAAAAAGAAACAATTGCGCGGGCTGAGTCTTCAAGAACAAGTCAATTAAAATTAATTGAAAAGAAGTTAATTAGCAGCAATGGGTCAGAATGAAAACCTGCAGCCACTGTGGCCCTCCAGGACCAGAGTTTGAGACCACTGCTCTAAGTCAGGGGTGTCAAACTCCAGGCCTGGAGGGCTGCAGTGGCTATAGGTTTTCATTCTGACCCTTTTCCTAATCATTGACCAGTTTTCACTGCTAATTAACTTCTTTTCCCTTCATTTTAATAGCCCTGTTTTTAAGGATTCAGTCCTCTGAATTGATTCGTTTCTTCATGAAATGACAGCCAAACAGAAATGAGACATGAAATGAGCCAACAGATGAGCAGCTAAACTGGGATTTCAAACTCCAACCAATTTCATTCCAACCAATCTATTAATGAGAAGCTGATTCTTGCTGTTAATTAATTAAGCCCGTTATTTAATTTTGTGGTCTGTTGCTGCTCTCATTCTACCATAGTAGACATTTCCAAAACTGTTGATTTTCTGTTCGTCAAAATGTTTTGGTGATCTGAGATATCAACCTTACTGAGACCTTCACTTTTCTTTATTTTCAGATATTGTGTGACGGGCACAGGTGAGCTGGTCATGTGGCATCTCATTTTGTGTCTTATTATTGTTTGGCTGCTAATTATAAAAAAAGACAACTAGGGGGTCTGAGTCAAGTTAATTACAACTAAAGCAAAAGAAGTTAATTAGCAGCAAAAACTGGTCATTAATGAAGAAGATGGTTAGAATGAAAACCTGCAGCCACTGTGGCCCTCCATGCCTGGAGTTTGACACCTGTGCTCTAAGTAATGGTAGTATTTATTGCACATACTGTATGTGTAAAATATATTATAGTATCTGTAAATAAAAAATCTTAAATATATATATATATATATATATTACACTGGAGCTGATACATCAAATCATAGATATATAAGCTTCATGCATATTTACTTTTAAATATGTCATTTTATAATCATTTCCCTTTTTTCTAAAAATGCATTCTATGTTTTTCCCCTTAAACTACTGTGTATTTTTTTTCTTTGGTGTAGCTTTTTGTAACCTAAAATTTAAGATTTTCTGATGTTATTCACTTAGGCGATTCATTTCATGAAGAGACCCAATGAAGTAAATGATCCTATATCATTGCTTATTAGCATGAAGAGGGCTTTTACAGGTCATAAAATTGATAACCAACTCTTTCTACAACCTCACATCCACATACACACACACACACACACATGCACACATACAGACTGCTTCATGCCTCTCATATTTATTAGTAATATCTATGAAGGCTAAGAGCTGTGATAAAGTAAACAGTCGGTTCATGTATAATAAGAACAAATTCAAAAGTCATGATAATCTGTTAAACTGCTAAATAAATCATCCACAGAAACGTGTCCTTGGAATAATTTGGAAAACAAACCATATGGTTCAAATTAAAGTTGTTGTTCTTGTCACTTTGCTATTTTCCCCTACCCTTCCTTTTTCTTATGCCAGATCTTGAGGTCACTTTTGTTTACTTGCAGGTCACTCTAGACCTCTTGAGACTTATACAAATTACTGATTCAAATAACAAGGTTAGCCTGATGCATTTATATGAAAATAGCTCAAAATACTAAAAACACCTTTCAGTGAGGCTAGATAAGATAAACCTCTCTCAATAAGATTCCCATTTCAGATTGTGGGGAAGAGTAAAAGCAGCACGACACTATCGGTTTTCTGCTTACCAGATAAAATCAATAGATGGTTCAGCTTTTATGCCCATTAAATTACAATTCATTTTGTTTTAACTCCACACATATGACAGTTTGCAGTCTTGTAGTTTTCCTAAAACATTAATTAAATCAAAGTGGCACTGCAAAAGGCTGAAAGCAGTTGTGAAAAGAAGTACTGAAGCATTTCAAGCATATGTTACTTTGATGGACGAGTTACTGAAGAGCTTTATTTTTTTCATGTCTCATCTTAAACAGTTTCCACATGCTAATAAAACACTGCTGGACTTTTAAAGTTATTTTCTGGTGATATATGGAACAGGACAATGGTCTTCAGGTTTACCTACTCATCCTGAATACTGCTACAAAGTATTTACAGCTTAAAAAAATATTCAACCAGTAATTGAAAATGACAACCATGGACTTGCTATCTGGGTGGCAGGGTGGCAAGATGAATTACTTACCTCATGTTGCTCACTCTCTTATTCTCTCTCTGACCTGTCTTAATCTTACCAAGGATTATTTATCCAACAAGGTCAGTGAACCTTTAGCAGGTGATAGGCTTTAAAATCCATCCTGGGTCTACCGCTGGACTAAGCTCTAAAATCATTTACTTAGTTCTATAGAACATTTTCATACACGATGTAGCTCAAAGGTGTCAAAAAATATTTTGTATACAACTAATCAACTCCAGCAATACAAGTTAATGTGGTATCTAGTGATACCTATGAAATTATACAACTATTATGACCAGATTTCTACCTGTTCCAGTTGAGAACTCTCTGCTGTTACAGTCCAGCCTGGAGACATGTTTTTCAGGTTCCATGGCCTCACCATTTCAGTTACACAGGCAGGCATTCTTACTGCATACTGGGTAGCTTTCTGTCTAGTATGATGATATAAGCTTCTTCCTAAGATGCCATCTTTCTCTATCTCTGGGGTATTCTTGGAGGATTTCCTTTTCTAAGATGCAGTCAGCAGTCCTTTATTGTATACACTCTCACTACTGCAACAAAACCAATGTCATAAAATAATAAATATTTTACACTGCTGGACTTATATTAATAAAGACCTTTAAAGGATAGAGATGCCCCTCTCTATAGTATAGTGGTTCTGAGGTAGGTACTACTACCTTACGAGGCCCATCTTTAACTCTTGGAGGGCTAAATATCTTTTCCAAAAAACACTGCTTACTGAAAAGCCCACAAAGCAATGGTTTCAGACAGAAATCAACATGCAACGTCTGTTGCTGCATGCTGTGGGTGCCAGTTTGCCAGGAATGTGCGGCAGGCTGGTTGCTATACTGTCTTCATGTGGCGCATCGGTTTGGGGGCAGCAGCAGTGGTCACAGTCACAGAGCATCACAATCTGGTTTGTTTCTCTTGTCATTGTAATTGGGGATCCTCCCAGGCAAACGTTGCCATAGGCATGTCAGCTACACAAACCTGTTCAACACCACGGTCAGCTAGGGACCAATCAGCTGATGCTGGTACCTCACATTTATTTTCGATCACTTGGAGACTGACAAGTCAAAGTCCAATTCAGCAAGAATATGCAAAACATCGTCCATGAAGTATTTTGCTTTATGCTTTATGTTTGATCTCTCGCCAGATGTCATTGTGCTACTCATGCGAGCACAGGGAAGCTCAGTCAAACCAATGAAGCTAACTTTGCTTCTAGCAAAGAGAGTCCAACTAAAGCCCAACAGTGAGTTTTGTCACCCTTTATAGTTGATTACCACCATCAACCTCTCCTCTTGACAAAAGTCAAAATCCACCCTGAAAGAGTTAATTTCAGTACTGTCTAGTGTGTTTATATGCACACTGTTTAAAAAATGAATTATCACAGTCTAACAACAAATCAGTAAAACTTCAAGGATATCAATCGGTCCAGATAAGAAGCATAAGTGATTGTAAATCAGCTTCACCTGCTTTGGTACAAATGAAAGTGACAACAGGTGCAATCGAAAGGCAACAGCAAGATAACTCCCAAAAAGGCAAGGCTTTTGAAGGTGGTGGCCACAGACAATTGCTCTCTCCTTGTCCTTCTTGACTGATTCTTCTCTAGTTTTGCTAGTGTCCTTGTCACTACTGGTAACATGAGGCAGTACCTGCAGCTGATTCAGATTGCACAGGTAATTTTTTTGAGCAGTATACTTTCTTAGTATGTCATTGTGGGTTTCATCCAAGTTCTATAGTTTCTATAGCTTTCTCCAATACCCTAAACATATGTATATTCTGTTGTGACATATTTAATAATACAATTTAAGGATATATTACAGTTGTGCAGTGGTTGGAGTGCTTCCTCGCAGCATGGAGACTGGGATTTCCATCGCATGTGATCCCTGTGTTGTGTTTGCATGTTTTCCATATGTCCTTCTTGAGGTTCTCTGATTTCTTTCCAAAGTTAAAAGACATTCCTGACAAGTGAATCGGTGTAGCTAAATTGATTTGTGTCTTCCTTTCGATGGACAGGTACCCAGTGCAAGGATTGTTCCTGCCTAGTGCCCAGTGCTTGCTGGGATAGGCTCCAGTTTCCCTGTAACCCTGCTTAAGATAAGTGGGTTTAGAAGATGGATAGATATTGTTTTATTTTAGTAGAGTAATATATTGCTCTACTTTCCTGTTTGTATTATTAAGATGTAGCCTCTGTCGGAATGCCTAATCCCACAGACATACCACTGTTTAT
Organism: Polypterus bichir lapradei; assembly: GCA_026402145.1. Taxonomy (NCBI): domain Eukaryota; kingdom Metazoa; phylum Chordata; class Cladistia; order Polypteriformes; family Polypteridae; genus Polypterus; species Polypterus bichir. The sequence continues at coordinate 13,199,502 of JANRMT010062795.1, forward strand.
AAGGTATTATTGTGTATAACTTCTCCCCACCTTCCCTTCTATATCTATAACCTCAGGCAATTAGGTATAGTAAAAGACAAACAAGAGTTAAATTACAATTTAAACAATGTATTATTGGTAATATTCATAAATAATAACAATATGCAAAGTACATTTGAATATTGGCAAACATACAACCTGATTAAATGGTGATGTGTAGTTTAAGGCGGCACACAGACTTGTTAGTTACTTAAAAATGTCTCTAGTTCATTTGTGGTCAGCTTTCAGCTACATGTCTGTTTCAATATGGTTGCCGAGCTGTGCTCTTAATTGTGTTATCCTTTCCTTCATCAGGTGTTAGTAAGAGAGATGCTTCTTTATCATCAGAGGTTAGTAAGAGAGATGCTTCTTCATCATCAGAGGTTAGTAAGAGAGAAAGTGTGAGGTTAAACAAGTAAATTTATAAATGTTCTGTCCAACCCCTAGAGCCTATAGGGCATCATAGTACTTCTGAGACAAGCCAATTCCAAACAGCCATACTTCAGACCAATGGGGAAATAGAACATTTTAACACCTGCCATCCCCCCAAAACCATTTATTGAAGTAAAGCTTGGCAGTTAGGCATCCTGTATTTTTGTGGGGGATGAGAGACTCTAGCAGAGAAACATTTGTGTCAAGCACTTCCCCCAACTCTGTCGTAAAATTCAAACAGACTCAGTCGTAAAGGGGGGGGCTAAACATGAATGCTTCTCACTAATGTAACACTAAATTACATTGCTTTGCCTAAAATACAAATAAAGATATACAAAATATTTATCAAGTTATATGCCAAATATAAACAACAGATATATTCAGAAATTGATTAACTTCACAAATTAGCATGATTCAATGTTACTCTTTTTTTGTTTATTTTTGTGATATATAGATTTCTGTGCATATTGTTGGACTACCAAATAAAAATGTATAAGGAGTGATCTACCAAGTGTGCTGTCTACTTCTCATATTTCAAATGTACACAAGGAAAGTTAATTCTGTTTAGCCCATCATATAATTTTTCCCAAACCTCCTCCATCTTGCAAGTGCTCCTATTGTTTCACGCCTGTTAGCTGACTTTGGAACTAGAGGTAGTTACCACCAATAGCAAAAAGTCATTCTTCTGCAATCTCTTAGTTTCAAGGGCTTTGCATCCTTCAAAACCCTGAAAAAAATTTTCCAGCACCTTCAAATTCCTGGTAGCTCTGCATAATTAAACTTTTAACATACAGTATTAGCAAACTGTAAGTAATGTAAGTGTGCTAGTTATAAGCTAAAGTTTATACTTATAGCACAATATCGCTACATTTAGCCGAGTGCAAAAACAAAGACACAACAAATTATTACCTCATTCTTAATGGCGTCAAACAGCGTGAGTATCGTGGGTCATATTTCATGGGAATTGTGGGTCTCATCTAAGGGCTTCACCAAGCAATCACACATGAGATTGTTCCAGGGGCCTCCTACATTTTGTGAACAGATAAAATCTCATATTCCATGTCTGCCTCTAATGGCCTGTCAGTACAAAGGAGTTGTTGAGTGGGAGAGGGCAACTCCTGATGCTGCAACTCATGAAAAAACTGCATAGTGTATGCCCACTCAAGTGGAAGAAACTCTCTTGTTCATTACTTGTTATGCTTTTATTTCCAATTATATGTTAAGCAAAAATGTCATTTTCTGCATGAGCATTTACATGCAAACTAAATCTGTCTGCAAAATCTTTCTTTATGCAATTGTTTGAATATTAAATTAAAAGCTGTCAGTTTTAACTTGATGAATTTTAGTGTGATATTTTTTCTCAAAACTTATTTGTTGACCATATGACAATGAAAATTGCATGCTTATTTTTAAGTACTAAATGGCAAATGAGACATTCAACCCTTCTGGTCCAGTTTCTAGTCGAGTCGACTCCAGTTTCTAGTCATCACAAACATTTTTAGTAATAAAATGTTGCATTTGTCATTCCAACAGATGGCACA
>JANRMT010062795.1:13201502-13216938 GCA_026402145.1 Polypterus bichir lapradei
AAACAAAATGTTGAGGTCTACGTTGATTATTTAGATTTTGATCTGTCTTAGATGGTAGGCATAGCTAACAGTTGTGATACTTACATTCGAATTAATTCCTTTTTCTTTATTTTCTGTTTCACACTTGAAAGTAAGAGTAGGTGGCTCAGAGAGATGGCAGTAAGTCTAGGTTCATTAAAAGTAATGCATAAACACTGAAAGCATAGTACACGAAAAGGTGAACCACAGGAGATGAAATGACTGACATAGGTGCTACTGTGGTGTTGTAAAATGTGAGTTTGACCTAGATCCGACAGCACTTAATTCACTTTTATTGAGACAAACTGGATAAATTGTTACTTGAATAGGGAAAAATTATACTTCTGGTCATTTTTTAATCAGGATCCAAACTGAAATATGGAAAAATGTATTTAGTGACAAAAGCAAAGCGATAAAACTGACAAAAAAGAACAGGCATGTTAAAAAAATCACATAAGACCTTGACAGACTAATAAATCTTAAATGTTAAATGTTATTTTAGTTTGTGGACCTATTGATCTGATGGGAAAAAAAACCTAAAAAAAAAAAAAAAAAAAAACACAAGATGCTAAACAAACGTATAGTTAAAATTTGGTATTAAACAAAGTTGTAGTCAAAAATTCTTTCACATTTCAATATGGAAAAAGTAAAAGTACCCAGCCAATTATATTGGAGGATGCTCACATCAACTCTCAATATCCACATTAAATGTCAACTTTTCTTTTGGTACTTTTGGTTCCTATTGGTTTCGTCCTTAGAAGATTTAAATTTTCTGCTTTGTTTTATCATAAAAGTAAGGTTCTCTTTCTCAAAACACAAGATGATTCTTTACTCCCCTTTAAACATTGAATTTATGATTTAAACCTTTGCATATACAGTATATTTCTTCTTTAAACTATAGATACTCTTTAATCTTTAATACTTCATAAGCTATGTACTTAGCAATACTAGATATTTTTTGCCATTCTAACCTTTTAGTTTTCCTGTGTTTTACACTGCTAAGTTTCTTGTCAAGCAATAATTTTTCCTATCCTTTCCAAGTAAAGGGTTGCTTTTAATTCATAAACTGCTATATATCTTTTTTTCTACCAAACACTTCATTTGTTTTACTAATCTGCATAATTTTCTTGTGTTCTCCTTTGCACTGAATACCATATTTATGGATGTGTTTCTTCACTTTACAGTAATGTTTTTATTGTATGTCTTTTTTTATTTATTTCTCAAAGAAGCAGCTACTTCTCTTCCTTTCACACAATACATTTCTGACTTATGAATCCTGCTTGCTTTGTACTTTTTGTACAAAATGTGCATATCCAACGTTGAGTTATGGAGTATAAGGTAAAGTAATGGTGTTATCTGATGACATTTAGCGATGTCACCATTGGCAAAGGAAGTTTGAAGTGCAAAAATGTAAAGAAAACCAAATTGAAACTCTAGTCACAACATTGTGATAAGACTATTTATAGCTTATTACAGTTTTTAGCACTCTAGCGAGGGAGAACGAGTCGGGGTGAGTGGGTGCCCCCTTTCAAGTAACCCACTGACTTGAAGGCCTGAGAGTCAGAGGGCTTCTCTAGGTTTGAACCAGCACTACGCTGAGGTGCATGTTCAATGTCACTATATTATCTGAAGATGAGCTTTTAAAATGAAGTTGCCCAATGGCAAAGTGCGAGCCTAAAGCTGCTGTGGGAACAAAAGAGCAGAAAGCTGAGTTAGGAGGATACTGGCAGAGACAAAAAGTAGGTGAAAGTTCACCATGTAACTTACCTGTAGAGGTGAGCGAGCAGCTGGAGAGACGTGGTGGCAAACACATACACGTGCAGGGTAAGGAAAATTTAAAATAGTGACACTGCACCTGATCAGAGTTTTGGTGCATGACTCAATATTGTTTGCTATTGTTGGACCCCAAAGATATAAATAATGAACGACTTGACAAACATGCTAGTGGTATAAAATCGAAGTCTAGAGCGGTCGTTGGGCTTGCAGACACTTCTTTGCTGCTGAGCAGGTAGTGCAGAGAGAAGAACATTTAAGTATGTGTATATTGATGAGGACATATTACTTCTGATTTATATATACGTTTGGGTGGAAGTAATTTGTATTTGTGGTTGCTCATTTGTTATCATTGTCTGTGTGCATATTTTTATGACATTTTTGTTTTTGATTATTTTTCTGTCCATCTTTTGAGAACTGTCTGTTGAAAAAGAAGGAGGAAGAAAAGGCTTTTTGTTTATTTTTGTTGGATTTTTTTCTCATCCCTTTTTGCTTTCGAGTCAGATATACCACCTACACGTATTTGTCTTGTTTTTGTTAATGTTCTTGCATTGAACTGTAAATTTTTCCAAGACATTGCTGTAAATAGTTATTGGCACATCTGGAATAAACCAGAATTCTGTTTTTGGATTAGTCATCATTGTCTGTGTCTCAGTTCTCTCATCCCTTGGTTGTTCGTTTACGGCGCCAGGTGCCCAAAATATGAAATTGAGCAAAATGTCTTTTCATGGGGCATCACAAACACTGGGGTCAAAGACAAATCTTAAATATGAACCTTGTAACTTTAAAAATCAGTTTTACACAAGAGTCCAAATAAATATGTATTAAGTGTTTTTATGATGGTTAAAGAAGTAGTGCAATTATAAGCAAGAGTGATTCAATTAGAATTATATTTTTTACAAATATTTGCCAATGGTAACTGAGAAATTAGGTCACAAAATGTGTATATAAAAAAAATTATAATGAAGAAGAAACATTCCTGCTGCATTCAATAATAATAATAATGAACTTTATTCATATAGCACCCTTCATATATGAAATACAGCTCAAAGTGGTTTACAGATTAAATAAGAAATCACCCACAAGATATAAAATTAAAGTGGTCATACAAAATAAACAATAAAAAGGGACAATAGACCAATAAAAATTAGACCTTTTAAAAATAGGAAGTAATTCAGCTTCTCTAATTTCATCTGGTAGTTTCATAACTTTGGGGCCTAATAAAATGTAAACAGTTTGCTGTCATCGTTAAAAATCAAAATGGGAACACTTCAATCCTACCCACCAGTCAATAGTTTCTATTAAATATGACAGAGGCCAGACACTTTCATCAAACACAAGTCAACAAATTTTAATCAAATAAGCTTGCAATTCCCAATTTTTCATGAACATCACTTTGCAGGCCTTGATTATAATGCCATAAAGTCTGGGCATTTTGTTTATATGTGTTTTTTTCTACCTAAAGGGTAGACAAGACACAAATCAATATGTGCCTGCATGAAGTAAAAAGAGCATTATCAATGTTAAACTGAATATGCTCTGTGTCTGCCCAAGTATGAATACTGTCCAGGTCCATTTGTAATGATTTTGTTGACTCTAGGGTATGCACCAGTTCACCAATTTTTTCTGTAAACTTATATGGTTTGTGGATTATTTTCCCTAGGTAATTTATATAAATGTATTATGAGTAGTGGCCCAGAACCAATCCCAATTTCCTTAATTTGATAAAAGAAGTTCAATGTAACATATTCTTCAATGTTAAAGCTAATACTACACCTATCAGCGTCATGTGCTTTGCAGCACAGCTTATTGTAGTTTGATCACAAGCCTTTTATACAGTATCAGGTCAAAGGTTTTATGAAAATCAACATTAATAATATCATATAAGCCACTATGATCAAATACAGGGTGACACAGAAAAACGGGAACTTTAGAAATGCGTAGTGGCAGCCATGTACAGTTGGCACCACTGCAGAACAGGGACCTTGAGCTGTAAACAATCTCGCCATTTAGTAATTTAGTAATCAATTGCAAGGCAATCAATGGCAGCTGTGCGAGAATTGTTCGGTAACCGTGTCATCTCAAGATTCGGTGACATTCCCTGGCCGTCAAGATCACCAGATTTGTCAGTTTGTGATTTTTTCTTGTGGGGCTACCAAAAGAGTCAGGTCTACACAACTCGGCCAAGGACACTGAATGAATTGAAACAAAGAATTCAAGACGCAATTCGTGGTATGCCAGCTGAGATGTTGCAGCGATCAATGGGAACCTCAACAGCAGATTGGAAGAATGCATACGTACAGGAGGACGCCATTTACAGGACGTAATTTTCAGACATTGATAATTTGGATTACTGTCTCTTAAAAGGCAAGTTGTAGTGGTTCAATTGCTGTCAGTAATTTTTTTTGTTGGATTTCTTCTATTTTTATTGGGTTTTTCAAAAGTTCCCGTTTTTCTGTGTCACCCTGTATAATTCCTACTTCTTCATAAAATACAAGCATATTAGTTAAGGACCATCCATCCCATCTAAACACATGTTCACTGTTTGCTAATAGGCCCACACGTGGTAGCTATTCACATACAGTACAGGCGAAAAGTTTGGACACACCTCCTCATTCAATGTGTTTTCTTTATTTTCATGACCATTTACAGCACTCCATCACTCTCCTTCTTGGTCAAATAGCCCTTACACAGCCTGGAGGTGTGTTTGGGGTCATTGTCCTGTTGAAAAATAAATGATCGTCCAACTAACCTGACTTCTGCACAACACAACTGCTGGTCCCAACCCCATTGATAAAGCAAGAAATTCCACTAAATAACCCTGATAAGGCACACCTGTGAAGTGAAAACCATTTCAGGTGACTACCTGTTGAAGCTCATCGAGAGAATGCCAAGAGTGTGCAAAGCAGTAATCAGAGCAAAGGGTGGCTATTTTGAAGAAACTAGAATATAAAACATGTTTTCAGTTATTTCACCTTTTTTTGTTAAGTACATAACTCCACATGTGTTCATTCATAGTTTTGATGCCTTCAGTCATGAAAATAAAGAAAACACATTGAATGAGGAGGTGTGTCCAAACTTTTGGCCTGTACTGTATATTAATCACTTCCATTAATTTACCCATGATACATATTAAGTTAACTTACCTATATTTTCAAAGGTTGGCCTGAACTCTTTTTTTACATAACAGTGAAACATTTGCAAGTTTCCAGCTTTTACATGTTTCCCCAGTGAATTACATACTGTACTGTAAATATACATCAAGATATTCATTAGTGTCCTTAGGTACTTTTAACTAAAAACTATCTGTTTATTTCATTTTAGCCTTTTTAATACTAGCAGTACTTTCTTCTCTCCCTAATCTCCATAAACTTTCAGTGTTTCATTACCAGGCTCTAACTTCTTAGAGAAATATCTCATTTTCATAGGCACAATTTCAGAAAAATATGATCAAATAATTAAGAGCTTTTGCTGTTTTGTTTCTGTGTATTTTATTTGGTCCCTTTACATTTCTTAGCACACTTCATCTCTTGCTTGTCCAGTCTCTGCTGGCTATGATACTGAAATTCCCTCTTATGATTGATTTTTATATTTTCATTGACATTCTGTTTTACATGCCTTTTGACATTTTCATTTTTTTAACTGCTTTTCTCATATGCACATAAATACATATGTAGTACACCTGCTGAATGTAAATATAAATACAAAAATTAAAACACCAATAAATGATTGACTATTGAAATAATTTCCATACACTAGCTAGTGCTGCTGCTTCATTTAAAGAACCCTGAGATCAAATCCCAGCCCTATCTGTGTATAGTTTTCTCTTTCTCCCCATATTTATGTGAGTTTAAAAACAGGTAATCAGGTTTTCCTCCTACATCCCAAACACATACATGCTGAGCTAACTTTACCCATTCATTTTCTAATCTCCATGTCTCTTTCAAGAACACAGGGAGCTGGTGTATATTCCAATAGAATTCAGTGGGAAACTACCTTGGACTAGGTACTGAGTGATTGTCTACTGTAAACTGGCACTAAGTGAGTGAGTGTGCTCTTCAAAAGCTTGCCACTGTATCATGTCATGTTACATCTGCTCAATAAAGCTAATGTTAAACACAGTTCTGTAGATAGCATGCTGGCATTTTTTTCTTTCTTCAAATTAATGTGATTCTGAGAAGTGATGAGTGATCCCTGCTAAATTTGCTTTGCTCAAGTTTGGCAAAAATGCAGAAATGTTCAGGAACTTCACTGAACTTGTCGAAATACACTGATGTCAATAGGGATAATCTGAACTAGTCTTTAGTGGATTATAATAGTGAAATGGTCTTTTTTTTATTTTATAGATTTTATTGAAATCACACAACATTCCATACAAATAAATCGATTTTTACAAAAATAAGATCAAAAACAAATTAACCCCCATCCCTGAGAAAGAGAGCTAAGCCAGCAGAGTAAAACTTAAAGCTACTAAAACTAAGTAAATAGATGAATTAGTAAGTGAATACAGTAATCCCTCCTCGATCGCGGGGGTTGCGTTCCAGACCCCCCCGCGATAGGTGAAAATCCGCGAAGTAGAAACCATATGTTTGTATGGTTATTTTTATATATTTTAAGCCCTTATAAACTCTCCCGCACTGTTTATAAATATTCCCCGCAGAGTTATACAGCATAATCCCTTTGTATTCTCTTAGATATTAGGTAAGATTCATTGAAATTATGTATATAAACACACTGTTTATATACAGTAAAACCTAAATATTATTTTAAAGATATTGAGTGTCTCCGATATCACATATGTTACAGCCATTACGATAGACAGGTCACCAGCAATAAATACGTACATTGCAAGAAAAATAGTATACAGTAAATGTGTGTACAGTGACACTAAACGTACATACATGTACTAAGCACTGTAAGAAGAAAATTAATTATGGTTACTCACCAACAATGACACGATGACTTGTCCGATAACAATGAGTTTAATTTTACTGCACAACAAAGGAGAGCGTTACAGCCCTTGTAAAGGAGCCACTTCAGGCGATTGTGTAGCACTGCCGTTGTTCTTCTTCTGGCAGTCTTCAATCCAAATCCCTAAAGCAGATTCCATCCAGACTACTGCCTTATTACATCCACTTACAACTCGTTTTGCACCCTGGTTAAAACGACACTGCAGCCGTAGATCTTATATTCCTTTCCTATTTTTTAAATAAAAAGAATCGTAGCCTTCAACAAATCCAAATCGTTTACCTTTTCGGCAATCGTTAACATCTTCTTCTTGCGCTTGGGCACGGCCCCTGAAGCAGTAGCAGATTGTTTTGGAGCCATAATGAAGGGCTTGACTATGCACAAAGATAAACACAAAAGAGCACAACTCTTTACAAAGCGAAACACGTTGATGCTGAATGAGCGAGATGAAACTTCCTGGTTAACACTGCATTCAGCACGCAGGAGCTCAACTGCGTGCTCTGATTGGTTAGCTTCTCAGTCAGGAGAACTTAACTGCGTGCTCTGATTGGTTAGCTTCTCAGCCATCCGCCAATAGCGTCCCTTGTATGAAATCAACTGGGCAAACCAACTGAGGAAGCATGTACAGGAAGTAAAAAGACACATTGTCCGCAGAACCCGCGAAGCAGCGAAAAATCCGCGTTATATATTTAGTTATGCTTTCATATAAAATCCGCGATAGAGTGAAGCCGCGAAAGTCGAAGCGCGATATAGCGAGGGATTACTGTAAAGATAAATGGAGAAGGAAAAAAAGCAAAAAATGGGAGAGAATCTACTTCCTCAGTGCTTTAAAGGCACTGATTGATTAGATACTGCCAGGTTTTGAAAAAGTTCTGAACAGATCCTCTAAGTACGAATTTGATTTTTTCCAGTTTCAAATAGTATATAATATCAGTTACCAACTGACATAGAATAGGAGAGATAGGATTCTTCCAGTTTAGCAAGGTAAATCTACGTGCCAATAGTATAGTAAAGGCAGTCACAGTTTGTTTGTCCTTTTCCACTTTAAATCCATTAGGGAGTACACCAAACACAGCTGTTAATGGGTTAGGAGGGATTGTGACACCAAAGCTGTCTGATAGGAATTTAAAGATTTTGGTCCAAAATTATGTTAATTTGGTGCAGGCCCAAAACATGTGACCCAGTGAGGCTGGAGCTTGATTGCAAAGTTTGCAGGTTGGACCTTGCCCTGGAAACATTTTGGACAATTTTAAGCGAGACAGATGTGCTCGATATATAATTTTAAGTTGAATAATTGTATGCTTTGCGCATATGGAGCTCAAGTGAATTCTCTATATTGTCACCTTCCATTCCTTTTCTGAGATATTGAGTGAGAGATCATTTTCCCACTGTCCTCTTGGATCTTTAAAAGGGAGGGACTGTAAAACGGTTTTATATATTGCAGAAATGCTGTCTGAGGGCCTGATTTGCCTTGAAAGCTTGCATATTGTAATCTTTTTAGTTAGCCTATAAAAGGTGTCAATTTGCTTGACTTCTCAGAATAAAGTATCAGAAGATTAAATATTCTCTGCAGATATTGACAGATAGGAAGCATGATTTCATTGTGGCTTTCCTCCACAGATCTGATAGCAAGGTACTCACTTCTCTTAAACTGAAAAGTACAGGTTCTTTGTTTTTTCCCCTGGTGCTTTCACTAATTTACTGCTGTTGTTGTCAAATGTACAATATACATGTGAATTCTTCAGTCCTTACAGTTTGCATCAATTGCCCAGCATTCTGAGTAATATTATTAACAGCCTAGGCTCGTTACACACAGGACACATACACTGACACATTTCCAGTTTCTACAGGTCTGTGATATCATGGTTGCCTTGTAAAACATCCCGGGGGCTGCTGAGGAAAAAATGTTTGAATATCAAATTTCCACAAAAATATTCAGTAATCAAGTTTACCAGCTGACACAGCATATTCACCATGAAAAACGCTTTTGGTGAATTTCACCAGTCAACACTATTCCTGAGTAACTTTTTGCTCGATGCTGTGGAAAGCTGAAAGAAGTAAGGATGTTAGAGTTTAAGTGTTGCAACCTTAATTATAGGTTATGATGTGAGTTTACAGTACCTGTAAAAAGCATTCAATACATTGGAAGTTTTCTCATTTTATTTTTCACAATATTTTTTGATATTGATCAAAAGAAGAAGACTCATTAATGTCAATGTAAAAACAGATTTCTTAATTACAAATATAAAATACAAAATAATTGATAAAGTTTCATGCTGTTTAATATAACAAAACAAAATCATCAGGGGTGCAGATGACTGATTTTGGGAGTCACATAATTAGGATATCACCTGTCTGTATTCAAGGGGTTTCCTTTCACTGTAGTATAAATGCACCAGATCTGGAAGGTCTAATTTGTGGTGAGTCAGTAGCGTAGCCGCACCCTATACTACAATAGCAACAACAACAGTTATTTATATAGCACGTTTTCATAGAAACAATGTAGCTCAAAGTGCTTTACAAAATGAAATAAAAGGAAGATGAAACATAAAACAGTATAAAACATTAACAAACAAGATTAGGCAATAGAAACATAACAACACTCCACACAACTCTGTCAGGGGATGAAAACAAGTCACTGAGTCCAAAACCTAAGTATTGTGATGTGAGATTTTGCATTTAAGTTGATAAATATTTTGCATGTGTTTATTTATAATTTAGGCAAAGTAATGTTACATTAGTGAGAAGCATTCATGTTTACAACCCCCACCAGGAATGGGTCTCTGAATTTTATGACAGAGTTGGGGGGAAGTGCCTAAAAACAGTTTGGCAAGTGTTTCTCTGCTGAAGTCTTTCAACCCCGATAGGAAAGCCAGGCTGCTTAACTGCCAATCTTTACCTTAAGATATGGTTTTGGGGGATGGCAGGTGTTAAGATGTTCTATTCCCCAATTGGTCTGAAGTATGGCTGTTTGGAACTGGCTTGCATCAGAAGCCTTTAGGTACCACGACATCCTATTGGCTCTAGGGGTTGGACAGAACATCTATAAATTTGCTTGCTTTACTCCCTCTCTCTCTCTTACCTTAAACTGAAGAACTGAAAGGACAACACAATGGAGAGCACAGCTCGGCAGCCATATTGAAACAGACATGCTGCCTGTTCTGAAGAAAGCTGACCACAAATGATGCCTTAACTAGAGACATTTTAAATAACTAACAAGTCTGTGTGCTGCCTGAAAGTACACATCAACATTTATCAGGTTGTATGGTTGCCAATATTTAAATATACTTTGCATATTGTTATTATTTATGAATAGTATCAATAATACATTATTTTATCTGTAACTTAACTACTGCTTGTCTTTTACTACACCTAATTGTCTGAGGTTATAGATGTAGAAGGGAAGGTGGGGAGAAATTATATACTATAATACTTTATAAAAAGTGGTAAGTTTGTGATATTTGAGGTATTCTGACAAAGGCTACATATTAATAATAAAATAGGGGAAAGTAGAGCAATACATTACTCTACCAAGACAAAACACTAAGAAATGGAAAGAAAATAGCATAGCTGTAAATCTGCTTAGAGCAGACTGTCCATAAATAAACAAAGAGATCATGCAAGAAGAATACTAGAGAGGGAGGCCACCAAGAGACCTGTAATACTTCTGAAGGAGTTACAAGCTACATGTTCTGTGATTAGAAAACTTATTCACACAACAACTATTTCCCAGGTGCTTCACCAGTTGTAGCTTTATCAAAGACAGACAAAGCAAAAGCCATTGTTTAAAGAAACACACATAACATCTCGTCTAGAGTTTGCCAAAAGGCATTTGGGAGACTCTAAAGTCAGCTGGAAGAAGGTTCTATGGTCTCAAAAGATCAAAAGTGACCTTTTTGGATCAGGCCAAATGCCATGTTTGTACACTGCACTTTATCATAAACATGAAATTCCCACCACGAAGCACGGTGGTGCTATCATCATACCGAGGAGATGCTGATGTGTGGCAGTCCTTGGAAGTTTGTAATGAAGGTAATGAATGCAGCAAAATATAGAAAAATCCAGGAAAAAAAATCTGATGCAGTCTGCAAGAAACCTGCACCTTGGGAGAAGATTTGTTTTGCAACAAGAGAACACCCCCAAGTATAAAGCCAAAGCTACATGGTAATGGCATAAAAACAACAATGTTACAACAATGCTTTTGTAATAATGGTGAATACTTTCAACAATATCTCCATAATATTTTTTCATACATTCATATCTTGTGCCCTTTTAACTCATGTACTAAGTTCCATTGGACAAAAGACTATCCTAGCAGTGTGAAGTACAATCCAGGGTTCCATTTCACCACAGGGCATGCCTACCCCTGCATGCTAAGATCTGTATCAGACTGGGTTGTCAACATCCTTGCAGATTGAAATGATATAAATGAAGAAAAAAATAACATCAAATAGTACCCGGTCTCAATCATTTTGAGCTAAGTAATTTGTCTCAGGTATTTAATTCTTGTAACACATCTCACTCTCATATTCAGTAATGAAGTAATTCAGGGTTTCAGTAATTCTCAGCAGATTTTAATATAAAGAAAGCCATGCATATCCTATATGCTAACATCCACATTCACTCACACAAAGCTACTTTCATTGAATATACAATTAATTTCTTTTTTTATTAAATTGCTTTTAATTTCAAGAATGTCCTTCATGTAACTTTCAAAGCAATTTGATGTGTTTTGATTTTGTGTTAGCATATTTAAAGTATTGCATTCAGTCTAAAACTTCCATTCAAATTGAAAAGAGGAATTCAGGAATACAAATCAGTAAGCGCTTATCTCACTTATTTAGAGTCAGTGTAGTAACTGGAGAAAATGGAGCAGACAAAGAGTGTTATCAGAGGGATGACTTTTGTTTAGTTTTATTTTCATGAATTGATTTCTTTTCCCCTTTTAATTTTTTAGCCAGTTATCCACTTTCTGTTAGAAGTTAACTATTTTAATTAATATGTGTCTATTTTGTTGATTATGTTGTTATAGTTTTTCCTTTATTACTTAATTTCTTTTTATTCATTGTTTCCTATTTTCAAATTTAGGTGTTGAGCCTTAAGGGACAGGGCCCCCTAATTTGCCAGTGTACTGCCATATCTGGGTGAGTTATTTTTCCTTGTTTGTGACTCCTTTCACTAAGTAGTTACTGTATTTCTAAACTTATTTTGCTTTTTTGTACAGTGTTTTCTGTAATAATTATATCTTTCACAGTCAAGCCAAATCTAGTTTAGTTTTGAGTTTTTAGTTATTTTTTGTTCTAGGGTTTCCCCTTTCTTACATCTGTTTTATTTGTTCAGCATTTGAGAATCTAAATGTGGGCTTTCTGGTCTGGGGTTTTCTCCATTTGACACACTCTTTAATTATTTTCCAGTTAATTCAGATTTTCTCTGTGGTATTTCTTCAATTAATTGTATCTGAAGAATGACAATTAACAATGAATTAATTACTCACCAGGGCAAATGATACAGAATGATGACAGAGTAGAGAGAGTTAAGACCTTGACACTATGGAAATAAATATGAGTATTTCTACATTTCTTATTAATGTAAGAAAAAAAACATAGATCAGTTAAACAATGAAATCAAACAGAGGTAAAAAATGGTTGGAATAGAACCCTGCGCCCTGAGTTTGGAAAACACTGGTCTATATCACAGTCACCAATTAATAAAGTTAAGTAAAGTAGTTATTGCACATCCAACCTTTTAAGTCATCAACACAATTGAACAATAGAAATATCATTGACGTGAAAGAGTGCAATCTGTATACAAGTGAATATTATGTGTTTAAAAATATATAGTATGTCCCAGGAGTAGCATGAAAAGAGAAAAAAGTAGCAGTCTGACTGCTGATCTCTGAGGAACTCCATATCTGACTTTAAAACTTAAAGATGGAGATTATGGTCACATTTCTGTACATACTGAAACCATTGACTTTGTTCAGTTAAAGGGATATTAGAAAACTTGAAAAGAGGTGGTGAAGTTTCAACATAACTTAAGCGTGTACTGGGGGAAAGGAGAGTGTGAGACACAGTGGCTAAGAATTTATGCTTCAACTAGCTGTGTGAGCCTGTGCTGTAAAAAGCCCGGGCTCCTAGAAACCATAGATTCTGGCACTTCAATCAATCAGTCACATTGGTTGTGCATTAGTGGCTAAGCAAGGTTCTCTTTCCTCAGTGGTTTTGTTTTGCCGAAGTGCTCGCCTCTGTTGTTTATTAGTGGTTATCTGAGTTTCTCCTCGGAGGTTTCGTTTTGCCAATGTGTTCGCCTCGCTTGTGTATCAGCAGCTAAGCAAGTTTCTCTTTTCTCTGTGGTTTCACTTTGGTAATAGAGTCGATTTCTTTGAACTTCATGCTGTACCCTTGCACTTCCGGGCCGGACAGACAGACAGATACACACACTTCCATGCATAGACGTTTATATATAGGATAACAGAAGCTCAGAAAATAACACCAGTAAAGGCAAAGACTGATGTCACCTCTGTTCTGCCCTAAAATTCTTCACTAACACTTTAGTTTAATTACTGCAAAAATGCATCTATTACTCTTATGTAACAAACCCTTAGCAAAGGCTTCTTTGGATGTCATAACACTATTATAACATCAGCAGATAGGTTATTTATCTCTGTTCAGTGTGGCATATTGGCATGATGGTAAAATTACTTATTAATATGAAGGATTCAAAGGACAAATTAATTACTAAATATGTAATATCAAGAGAAATGTGTCTTAGTTAAGCCACCTCAGACCACTCCAAAAGTGAAGTTTTGTTATTAGATCACATTACAGACATTAATAAACACATTACTGATGCTTTGTAAGTGTTATGGACACCCAAAGAAGTGCTTGTTAAGGTCTTGTTATGTAAGAGTACCTAAACTAAAGTGTTACCAGTTTTTCTTTTTCAATCCAGGCAGCACAAATGCAGCCAGCTTCAAGAAGAAAGGGTCGTTCGTCAGCAGTCCTCTACATGTGATGCTGCGACGTTATGGCAGGGAGAATGTTTGTTTTTCTCTTGCCTTTTAAAATTCAATGGCATACTGGGGTTTTAGTCACATTGCCACAACTCTTTTCATGACTGTTATCTACTTTATTTATGGTAGCAATATATGCACTTAGTTATTTAATAGTTAGACACAGACAAGAACAGATTAATTTCTGTATGTCAAAAATTTACATATAAGGAGATTTCTTTTTCGTAGTACAGTAATCCCTCGCTATATTGCGCTTCGACTTTCGCGGATTCACTCTATCGCGGATTTTAAATGTAAGCATATCTAAATATATATCACGGATTTTTCGCTGCTTCGCGGATTTCTGCGGACAATGGGTCTTTTAATTTATGGTACATGCTTCTTCAGTTTGTTTGCCCAGTTGATTTCATACAAGGGACGCTATTGGCGGATGGCTTAGAAGCTACCCAATCAGAGCATGTATTACATATTAATTAAAACTCCTCAATGATATAAGATATGCATCCCGCGCGGTGCTTGATTGTTTGCTTGTATCTGCCTCTATCTCACCCTCTCTGATATTCTCTGCACCTGACGGAGGGGGTGTGAGCAGAGGGGCTGTTTGCACAGAGGATGTTTGCTTAGAAGATACTGACGCTCCTCTAAAAAATGCCACTTTATCGCGGTGCTTCGGTATATTTAAAAGCACACGTATTGATTTTTTGATTGTTTGCTTTAATCTCACGCTCCCTCTCTCCCTCTCTGACGTTCTCTGCGCCTGACGTAGGAGATGTGAGCAGAGGGGCTGTTTGCACAGAGGCTGTTTCCTTAGAAGATACTGACGCTCCTCTAAAAAATGCTGCTTTATTGCGGTGCTTTTTTTTTTATTTGATTTTTTGATTGTTTGCTTTTCTTTGCCAGCGCTTTCTCTCTCTCTCTCTCACTCTGAAATTCTCTGCTCCTGATGCAGGCACTCCTTTGAAGAGAAGACATATTTGCATTCTTTTAATTGTGAGAAAGAAAAAAAGATGATCTCTGTCTTGTCATGGAGCACAGTTTAAACTTTTGACTAAAGGGTGTTATTTCATGTCTAGAGGGCTCTAATAATGTTAACAGTGTGGGAGAGTTTATAAGGGCTTAAAATATATAAAAATAACCATACAAACATATGGTTTCTACTTCGCGGATTTTCACCTATCGCGGGGGGGTCTGGAACGCAACCCCCGCGATCGAGGAGGGATTACTGTATACAGTTTTGCTTTTTATTTAAAATGGGATTAGAATTTAGGGTACTGCTTAACAGAATGAAGTCTACAGTTCTGTAGCTTTAAAAAATGGTGAATTCTGACAATTGTTATTGACGGTACTATGCTTCAACAGGCCCAACAGTTTAGGTCTTGATTATATGGCTGACAAAGGACACCAGACACCTAAAAAAATGTGCCTTGGGTGTTGTTCACATTTTGCATAGGCACAATGGCAATCATTTTTTACTAATAAATATTAAATATGTAGACCCCGGGGCTGGTGTTCTGGTGGAGTGATCACTTAATTTTCAGAATAAGCTACTTTTGCAAGTATGGAGACAAGTTAGGTACAAATACATACTCCCACAGTCAGACCATTTCAGATTCTCCACCTTCAGCTGCATGTTTCTCCTTGTAATAAAAAATGGGATTCCTTGTT
>JANRMT010062795.1:13223120-13235329 GCA_026402145.1 Polypterus bichir lapradei
AGATCACTTCTGTTTGAAACAATATGAAGGTTAAAGCCTGTGGCACACAGACACGGTCTTTCAATTTGTGTTATGTTGTTTCATATAAAATGAAAATGCAACACATACAGCCAAATGGGTTCTCATAATATTTTTTTCTACTCTTCATCATATTTATTTAAATAAATCCATTTAAAGAGTTTGCTCTATGAGTAATACCCATGTATATTAGCCATTCTGAGAAAATACTCTCAAAATGTATCTCTTTGGTCCTGCCCTTTCATACCAGTTAAGGCCTAATTGGCCAATCAAAGGAGTGACATTCACAGATGTTTGTAGCTTAGGGGCAGGAAATTGTATTTCAGTGGCAATTTACTTGCTTATAATGAAATAATCAATATCGGGTTAGATTTTGTAAGACTGAGCAGGATTTTAACTGTGATTGGGCTGGAAAATGCCTGTCAAATCTGTCAGTCTTGCCAGGTGTTTTTATTGCAATATGAGTGCAATAAAGTGCTCTGACTACAATAGAAAAATTGGACACTGCTGCAAGTTTCCTTTTTATGTTGGCCAGTTTTTATGCTGGCAAAAAAGTATGCACACCACACCAAATGAAAACTGGATGTAGCACCTAGTCTGTACATTATAATAATTACTTTTGAGGTGTATTATGTTTATTACTTTAATGTACATTTTAATAATGGCTCATTGATATGAATTATTATAAATGTTAGTCATTATTTAGTTGGTTTGGCTGCATTTCCCTTCCTGATCAAGGCTGTCATCATTTCCCAGTTTCTCTTAAAAGTTGCATACAGATGAATCAGAGCTGCCATAAATATGATCTCTCGTTTACTTTTATAAATCTAAATTTTTGTGTGGAAAGCTGCATAGGTACATTTCAAGCTTTTTTGTGCATACACAAGTCTTATAAAACTAATCCCTGGTCTGGAAGGGCAGCCCAAAGCTGCAATGTGCTTACTGCCAGGGCTACAGATTCCAACTTTACCCAGGAATAACTGCTACTGTGCCACACTTCGCCTATTAGAGGTGTCTCTGCAACATGGCAAGCAGGGGAAGAGTATAATAAATTTTTATTTATTTATAAATTTATTATAGATTTAACTTTTTTAATATGGTAAAAAGAGGAAGCAAAATGAACAAATTTGACAAATTAATGCAATCTATACTATTTTGGGAGCTCTCATAGATGATTCTTACCAACAAACATAAATATGTGTGGGCTGTTGGGTCTCTTAAGGTCACAATACTGCCTGGCTGTGCTCTTTCTGCTTATCCTCCTTCTTAGTACTGCTCTTCAATAATAGATGCTAAAAATATAGAATGATACTATTACCGCATGCCAACCTCTTTTTTCATTTTAAGCTAATGCCTTTTTAAAGCTTGTCAGGACCAAGGTGGACACCCCTAGCCCCTTTCCAACCAATTTCATTTTGACAGACCATATCAGTACCTGTCTTCAAGGTGAGAATGCACAAAGATAATCAATGGTTCATGAGCTTTGATTTTACTTATGTGG
Organism: Polypterus bichir lapradei; assembly: GCA_026402145.1. Taxonomy (NCBI): domain Eukaryota; kingdom Metazoa; phylum Chordata; class Cladistia; order Polypteriformes; family Polypteridae; genus Polypterus; species Polypterus bichir. The sequence continues at coordinate 13,224,640 of JANRMT010062795.1, forward strand.
TAAGTCCAGAATATGACCAGTTTGCCATTTTGAGTTCATCTTGCTAGACTGTCCTTTTACATTGGTGAGTTTCATTTTTGCTAGTCGAGACTTCTGACTGCAGAAAAATTCCCACTCTGTAAAACTGCCTTCTGTCTGTACTAGCTCTTTCTTTTTCTATGTTTAGACAAGCTGCTTTTAAGTCAAAAATGGTGAACTTAAAGAAAGCATACAGCTATAATAACAAAAAAATGTCTGGAATCAATTTAACAATTTAAAAATATGAAATATAACATAATAAAATCACATACATCTGCAACCTCATGGAGATTGTTGACTTTTTGAACATACAGTATTTAAATAGGCAAACATTAGATCTCCAGGCAGGGCGACATGGTGGCGCAGTGGGTAGCGCCACTGCCTCGCAGTTAGGAGACACGGGTTCACTTCCTGCGTGGAGTTTGCATGTTCTTCCTGTGTCTGCGTGGGTTTCCTCCGGGTACTCCGGTTTCCTCCCACAGTCCAAAGACATGTAGATTAGGTGCATTGGCAATTCTAAATTATCCCTAGTGTGTGCTTGGTGTGTGGATGTGTGTGTGCGAACGCCCTGCGGTGGGCTGGCACCATGCCCGGGGTTTGTTTCCTGCCTTGCGTCCTGTGTTGGCTAGGATTGGCTCCAGCAGACCCCCGTGGTTGGGTTGGATAATGGATGGATGGATAGATCTCCAGGCAAATTGTGCTTACTGATAAATACTTGAACAAATGACACTTAAAAATGACAAGATGGACATTCTCAAAATCAAAATTAGCACACTTACAAATTTGTCAGGTGGAAAAAGTAAGTACACCCATACATTTATGGTCACTTAAAATCAATTAAATTAGAATAAGGGGTTCCAGATTAGGTGCCAATAGTTAGAACCTCCTAAGGGAATATTGTGGTAGAAATTTAACATCTTATTAAAGAAAGAAACATCCTCTAACAGGACAATTCAGTAAATATTCCAGGAGAAAAAACTGTTCATTGTATCTTTAAATTATTTCAAAATGCCTTGGAGGGAGCATTCTTCAAAAGCAGTCTGTTACAGCTTGGTCAGAAGGATCAGAATGGTCAGAGAAACAAAGGATAGAGGTTTTTATATATATATATATTTTTTATAAACTGTTGAATTGACATACAGTATCAATCAATGCGTACATTTTATTCTGGTTGGTTCATTGGTTTACATGCATATGATTTATATAAAATAAAAGTCTATTATATTATATTCTGGTTCTTCTTATACCTTTTGAGATGAGCTATCACCCTTGACATTTCTGTGCATATAACAACTGTCTATTCTTGTGGTGTTATGGGTCCACAGCTCGCTTAGCAAAAGCCGTTTTTTTTTTAAATAAATAATCACCGCGCTTGCGGCTTCGTGAGGGGGCATAGTTGTCGCAGCAAGCCACTGGGCGATCTGCGGTGTGGGACAGTGCACAGGTGAGGGACTGCCCACATCCATGATTGTTCCCGTGGCTAATGTGCTGCAGCTGCTATGGCCCCTCACAATATAAAAAGAAGCGCGAGTCGGTTGGGAGGACAGAAAAGATCAGAGATAAAAAATGAAACGAAAAGGACGGAGATTACAGGGAGCGAGAGAGGAAGCAAGTCGGTGCGAGAGAGAGACACACGGAATGTGTGGATGAGCGAGCGAACGAGCGCTCGTGGGCAGCTGCGAGGAAGTTGGGTGTTAGGCCGACACCCAGACGTTTGAGTTGATGTCGCTCTCGCTGAGCGATCAGGTAGCGGGAGTGACCAGGGAAAGACGACTGGCCGCGTAAGGCCGGAAAGGCAGCGGGAATCGTGAGGCTTGGTGATGGATTCCCCAACGTGTGTGTCCTGGCCGTTGGTGTGAACCAAGTCTCGGGACTGGGATGAGTGCCAGACCAAAGCCAGGGATCGGGAAGTCTCCAGTCTCGTGTGGATGGATGTAGGAGAAAAGGGCAGCTGCAGAGAGAGAGCATCTTGCCTGTTGAAGGGCTCGTATGGGAGAAGCAGGTGAGATGCTAATGCTAACAAGAAAGAAACACTGAGCTTGGCACTTGTTATTGATTTTAAAGATTGCTCCTGTATGAACGTTTTAACCTCTGATTTTAAAGGATTCTTTTTTCTGTTGTTTTTAAACCTTTTTTATCGGATTATTTATTTAATAATGAAGACATTGAATTAGTGCACTATTTATTGAACACTGTTTTTGTTGATTTGATTTTTAATAAAAGCACTTTGCACATTTATGCCATCCCCTTGCTCAATTGTTATTGCCTCAACTGTCTAGCTCATTGGTGAAATTACCGACGGTGTTGGGTTCAAGGGCTCCCGAACAGCGATGGGAGCATGGAGTCGAACCCACATCGTCACATTTTGGTGGCAGCGGTGGGTTGAGCTAGCAGTGAGGCCAGAAGAGGAGACAGAGCAGCAAGCGGGATTGGTACCAGACTTTGTGGATCCCCCGTGCCCAAGCCGGAGGAGGACATTTTATGGACTGAGCTTTTTAAGGACATTTATTTATTGCTGGTTTTTAATTGTCTTTTAGAAAGTTCTTATTCTTTTAATGTCCTGTTTTAATGAAGGGGGCTTGGGTTGGTTTTAGTGTGGGAATTGTTTTAGTGCTTTTATCATTTTAGTGCAGTGTAGAGTGGCCTAGCTGTGGACCTGAGCTCCAGTTGCACTGGGTTGGCAGTGGCGTGGAGCCTTCCCATGCAACTGGAGTGTTATGGGGGGTGGAATGTGGTGTTATGGGTCCACAGCTCACTTAGCAAAAGCTGTTTTTTTATTAAATAAATAATCACCTCGCTTGCGGCAGATGGGTACGTATGGTGTCAAGGAGAGGAATGAAGAAGGTCAGAGGATAGTGGATTTTGCCAAAAGGATGGACATGGCTGTGGTGAATACGTGTTTTAAGAAGAGGGAGGAACATAGGGTTACGTACAAGAGTGGAGGAAGATGCACACAGGTAGATTACATCCTATGCAGAAGAATCGATCTGAAGGAGACTGAAGACTGCAAAGTGGTGGCAGGGAAAAGTGTAGCTAAGCAGCATAGGATGGTAGTCTGTAGGATGACATTGGAGATCAAGAAGAGGGGGAGAGTGAGGGCAGAGCCAAGGATCAAATGGTGGAAGTTGAACAAGGAAGACTGCAAGGTTGAGTTTAGGGAGGAGGTGAGACAGGCACTGGGTGGCAGTGAAGAGTTACCAGACAGCTGGGAAACTACAGCAGATGTAAGGGTGACAGCAAGAAGGGTGCTTGGCGTGACATCTGGAAAGAAGAAGGAGGAAAAGGAAACTTGGTGGTGGAATGAGGGAATACAGGAGAGTATACAGAGGAAGAGGATGGCAAAGAAGTGGGATAGTCAGAGAGATGCAGAAAGTAGACAGGAGTACAAAGAGATAAAGCGCAAGGTGAAGAGAGAGGTGGTGAATGCTAAAGAAAAGGCACCTGATGAGTTGTATGAGAGGTTAGACACTAAGGAGGGAGAAAAGGACCTGTACCAATTGGCTAGACAGAGGGACCAAGCAGGGAAAGATGTGCAGCAGGTTTGGGTGATAAAGGATAAAGATGGAAACGTACTCACAAGTGAGGAGAGTGTGTTGAGCAGATGGAAAGAGATACTTTGAGAGGCTGATGAATGAAGAGAATGAGAGAGAGAAGAGGTTGGATGATGTGGAGATAGTGAATCAGGAAGTGCAACGGATTAGCAAGGAGGAAGTAAGGAGAGCTATGAAGAGGATGAAAAATGTAAAGGCTGTTGGTCCAGATAACATACCTGTGGAAGCATGGAGGTGTCTAGGAGAGATGGCAGTGGAGTTTTTAACCAGATTGTTTAATGGAATCTTTGAAAGTGAGAGGATGCCTGAGGAGTGGAGAAGTGTACTGGTGCCTGTATTTAAGAATAAGGGGGATGTGCAGGACTGCAGTAACTTCAGTGGAATAAAATTGATGAGCCACAGCATGAATTTATGGGAAAGAGTAGTGGAAGCTAGGTTAAGAAGTGAGGTGATGATTAGTGAGCAGCAGTATGGTTTCATGCCAAAAAAGAGCACCACAGATGCAATGTTTGCTCTGAGGATGTTGACGGAGACGTTTAGAGAAGGCCAGGAGTTGCATTGCATCTTTGTGGACCTGGAGAAAGCATATGACAGGGTGCCTCGATAGGAGCTGTGGTATTGTATGAGGAAGTCGGGAGTGTCAGAGAAGTACATAAGAGTTGTACAGGATATGTACGAGGGAAGTGTGACAGTGGTGAGGTCTGCGGTAGGGGTGACGGATGCATTCAAGTTGGAGGTGGTATTACATCAGGGGTCGGTTCTGAGCAGTTCTTATTTGCAATGGTGATGGACAGGTTAACAGATGAGATTAGACAGGAGTCCCTGTGGACTATGATGTTTGCTGATGACAATGTGATCTGTAGCGATAGTAGGGAGCAGGTTGAGAGGTGGAGATATGTTGTAGAGAGGAGAGGAATGAAGGTCAGTAGGAACAAGGCAGAATACATGTGTGCAAATGAGAAGGAGGTCAGTGGAATGGTGAGGATGCAGGGAGTAGAGCTGGCGAAAGTGGATAAGTTTAAGTACTTGGGATCAACAGTACAGAGTAATGGGGACTGTGGAAGACAGGTGAAAAAAAGAGTTCAGGCAGGATGGAATGGGTGGAGAAGAGTGTCAGGAGTAATTTGTGACAGACGGGTATCAGCAAGAGTGAAAGGGACGGTCTACAGGACGGTAGTGAGACCAGCTATGTTATATGGGTTGGAGACGGTGGCAATGACCAGAAAGCAGGAGACAGAGGTGGAGGTGGCAGAGTTAAAGATGCTAAGATTTGCAGTGGGTGTGACAAGGATGGACAGGATTAGAAATAAGTACGTTAGAGGGTCAGCTCAAGTTGGACGGTTGGGAGACAAAGTCAGAGAGGCAAGATTGTGTTGGTTTGGACATGTGCAGAAGAGAGATGTTGGGTATATTGGGAGAAGGATGCTAAGGATAGAGCTGCCAGGGAAGAGGAAAAGAGGAAAGCCTAAGCAAAGGTTTATGGATGTGGTGAGAGAGGCAGGTGATGGGTGTAATAGAACAAGATGCAGAGGACAGAAAGATATGGAAGAAGATGATCCGCTGTGGCAACCCCTAACGGGAGCAGCCAAATGTAGAAGAAGAAGAAGAATAATGACCCAAAGCACACTAGCAAATCCACCAAGGAATGGCTCAAAAGAGAAAAGGGGGGCTATAGACTGGCCTAGTCAAAACCTTGATTTGAGTCCTATTGAAATGTTGTAGGGAAATGAAATGGGCAATACATGCAAGACAACCCACAAACATCTTGCAGCTGAAGGAATTTTGCATGGAGGAATGGTCAAAGATTTCAATGAGTAGATGTCAGAGACTAGTGGGCAGTTATGCAAAATGCCTACAAGAAGTTCTTTCTGTTAAACGGAACAATATAAGCTTCTGAGGCCAAGGGCGTACTTACTATTTTCTTAGTAGATCATTACATCTATTGATATTTTTGCTGAATAAATGATTGAAAAGGTAAATCTTCCTTGTATTTTATTGCTATTAGGACATGTAATTCACTCTTCACTGTTATTTGTATGCTGATTTACTCATTATAAATGAACAATATTTCTTCAGTGAGGTAAAACAATGGATGACCAATAATTATTTACCATTAATGTCTAAAAAATTAATTATTCGCCATTAAAATTATTGATAACATAATTAAAAATGCTCCAGTTTTAAATTGGTTACATATATGTGAACATTGGCATTATTTTTCACATACTAATTTAATCTTTAATCATTAATAATCATCTTTGTACAGCATAGATATTGCAAAACTTGAGAAAATTGGAGAAGCTATTTATTTGTATCAGGGAGTATTGTCTATTACATTTTTAACTGAGTACTCCTAATTCAAAATATGTAATCATAAACCATAACTAAAGGGGTGCCTTTAATCATTCAACTGCCTTCCCTTTAGGTTATGAGTGTATTTTGAAATCCTCCTTTTCAGTATAAATCTGTAAGTAGCTTAGCCCATTCCATCACTCCCTGTTATTACAGAACATACAGCTCCACAGTATACATTGCAATCTCAAAATGCAGACGTGATTAATATTAAAATATTTCATTTTACAATAAACACACTAGCAAAACAAAATTAATTGCTTTAATAGTTGTTCTTTTTCATCCATCAGTGTACCTTCTGAATATGTTAGTCTTACAGAGGCTCTTTGCGGTGTTAGATGCCGTTCCCCTGTGGAAGAAGTCCTATCTAAAAGTGGATTTAGAACACAATTAAAGTCCCCAGCCATTCTAACTTTATGAGTGTTCAGATTGGGAATGGATGCAAATAAATTTTGTATAAATTCCTTATCATCGACATTAGGTGCATATACATTTATCAAGATCATTTTACAGTTAGATAAGTCTCCCATGACCATTACATATCTCCCTTCAGGATCCAATACTACATCTGATGCTACAAATGGGACTGTTCTATGTATAAGATCTCTCAATTAATATATCAGAAAAGTAGCAATGCAGAGAATTCACTCGAGCTCCATATGCGCAAAGCATACAATTATACAACTCAAAATTATATATCGAGCACATCTGTCTCGACTAAAACTCTCCAAAATGTTTCCAGGGCATGATCCAACCTGCGAACGCTGCAAACTAGTTCCAGCCTCACTGGGTCACATGATCTGGGCCTGCACCAAATTAACATCATTCTGGAAAATTTTTAATTACCTTTCAGACAGCCTTGGACTCACAATCCCTCCTAACCCATTAACAGCTGTGTTTGGGGTTCTTCCAGAGGGGCTTAAAGTGCAGAAAGACAAACAAATTGTGATTGCATTCACTACGCTTTTGGCACGCAGACTTATTCTGATAAATTGGAAGAACCCAAACTTTCCTCTTTTAAGTCAGTGGGAAACTGATGCGTTATACTATTTGAAATTGGAAAAATCAAATACTCAGTTAGAGGACCCGTACAGACTTTTTTCAAAACATGGCAGGATCTAATCAGTAATATTTTAAAATAATCTCATAAAGCTCAGAGAATTTATTAATTTAGGTATGTTTACAGGTCTTAAAAAATTTCATGCTGTTTGGCTTGCTCTCTCTCTCAGGGGTGGGGATCAATTTGTTCTTAACTCAATTTTTCTTTTTTCTTTATGTAAAACTTGATTGAATTGTATGGAGTCGTACAGAGGCTTACATGAACAGGAAACCAGTTTAGCACTGTTTACAGTGTCCATGATGATATCCTAAAATGGACACCAAAACTGTGCACAGTTAAGCACATACTCATCACTCCATTTTAGACATGGTCAAAGATGTACATTTTTAAGATTTAGAAAGAAGCAAGATTACCCAGGGAGAACTGACATGATCATGAGAAGAATATTCAAACAGTGAATGTTCCAGAATTTAAACCCTGGTAGGTGAGACAGTGAAAAATCAGCACCAACCACTTTGCCACTTCTCTGATCTCTGATTAACTATTTTACTTATTTAGTGTAATCATTTATCCTTAATGAGTTTTGAATCACAATGTTACAATTATTTAAACATTTTTTATGACAACAGCACTTTTGAACTGAGTGAATCACTTAGGGTCACCCAGGACATCTCCAATGTGGGTCTTTTACCCTATGACTTATATAGTAATTCATATTACCTGATGAACCAGCTCACATTAGTATTGATCAATGTTCTCTATAAGCATTCAATAATTAAGACGCTTTCTTCACCTGCCAAGTGTACTAATTACTCAAGAAAATTAAAGAATTGGATTACAGTATCATTCCTAACATTATAATAAAATGCTAGCTTTAAATGAATAAAGGTGTACTCGATTACTTTGAAGAGCTTGTACAAACTTCATTACAAAATTATTTTTTCACTTTGGAAATTACAAGAGTTTTATTACATGATAGGCTGAATTAAAATTGCTATAAAAATGTTTGCCTGAACAATCCAGTACAATATGAAATAGTGACGTATATAAATAAAATTGGTTGATATTAATCAGAACAAAATTTCTATTATCGCATAATGAAATCAAATTCTTCTAATTTAATTGGGAAAAGTGCACCAGTGTTTAATTATGATTTATTACTCACCTGTCTTTAGGCCACCCTGGGTAAGACGTTAATCTGCAGCCAGCCCTGCATGTAGGCCCTTCAACCTGCAGGGATAAACCTGGGGGATGGTGGCAGAATTGGCACTCCGGCCTCCATAAAAAACCTCACACTGGTCCATTCCATCTGAACTAGTGTGGTGCTGAGGTGTCACCCATCGCATGGCTGCACTTGGGTCCTAATCTGGGATCCTGAGTTGATTTGCCATGTTGTGGGTACAGGATTGTGCTGTATCAGCATGTGCTCCTAACCTCTCTCTCTATCTTTAGGGGAAGTAGGTTAGTACAAAAAATGCATCATAATATAAAGGAACATTCAAGGCCCATCTAAAATGAAAATGATACAATTCAATAGTAAGTGGAAGGGAGTAAGAAAATTTCCAGTTGGAAACACAGACAAAAACAGAAATAATTTGATGGGATACCAAATCTGAGTAGCATCCAAAACCGTGTATCTGAGCGAGAAGTGCATCTTTCAATGAGGCCAACATGAGGCCTAATGTAGCTCTAAGCAGTTAAAGTCTTTCACGTGGAAAATAAGAGTAATAACAATGTTTCCTTATCTGCTTATCAATTCTGCATGTTAAGTTGAAAAATACAGTAAATGGTTGTTTTTCCAAAAAAGCAAGATTATTGCATTTGAAGACTTAATGTTTTTGATAGCTGCAGCACTTATACATTTACAGTGACTTCATTAAAGAGTTTGCTATTACATTTTGTTTACTAAACATCTTTGTAACAGTGAGTTATATTCAGAAATAACAGCAAGAACTTAATTATTTCTTCTCGACCTCCGATTCTTCAGAATCGTCTTTTATAGGCCATAAAAGAACGATGCAAAATTTTTGGAAAATCTATATAAAATCATTTATTTTCTCATTGCTATAAGTACAGTGTTTTTCTGTTAAAATGCTGAATTGCATACAATGATACCTTATTGCAATGTTTTTCTTTTTTCCCTCAAATTTGGCCAAATTGCTCTATAACAGCAACACCTTGCCCATCCCATGGGTTTCCTGAATGTCCTGATTCACTTGGATACAATTTGATGCACACACTATCATGTACTAAATAAGAGGGAAGTTCCAACTTTCAAATGACACCACATTCCACTTTCTATGTTTCAGAACATATATATATTTATATTGTCACAGGAGGCTGGGGTCCTTACCCAGCCGGGACACCTGGAAGGACCGGGAGGTGGCATAAACGTCCTCCGGGCCATGAGGGGGCAACCGCCCTGGATCGAGAAAGGACCACGGGAGAGGAGCAAGGAGGTTCCAGCCTGTTGGGACCCGTGGGCACCCCCAGCCTCATGGAGCCCGGGAAACATTTACTTCCACCACACCCGGGAAGATCGAGGAAGATCCTTCTGGGGACACCCAGAGTGCTTCCGGGTACAAGGGCAGCACTTCCGCCACACCAGGAAGTGCTGCCGGAAGGACGTCATCAGGCACCTGGAGCACATCTGGGTGGAAATAAAAGGCGCCGCCTCCCTACAATCAGGGAACTAGAGTCAGGAGTGGGAGCATGACAAAGCTCCCGTGAGGAGAGGAAAGGCAGCCACAGACATTGGGAAAGTGGCCCGTGAAGAGGGTGATTGGTGCTGGGAGCACTGTGTGTTGTGTGAGACTGTAATTTGTTCTTAATAAACGTGTCTTTTTTGGATATAGATGTGGTCTCAGTCTGGTGGTGAGTCTCACAATATATATATATATATATAGTGGCCACCCAGGAGTGCACCAGCTCCCCAAACCTTACACAAACATGCACAAGGCGCCAGCACAACACAGCCTTTATTTATGTGGGAAGCTCTTCCAAAATATTTCCCTCTTCTGTAGCACAGTACACAAGCACAAATAATCACAATGGAACAGTACACAGCAGTGCCTTTTTTTCTTCTGTCTTTCTTTCTATCTCTCTGTTTTCACCTTCACTCCTCTGGAAGGTGTCATCCTCTCCCTCCCGACTATAGCTCCCCGTAGACTGGCAGTTGGCTACTGTAATGCACCCAAAAGCACTCTATGTGGCTCATTAGCGAGGTCCAGAAGAACTCCCAGGTGTGGCGGAAGCCTGACAAAGTATGGCTCTGCAGATTCCCCTGGCAGCACCCACAGAAATCAACATGGCTGACCCGAACTACAAGTCCTTTGTTGCCCTGTGGGAATCTGAGGCACTGCTGCCATCTAGTGGCCCAAGGGAGGTATTATCCTGTGTATGGTCTCTTCCCCAATCCTTTCAGTTAACAGGTGTCACGGCCAGGTAAGGGCGATGGCTAGCCATCACTATATTACCATATATACTCACGTATAAATTCTTCTGTGGATAAGTCAGGGCTTGATTTTACCTTATAAGTTATGGTATTTTATAATGTCGGTCGTATAAATCAAGTCCGGAAAAGTCACGTTATTGGCCCAAGAGATTATGATATGCTAATGCCCACCTGAGAGAGCATGGAGCACACTGCCTTTTTTTCTAAGTATTATGCCTATATGACCACACGGTAATACCCAAACTATTCTAAAGC
>JANRMT010062795.1:13235339-13264412 GCA_026402145.1 Polypterus bichir lapradei
GACTCAGTGGAGGTCTGTCTTTACCCAATTTGATGTTTTATTATTGGGCAGCTAACATCCAAAAATACATTTATTGGCTAAAAGATCCTCAGGCATTTTGGTGTCAGCTAGAAGCTCAATCATGTTTTTCGACCTCTCTCCCCGCTTTATTATTTTCATCCCTCCCTGTATTCCTTACTCAATATACAGATAACCCTGTTGTACTTAACTCTCTTAAGATATGGCATCAATTTCGACGCCACTTCAAATCTGTTTCTGCTTCTGCTCTGGCCCCACTATGTAATAATCACCTTTTTCCCCCTTCCCTTTTAGACTCTGCGTTTAATTTATGGGATAAAAAGGGCATTACATGTTTTTCCTATCTTTATAAGGATAATATCTTTCTTAACTTTACGGATATGTCGTCCCTATATGGTTTGCCCTCATTTCATTTATTTCGTTATTTTCAGGTTAGACACTGGGCTTCCACTATTTTTTCTGAGTTTCCCATTCGCCCACCTAAACAGTCTTGGGAAGACTTTCTTCACATAAATCTCTTACCTCGCAAATATATAATACTGTTCTTTCAATGGACAGTTGCTCTGACAGTAAAACTATTTCAAATTGGGAAGAGGAGTTGGGTCTGGACTTCAGAGAAGGCTACTGGGATAGTGTAGTTAAGGGGATTCGTACTTCCTCATCTTGTACAAGGCTTTCTCTTATTCAGTTTAAAGTAGTACATAGGCTACATTGGTCAAAGTCTAAACTATCTAAAATTTATCCCAATGTTCCTGGCCTATGTGACCGATGTAACTCCTCTCCCTGCAATTTAAGCCACATGTTTTTTCTTTGCCCCAAAATCCAGTTATACTGTACCTCCTATTTTGACATTATTTCTCATGTCTCATGTCTCCGACTGGAACCCTGTCCTTTGATCGCTATATTTGGGGTTCCTGGAGATCATGATATGTCTTTTAATAGTACACAATTGAATGCAATCGCTTTCACTTCACTGTTAGCACGACGTAGAATATTATTGTCCTGGAAGGCTCCGCATCCCCCGACCATGGCCCGCTGGCTGAAGGATCTTATGTTCTTTTTAAAACTTGAAAAAATCAAGTTTAGTCTGAGAGGGAGGGCTGATGGGTTTTTGAAGGTCTGGCAACCTTTTGTTTTTTTTATTTTAGATCCTTGGAAACAATTGCACCTGATTGAACTTTATTTATTTCCTATTTTATTACTATTATTTATTTATTTATTTTTTTTAATTGTTAGTTATTTATCTACGTATTTTTTGTAACATCCTGTGTATTAGGTTTTTTTTTTTTTTTAAATACTTTCTTGTTGTTTAATTATTTAATTAATCATTATCTATTTTATCTATTTATCTTTTTTGTGGGCCTATGGGTGGGATATGGGGTGTAGGCATTATAGGTTTATTGTTCGTATCTGATAGTCAACACTAAAATGTTTATCGATACCTTTGGCATTTTTATGTATTTGAAGAGATGTGTATTTATGTTGCTGTTAAATGGAAAACTGATAAATAAAAGGGAAAAAAAAAAAAAAAAAAGTCATTGACATGGTGAAAGAAATTGGTAACTGCGCTGCTGCAACAAAATTCGATGTGTCTGAGAAACTGGTGCGAGATTGGAGGAAGCAAGAAGATGTAAAAAAAAAATAATAATTAAGTGTTATATTTTTGAATGGATGTATAAGTCGGGGTCTAATTTTTTGATTGATTTTTCGGGTTTCAAGACCCGACTTATATGCGAGTATATACGGTATATATTTTTGGTAAAGATGATTTTGAAATTGAATATACAATATAATTTTTACCAACCATATATATTATGACAGAGTAATCTGCCTTTCAAGATGATACATAGGACACGGGTCCTTAGTAGTCGATATGTATGTTATAGATACTTATTTGAAAAGTGTAAAAATGTAGAAAAAGAATTGTGTTTTTCGCACTGCTTCAAAACAGTAAAGTTGAAAATAATACTTGTAGATATTTCATAACATTTTTTTGGGTGTTCCTGACACTTTTACAGTATTTGGAAGCTTATCCCCCGCCTATGGAAACAAGAATAACATTCAAAATGCTTGGTTTGGTTAAAATGTTACTGTATTTTGCAACTCTTTCTGTTGCAACATATGCGTACAACATAACTAATTCTCCAGGGGTAAAACGGCTCAAAGAGAAATGCATGACATTTATTTTGAGGGGTAGAATGTGAATATTAAGTGAAAGATGGAGAAGTTTTTGCCAGTTAAATCAAAGTCACAAAAATTGAACATACATGAGGCTGAGTTAAATGGTTACTTAAAATGGTTGTGCTTGTTTGCATATCAGAAATGCCACATTAAAAAGAAAAAGTCTGTTTTTCCCATGAATAAAATTCCACGTATACTCTCTGAACATTTGGAATACTAAACTACATGCTGAGATGAAATCATTTTCATGATGAAAGCATCTAATGTGTTACATTTTGCAGATATATTAAGTTTACTTAAATAAAATATATTGCTAAGAATTACAAATTTATAACTTCATGTTATTTCTGTGTTGTTTAAATTAGTGTTCTAAAGTTGCAGCTTTAGTTTAAGAAGATGTTTTGCAGATGATTATGAGTAGGAACTGGGGGAAACAAAAAGGAAGGACAGGAGATGGAAAAGATATGTTTGGATAGAGACAGTGTGGCTGCAATGAAAAAAAATAAAGCCCACCCAGAATAACATTCTTTGAATCCTGTGTTTGTGACTTCAGCCACCAGCTCACAAATCCAGCACTTATATATTATCAAAATAAAACCAGTGGGTTGTAGCTGATACCCATTTGTGCACCCAGCCTCTTGGAGCCTCCTTACACCTGTCATTAAGGTTTTCTGCACTGAAAGTACAGCTGATTTTGCAATTACTAAGGACTTTTTACAGATACTTTAGCAAAGCAAACCCACAAACCCACAATCTGAATCAATTGGGCAATGTGAAAAGGGAAGAAGTGAAAAGTACGTTGGTTGACGGCTAGTGCGTGCTAGTGGGTATCCTCTTCATGCCTGCCTGTTCACATTAGTAAATAACACCCAGGCAGTGCCTAAAGAAGAAGACAATCCAGCACATCAGCAAACTCACAGCCTGGTTGAAAGCTTAGTATAGAAAATACAAAGGCAATAGAAGCACAAGTAGTCATTGTTTGTTTGTTTTATGCATTGCATTAAACATACATGAGATATTCCATATGTGTTTCATACACATGTGTAGGAATATTTAATGCATAATGGAACTGACTTCATTTAAGGATTCACAAATAATTTCCACCAGGCTGAATATGTACTGTATCTGAAAGAGAGCTCTATCCACCATTCTATCAAATCCATCAACTTTCTTAACTCATATGTGCAGGACAGGGTCACAGGAAGATGGTGCAGGAACAGAACAGGGCTACAGTCCATTGCTGGGTGCACACACACACACATACAGAATAGGGCCAATATAACAATCAATATAGCCCATTTACCTAATCTGTATGTCATTGGAAACCAAAGCACCAGGAGAAAACTCAGGCTGGGAAAACATGCAAACTTCATGCTGAGATCACCACAGTCTCCTTGTATCATCTCACTCACTGTTTTTTCTTTAGTAAATAACGGCACTCTTTTCTTTAATAAGAGTGTAATTTTATTGTATGCTGTGTGTCTTTCATTGTTTTTGTGTTCATGTCAGAACCAATTTATGTGAATTTTATTCTTATTTATACAGTTTGTTGTTTTATATTGTTAAATTATGATGTTAGGTTTACGTCATTATTATTTTTCACAACATTTTTCTTTTCATTGCACCACCTAATTAATTAAAGTGCCACCTAATAATGAAAGCATTGTCAATCAACTGTTTTTAAATTGATGCTTTTTGTAGGTGAGTTCATAGGTGGGATTCACTATTTTGTACTTTATGTTTTCTCATTAAGTGGCTGCCTAATAAGAGTTTTGTGAAACACATGAAAAAGTAGCTAGTATGTTAAGTATGTGCATCGTAAAGTTGCTCATTAATCAAGAGGATTCATCATTGTTGGGAAACAACAACAACATTTATTTATATAGCACATTTTCATACAAATGATGTAGCTCAAAGTGCTTTACATAATGAAGAAAGAGAAATAGACAATATAAATAAGAAAATAGAATTAGGGAACACTAATTAACATAGAGTAAAATGAAGGTCCAATGGCCAGGGAGGACAGAAAAAACAAAAAAACTCTACCCTTCACAGAATTTGCATTAGAAGTGGAATAATTTTCCCTTTAATAATTGTTTTAACAGACAATATAAAGTAGTCTACATTTAGCCCTAGTATAACCAACTTTTGTGTAACTAATTTTTTTTTTCCAGCAGTAATCCATTTAGCTCGTAGATCATCAAATGGTGCAGATTTATAGATGTTGTTTTTATGTAGAAAATTTGAAACCTTGATTAGATTTCCATGCATATTTTAACATCTATGATTCAAATGTGAGATTTACACTCAATTATAGTTTTTAACACATATCTTTTTTTATACATTAACATGTTAATTTAGCAAGATATGTTTCATTTTATGTTATTCCACAAGCCTACAGATGGAAATATTTTATTTCAAGTATCAAGCTTTCATCCCAGGTAAATAGATAATTTACTTGTCTCACAATTTTTTTTTTAATTTGTCTTGAGAGATTAAACCAATTTTTCATAATAGCGGCTACTTGTCTAAAAGTACTAATGTTTCTCTTAAAAATGCCAATAGTGAAGCACTACTGATTCTGCATGGTTGTAACAAACTATACTCTAATCAAAAGATTGTTTGCACCTTTACATACTTGAAATATGGAGATTGTTTTCGCCGGTGTATTTTAAAACATTTCTACCATCTAGATTTAATTCCTTCTTTATTTATACCTTGGTTCCTTTTTAGCATGCCAGAAATATTAAGGATTTAATTGTGAATACATTATACAGTACCATATTTTCTGTGAAGAGTTCATCCAATTTAAAGCCTGGCCATTATCCTTGTATATACTGTTACTGCTGTTATAACACCTTTAAAGGAGCAATTTATTAATTCCTCTTGGAGTACTCTTACTGTTAAACATTGATCTAATTGCAGAAAAAAGGAGCAATTTATTTATTGATATGCTCCTGCCCTTTATTCTTTGTTGGAAAGAACATCTGGAGCATCTGTCATCAGACAGCTGAACATAAAAATGACATTAGATAAGGTTGAAATAAACATCTATTAACCCACCACTTCAGCCAATTTAAACACTCACTTAATGATCTGAAATTCCCAGCCTTGGAAAAGCACATCCCTGGGGTCATAACCATGTTGAACAATTATTACAAAAGAAGGTATTTTGGATTTACAAGTTAAACACCTGTGTCCCATATGGTTTAAATGAAGCCAATGATTCAAATTGCTTCCTTTGAAAGTTTACATCTTAGATGTGAGCTGTCGATTTGAAAATTGGAGAGCTGATCAGTTAATGACTGAACTGTTTCTGATACATCTATAAAGTAAGCATGACATGTGTAGTTTTAAGTGTGGGTATATGTTATAAACAAAGCACAGGGACACTGATAAAGGGTTGGGGCACCCTCAGGCAAACCCTGTATGCATGTATTTATATATTGTCACAGAAGGCTAGGGTTCTTACCCAGCCGGGACACCTGGAAGGACCGGAAGGTGGCATTTATGTCCTTCGGGCCACGAGGGGGCAACTGCCCTGGATTAGGAGAGGACCACGGGAGAGGAGCAAGGAGGTTCCAAACTGTTGGGACCTGTGGCCACCGCCAGGGGGTGCCTCAAGTCTCATGGAACCCGAGAAACATTTACTTCCGCCACACCCAGGAAGATGGAGGAAGATCCTTCCAGGGACACCTGGAGTGCTTCTGGTGCAAAGGGCAGCACTTCTGCCACACCAGGAAGTGCTGCCGGAAGAATGTCACCAGGCACCTGGAGCACATCTGGGTAGAAATAAAAGGGGCCGCCTCCTTACAATCGGGGAGCTGGAGTCGGGAGTGGGAGCAGGACGAAGCTCCCATAAGTAGAGGATAGGCAGCCACGGACATTGAAAAGAAACCCAGAAGAGGGGGATTGGTGCTGGGAGCACTATGTGTTGTGTACGGGACTGTGTATTAGTGCTTAATAAATGTGTGCTTTTATAAAGATGTGGTTTCCGACTGGTGGTGTTATATTGTGAGACTTGCCCGGACACCACCAGTCGGTAACCATATCTTTATCAATTGCACACGTTTATTAATCATAAATAAACCCAGGTTCACAGTCCCGAACACCACACACAGTCCACCATCAAGAGTCAAGCAAAACCCATGCTGTTGCAAAGATCTGCTCAACAAATGGATGCAGCAACACATGCCTAATGGCACTGCATAGGCTAACAGTTTTTTTAGGTCTTTTCTTACCTCTGTTTACTCACTGGGACACTGGCAGTCTTTGCTTTCCACAATCCTTCTCAGGTCTAGCTTGTACCTAGCTGTGGCCACTTGAAGCAACTCTTTTACATGTGGGTCAGTAAGAACAAAGCGATGTTTTGACTTCACTTGTTTTAGTTTAATAATAACACTGATAGCCCATGGAGCTGCACAAGAGCAGGGAAAGAGCTGCATGCAGCATGTGAACTACAGGTTTGCCACCCTTGGCCTAGTCCTTTAGGAGCAAAGATCTTGGAATGCAGCAACTCTTTCTTTATTTCTCCCCCTCTGTGTGTGCATATTTAGTGAAGAGGGAATCGGCAGATTAGAAGAAGAGGTAAGTGAGTATTGTGCAGAATCTGAGGAAGACTCTTTAAATCTTCTCTGTTTTCTCTGTCTACTGGCTAATGTTCAGTCACTGGGTAATAAGGTTGACAAACTGAATGTGTCAATTAAATACCCAAGCAACATCAGGACTTGCTGTTTTTTCATTTTTACTGACATGGCTTAACCTGACAGTACCAAATGCCACAATTACTTCAGTTATTTTCAACAATCAAATAAAGATAGAATGGCAGACTTGGGTAAACAAAAAGGTCGAGGGTTCTGTTTTATGGCTAACTCCAAATGGGGCACAGATGTAGTATAACTGTAGCATCCCATTGTTCCAAAGCCATGGAACTGATATTTTTTTAAGGTTTGAATTTTCTAATTGATCACAGTGTTTAGCTTAATTATTTTTACTTTAGTTTACATCCCACAACAAGTAGAAAAGATTATAGCACTGGATGAACTGCATGCAGTCATAAACAATGGATGAACTGTATGCAATAATAAACAGTTTAGAGAATGCACACCCTTTCATTGTGGTTAGTGATTTCAAAAGAGCCAACATGAGGAAGGTTCTGTCTAAGTTTTTTCAGCACATCAGTATTCATACAAGAGGAAAACAGACTCTTGATCACTGTTACTCCACAATTCAGGATGGTTACAAACTCCTCCACCACCCTGCCTTTGAGAATGCTTACCATATTTACATTCTTCTCTCTGCATATAAATAAATCATTAATCAGGGAGAAAACATTCTGCATATTGCCCATCAGTGGAGAGATGGGTCAGTTGCCACCATTAAGGACTCTATGGATAGGAGAATATTTCAAGAGGCAACTGGTCCAGGACATCAATAATTGCACTGAGACTTTAAAAGATTACCTCAAGTGGCACATTAGTAGCATTGTGTCTACAAAGTATGTTAAATCATTTCCCAGCCAGAATCCATGGATTAATGGCAATGTTCAGGCTAAACTGAGAGCTAGGGCTATTGCCTATAGGTCACGTGAACTTGAAGCATACAAGTAGCCGAGATATAGTCTCCAGAGAGTCATTGGTAGAGCCAAGAGAACTTACAATGAGAAACTGGAAACTAACTTTACCAGTGGCGACCTCAGATTCATATGGAGGGGTGTAAGGACCATCACAGACTATAAGAAGAGACACAGTGGATGAGCTGAGTCCTACACTTCATTAGCAGATGACTTTCTATGGTTGCTTTGTTGTAGAGAGTAGCATCCGTATTGCCCATGTACCTGAGGATCTATACAATGATCTCCCCACCCCCTCATGCTAATGGTGGCTGATATGAGGAAAGCATTTTAAAAGATGAATCCCTGGGGCTCAATGGCATTTCAGGCCAAGTCCTCAGGGTTTTTGCTCACCAATATGCTGAGGTCTTCTGTGACATTTTTAACCTTTCCCTTTATCAGTCTGTAATTCCCACCTGCTTCAAGTGGTCTACAATTATCCCTTTGCCAAAGAAATCTGTTTTCACCTGACTACTGCCCTGTTGCCTTCAGTAAATATGAAGTGCTTTGAACGATTTTCATATAGCAGCTCTTTCCTACCCACTACCATGGACCCTCTACAGTTTACATAGTGCCCTAACAGATCAACAGATAATTGGCTTTTCACACTGTCCTTATTCACGTGGACAATGGGAACAATAACACGAGAATGCTGTTTATTGATTACAGAATAGCCTTCAGCACTATTGTTCCCTCAAAACTTGTCTTAAAGCTTAAGGACTTTAGAATAAACACCCCTCTCTGCATTTGGGTCCACAACTTCCTCAAAGGTAGAACCCAGGTGGTCAGAATCAGCAACTGTGCTTCATCTACACTGACTCAGAGTACTGTACACGTGCCCCTCAGGGCTGTGTGCTCAGTCCCTTCCTATATTCCCTGTTCACCTACGACTGCACAGCAATTCACAGCTTCACTACCACCATCAATTTCGCTAACAATGTAGTCATCATTGGCCTCATTAACAACAATGATAAGATAGCCTATAGAGAGGAGGTGACAGTCCTGGAGAGGTGGTGCCAGGATAGCAGCCTTTCTCTTAGTATCTGATTTTGGATTACAAAGAGCAGAGGATGTGTGTCCACACATCCCTGTGCATTAGTAGCACAGATGCAGAAAAGGTGAACTGCTTCAAGCTTTTTGGCACTCACATTACAGACAAATTGACATGGTCCTAACAAACACAAAAAACAACCAGGACTGTGGCCAGTGTCTCTGTTTTCTCGTAAGGATAATGACATCTGGCTTAAACCTGGTTATTCTTACAAACCTTTACAGGTGTACTAGTGAGAGCATTCTGCCTGGCTAAACTGCTTGCTTCAGGAGTTGGGTGAAGACTGTAGAACACATTATTGCAAGGGAGCTGCCAGCCATGCAGGACATTTACTGTAAATGCTGTCAAAACAAGGCTCTCAAGATCATTAATGACTCCAGCTACCCTACATACAGTCTGTTCAACCAGATCTGGTAGGTGCTTCTGGAGCATCAAGGCATAATCCTGTAGCGTCAAAGACAGTTTCTACCTTTAGGATATCAGGCTCCTCAGTAACACCAAATACATAACTTCTTGGATATTTCACCTTTAACAGTGCATATAATAATTAAAAGCTTCAAAGAATTTGGAGAAACGTTAGTATGTAAAGGGCAAGACTGCAAGCCTAAGCTGACTGCCCATGATCTCCAATCCCTCCAAATCCCTCCCTGCATCAACAACCTTTATCAATAAGTGATGTAATGGGCTCAGGAGTACTAGGGCAAACATTTATCAAATAACATAATATGTAGTGTCACAAAACTCACACAGAGTCATAGAAAGGTTTGGGGCAGCCACCCGTATAATTGGTTTCCTGGCTGCAAAAGTTGTTTTTAAATGAATACTGCACTGATGTGCACACAACCGAGTCCAAGACAGAACTGAAGGACTAGGGAAAAGGTGTAGGTTTTTAAAGGGGAAGACAGGAAGTGAGATCATAGGGATCAGGCTCATGGTCTTCAGCCATTGGTTCGAGTCTGGATGTGACATCACAGGGGCCGAGGCCGGCAAGGTCTTCTTCCATTGGCTCGATCCTGGAAGTGACGTCAAGAGAGCCAGGTGGGATCTCCTGTGAATGGTCTACAAGGAAGGGAGAAAAAGAGTCAGTGCACTCTGCCACATCCCGGCATGCTTCAGAACCGCCCTTACTCAAGCCCTTTAGCTGCCTCCCATGCGCACGTGTGTGACAGTAGTTACAGTCATAAATGCTGGCTACAACTGTACTGTGCAAAAAGGAATCTGTATATTAACAGTGTTCGGAACTTCTCTGGGATCAGAGACATCAAAGATGGACCATCAAACAGTGGAAGCATATATTGTGGTAGGACAAATCAACATTTCAGGTCTTTTTAGGAAGAAATATATATTGTGTCCTCTGGTCCAAAGAAGACCAACTAGTCTTTTACCAGCTACAAGTCCAGAAGTCAGCATCTGTGATGGTATGGTATTGCTTCAGAGCGCTTGGCAAAGGTAACTTGTACTTCTGTGAAGGCACTATTAATGCCACAAAGAACGTAAAAATTTTAGAGCAACATATGCTGCCTTGAAGACAACATCTCTTCCATGAACACCCATACATATTTCATCAAGACATTGCAAAAACACATTCTGTATGCATTACAAAGGCAATTGGTCCAAATATCCATGTGTGCTGTAAGAAGGAGTCTCCAACATGACAAAAGGGTGTAAGAAACTCACACCAAATGAGATTCATCATAATCAGAAATACAAAGAGCAAGGTTTAGAGTGACAGTTTTAAGGCTACTAAAATAATTTGACATTTATATGTAGAAAGAGGCACTGAGACTATAAAAAGCCCTGCCTTATTTTCAAAGAGTTCCACATCAGTGGAGTGAAAATCACCAACAGTTAAGCCAGATGTGCAGACCTGATCCAATATGAGACCACAAGAGTGGGTAGGAAAAATTAGCATGCTACATCAAGTGAAAACAGTCCAGCTGGGATAGGAATTCATTGATAAGTATACATGTAGATATTAAAATCAAAGACAAGAATGATTGTCTGGGAAAGGGAGTTAGTACTTGAGTGAGACCACTTATAAAAGATCCACTCTATTTTGAATGATGTTTGAGAATGATGGTTCTATGCCAGATTTTGTTGTCAGTTTTTAAGGAAACACTTAAAGGACAATGGCCATTCTGTGGTTATTATTTTAAAATTCAGTGAAGATCTAACAATTACAGTCAAATCACTGCCTTGACCCAAGCTGTGAGCTGCTGCAAACTAAACATATCCAAATGGAGTCACCTCATCTAGAAATACAGTATAAACAAATTGGGTTTTTGCCCTGCTCCAGTTTTAAGCATAACATATTATTAATGTAATTAATTCAGACAATGCCAGTGCTAAGCTATTGATGGATCTTGTGTTAAGCAAGACAGTGTTAGTACCTGAGAGTTTATAGCATGCAGATCCATATTCTGAGTTTATTTCAATAGAGTGTACAGTAGATAAGGCTCATTGACACCCTTATGATCAAAACCCCGAGCAAGATGGCACTCTTCAGAACAAATGGTACCGATGAACTCTCCAGTCATAGCCTGATGATACCCCAATCCTCACTAAAGATGCTGCAGCATTCCTGTTTGGCCATTTGCTGTGGATAAACAGTTTAACATAGAGATGTTCACTGCAAGAGTACTTCAGCAAAGTGAAAAGCTAGTACTTAGCTGGTAAATAGCAAAGCTGCCAAAAGGGTAGAGACACCACAGTGGGGAAGGTAGAATGGGGAGAACAGGTGAGCATTGACAGTGATGCAGTTAGTCTTCAGAAGAAATATAAAGTGATACATGTAGGAAACTAATAAAAGATGCACTGATAAACAATTATGTGAGCTCTGAAGGTTTCAGTACATAACTGGAGATTGAATATGATTTTAGTGGCTCCACAATAATTGATGTTCTTTCTCCATCAAGTTTTACAGTGCAAAAACTATGAAAATATTAACTATGAGGCTGTTTTACTAGTATATTAAACTTCTCCTCTTGTATTCAGTCCTTACATCTGCTTTCAGTTTTCACGTTGATTAATTCAGTACCACCTTTTTCAGTCTCTTGGAGAACAATCCCCATATTGCTTACCAAACAGCTAATGCCTTACCTTTGAGCTTCACATGGAAGGATCTGACATACTGCACCCCTTGACAAAGAAGTTTGGAATAATATAATTTCTGTGTATAATTTTTCATGGTATAATTTTAGGGTGCTGGAGTCCAGCCCAACAACAAAAAGCTCAAGTAGGATTTGCTTTCATTTTCTCCTACTCCAAGCAAACCTACAGTCACCAATCACAAAAAGAAATTTATATGACTACTGGAGGACACCGAAGATAATGAGGGAGCACAGAGTTTCTTTGCTGGCAATCAAGCTAAAGTTCATGTGCATTAACACAGCAATGCTACCTACTGCACCGCTGTGCCATTCTGCCATAGATGATATAAAAGTAACACTGATAAATCAGTCATACCAATAATGCTTGATGAAATTTCAATTTAAACATGAATGTTATTTAGGATGAACCCAAACCTCATTTTCTTTATAACTTCAAGCATAAATGAAGTGGAATTTTTGTACTTTCAAGGTCTTTGTTTGACAGTTGTTAATTGTCACACCCTTTCGTATACCTTTTGAAAACAGAGAAATCTAGGATATAAGACGTTGAACCCTAAAGGCAAATAATACTTAAAAGCTATTCTTGCTTATTGCCTTATGCAGTCATGATGCCAAATGAGAAATTCTTAAAATTTTAATGGAATCAAGGGCCTTGCTTGAGTTAACAGTGTCTTTGGCATTTAGTAATATTTTTATATGGAATTGAACTGAGATTTCAGAAGAAAAATGATAGTTTTCACACAGGCACTGTAAAAATAAAGATGGTGTGATTGATTTATTTAACCATCATTGACACATCCTGACCTACAATACAGTACAAAGAGGCACTGCCCTGTGAGTCTCGGTGACTGCAGTCTGTCTTACTTCTCCTAGCACTTCAGGATAAAAGTGCCCATCAGCTAAAAGCACCTCCGTATTTGCAGTAAAAGCCATGACATCAGGTCACAGCTACTCACAGATAATGACAAGTTTTCAGCACACTGACTCTTCATAAAATAAATAACCACCTTTGAAGACATTACTGTGGTGAACATAAAAAGATATTTCAGCAGAGGGCAGCATCTAATCACTTTCTCTAGGCCATATCTTTTCAAAACATTATTTTTGAGAACAAAGTGAATGTGGCTGCCAAACCTGCATAGAGTCTGGTTAAAATAAACTTTTTCTGTATGATTAAGATAATAAGGACAACCACTGGTTATTATTAATGATGTACAATATTTGGACTTCTAAAGATGCTGGAGTTTTGTACTTAGTAAATACAACAAGATGAACAGGACAACTTACAAAATGGTATCTTAAATAATACAGTATTCTTTGGAATATGACAAATTAGCTGCACACATCTATTTTCATTCATTTATTTGTTGCCATTTTCCTGTTTATCATTTCTTCGTATAATTCTTTCAGATTAACAAGTATTCAAGCAATATTTCAAATCACCTATATACTGTGTGTGCATATATATATATATATATATATATATATATATATATATATATATATATATGTTTGTGTGCATGTATATATATATAATGTATATAATAATTTAATGTTTACAGTATATATGTATATACTGTACATATAATGTATATATCTATACAATAATAATAATAATAGTAATAATTCCTAAGCTCTGGACTGCTTTGTTAAACTAGCTATAGAATATGCATTACCAGCTAAGCAAGAGAGAGCTATTTTAATTTAAGGTAACAGGGCTCAATAGGCTTGAACAATGTTACAGCCAGTCTCTCTGATATTCTGCAGCCTTTAAGCCTTTACTGCCAGAAAGATAAATGTTCAGATTGTAAAGTGGTACCAAGCTAAGGTTAACAGAGATACACACTACAGGAAGCACGTTAGGTTCCTTAAAGTGTTCCTTTGTGAGACTTGGGTCTGCCACTGATGTTCCTTTATTATTTGTTAGCCACAGATTTCAGATGTACAATGAGTCACAGTGATAAAAGACAATATGATCAGTTATTCTGAAAATCACCTTTCTGAACATTGCCTGGCAGAGCAGCTTTTCTATAAAGCTGAAGAAAATATGATTTTGTTTTCTGACTACAGACATGGAAGGGTTCATAAGGTGCACAAAATGTACAGCTTGTATGAGTCAGTATTGCAGATATATTTGTACTGTTACAATATCATTGCATCAAATAAAATTTAGCAAATTACAAAATTATGATCTGTACATTGAAAAGCTTTACTCAAATAATGAATTTTTCAGGTTACAATATTTAAAATCTTTAATATTAATAATATGGGTTCTTGTTTAGCACTCATCACAGACAAGCTTATTTATCTACACTTATTTACAAATATAATTTCTCAGAAAAAGGAAAAGGCCAGTGAGGATTTAGGTGATAGAGTCTGAAGGTGTGACTGCAGCTTTTTGACAAATGAATATTCCCTTATAAAGCTGATGTACAGTAGCTGATTAATACTTTCATTCCGAGAGCTCTTTTTCCTCTTCTACTTACTTAATAACCCACCTACTTACTGCCCTGCCTGCTCCATGGGTGTGACTGGTAATGTTCAAATATAATCCTGAAAACAAAATGAATGAGATGAATGGCAGGAAATGCATTATGTGTGAGTACTAATTTAAGAAAAGAGACAATTAATGAATGAGTAATAGCATATGATACATAACACATGGTCATATGCCTGATGTTGATGACTGGAGAAGTGAAAAATAGTAATGCCCTAAAATAGACATCATGGTGTAGGATAAAGTGCATGTGAAATGAATTCCTGTGGCTATCAGCAACACCTGGAATCCATTAATTCACACATCTGCATTGTACTCAAAAGGGTTGGGCAAGAAACACCATATATATACATCACTGAAAATAGGCCCAGTGGTGCTCCAAATTTGTTGGGAAATATCTTAACATTGTCTTGTGTTGTATAGTTGTCTCCTTTTCTTCTAACAAGTCCAAACTTATCTCAGTAAACTAGCAGGGTGCTTTACACTTTCGTAGGTTTCTGTGCATGTCCTGTAATTAGCTTTAATGTTTTTCCTCTAATAGGCACAAAAGAAAAGATAAAATAGAATCATAATTGTTTTAGTTTGTTCTACCTGGAAGCCATCATATGACAATTTCAATCCTTAGGTATTAAAACTGAAATATACAGTATTAATACAACGAATTTAATATAAATATATTGATCCTAATGCTCATTCTAATCTTACAATTGACCAATGCATTGAGACAAGAACAGACTCTGTTAGATAGATAGATAGATAGATAGATAGATAGATAGATAGATAGATAGATAGATAGATAGATATAGGGTGGTCCAGATCTTATTATGCAATTTTCATAACGCTATAACTTATTAAATTTATTACATAGAAAATCACCCAAAAAATCCAGGACCATCGAGAAGTGTGTGAACTGACGACATGAAGAATTGTCTTCACGCCGAACTGGAATTGTCCCTGCATAAATCAAAGTCATCCAGATGATCTGGATCTGCATAATTAGATCTGGACCACCCTGTAGATAGATAGATAGATAGATAGATAGATAGATAGATAGATAGATAGATAGATAGATAGATAGATAGATAGATAGATAGATCCCGGAAGATCATCACAGAGCACCTGGAGCACATCCAGGGTGAGATAAAAGGGGCCGTGTTTGAGGAGCTGGAGTTGGGAGGGAGAAAACGGAGCTTGCGAGAGAGGAGTGGAAGCAGCTGAAGAGAAACACAAAGGACTGAGCCTTGTGGTCTGTGCACAGTATTGTGGGTGTGCAGTTATTCAACTAAAAAGTGTGTGTTTTTTGAGATATCTGGAGTCCGTATCTGTCTGTTGCTGGGCTGATCTTTCACATGGCATCCCAGATGGGACTCTCTGCCAGTTACAAGGCAGGGCCCCAGTACAAATAATTTGCGGAACAGCCCGGCACAGCAGCGTGAGGTATGCACCATCTCAGCAGCGCGTAGTATGATGACATCCTCATGCTGCTCTACAGTGGCTCAGACGGCACAGGGTCTCTTTTTCTCCCATAGCAATACCCAGACTGTTGAGGCGCCCCAGAATAAAAAGAGGAGGACCCGGAAATGGAGGACTGGGTCTCCTGACAAGGCACAGTGTGAGCCTGTGTTCTT
Organism: Polypterus bichir lapradei; assembly: GCA_026402145.1. Lineage (NCBI taxonomy): Eukaryota > Metazoa > Chordata > Cladistia > Polypteriformes > Polypteridae > Polypterus > Polypterus bichir. The sequence continues at coordinate 13,251,436 of JANRMT010062795.1, forward strand.
ATCTGCATTAAAGGGCTGCTCTCCATGGGTGCGGAGAGAAACTGCACATCTGGCTGGGGATGAGGTGGAGTGGATTTACTTGTCCTGTTTCCATGTCCGGGGGGCACAGGGACATGGAGAGAAGCGCCGGTGCTTTACCTGCAGGAATCAAGACCACGGGTGGAGAGGTTGATTGTATGATACTACGGAGCATGCCTGGGTGTGGCGTCATGGCAGCCTCTCCCTGCCCTTCTATACCTTTTATTTTTTAGGGCAGAACCATGGCTGGAGGTATACTGCATCGCTTCGACCTACGTGCTTCAGCTGGGGGAGGGGCAGTGTGACAGATGGCCAGGCATATTGCCCCACTGGGACACCTGGAACCTGGAAGGAACGGAAGAGGGGGCAATAGTTCCCCCTTCCATTAGGATCATGGAGCTGGGAAGCTCAGCCTTGTGGGGATTCATGGTCACCACCAGGGGGCGGTTGGATGGTTCCTGAGCCAAAGGCAACAGCACTTCCACCACACCAGGAAGTGCTGCCAAATCAGGAACTATGTACACCCGGAGTGCTTCCGGGTGCAAGGGCAGCACTTCCACCACACTAGGAAGTGGTGCCGGAAGAACATCACAGAGCACCTGGAGCACATCCTGGGCGGGATAAAAGGGGCCACCTCACTCCATTCGATGAGCTGGAGTCGGGAGGGAGAAGACGGAGCTTGTGAGAGAGGAATGAAGGCGGCTGAAGAGAGTAATGAAGGTGGCTGAAGAGAAGCACAAAGGACTGAGCCTTGTGGTTTATGCATGGTATTGTGTGTGTGCAGTTATTCAATTAAAAAGTGTGTGTTTTTTGGGACCTCTGGAGTCCGTATCTGTCTGTTGCCGGGCCGATCTTTCACAATAGATACTGTAGATAGATGGCAGTTACAGTCACAGTGAGACATTATGCAAGCATATTGCTGTTGGTATAAAGGAGCCCCAGTAGCATTTTTTGACAACAAACTTCCACTAAATAATTCATTGTTTAAAAGTCCTTAGTGATAATGTGTCAGAGAGAGGATGTGCAGCATTGTTCATAATAGCTCTCAGTTTTATTTTCAATCTCTCCTTTGCTGCTACCTCCAGGGGTTCCATAGTGCATCCCCTAAATGAGCCTGCCCTGTTCATTAGCTTAGTTAATTCAGTGTGCCTCTCTTGAGGTGATGTTATCAGCCCAGCACACCACAGCATAGAAAATCGCACTGGTCATCACAGAGTTGCAAAAGATGTGAAATATGTAACTAGCACATTAAATGAACACATTCTCCTAAGGAAAAGAGACTACTCTGCCCTTTCTTATATAGTTCCTCTCTGTTCTGAGACTAGTCCAACCTGTCATTAATGTACACCCCAAGTACTTGTAGGAGTGATCCACAACTACTGTATGTCCAGTTCCTGAATAGCGACCGGACATAGACATTCTTTGGTGCAGCGAAAGTCAATAACCAGTTCAATCATTTTGCTGATGTGAAATGGCAAGCAATTCTCTTTACACCAAAAAACAAATTTCTCCAGATGACTCATAGTCTGTATCACTCCCCTTATCAACACACCACATAAGTGCAGAATCATCTAAGAATTTCCGCAAGTGACATGATGTGGTGTTATATTTATAGTCGGAGGTGTACAGAGTGAGGAGAAAAGGAGACTGTTCCACGTGGTGCTTACACATCCATATCATAAACACAGTCCTTGAGTCTTACAAACTGCAGTCTGCCCAACAGATAGTTCATTATCCAGAACAACAAATTTTCATCCATCTGCAAATCTCTGAGTTTACCCCTTAACAAAGATGGCTGAATGGTATTGAAAGCTCTGTAGAAATCAAAAAACACAATCTTCATAGTGCTGTCAGCTTTGTCCAGGTGAAAATAAGCTATGTGGAACAGAAAGATAATTGCATACTCTACTCCAATCTTTGTCCTATAGGCATACTGCAATGCGTCATGATGTAAGATGTAAGGGCCACTGGTTTGTAGTCACTAGATGAAGAGGCACCTGCCTTCTTTGGGGCAAGAACAATGCAGGGCATCTTCAAAAGCAGAGGCACTTTCTGGAGGCTTAGGGACAGACTAAATAGGTGACACAGGACACAACAAAGTTTGTCAGCACAGGCCGTAAGAACTCAAGGACTGACTCCTCTGGTCCTATAGCTTTTCCTGCGTGCAGAATCCTCATTTATCTCCTTAAGTATTCTTCAGTTATGGACAGCCCATTTTGATGGACAGTGGTGGACTTGTCACTGGTCATTCCAGTTGACATGGTAGGAGTTTTTGATGTAGTAGGGATGGTGTGGGGAGACTGGTCATTGGAAGAAGATGGCAGTGGGAGGGAAAATCTATTACAGAATTGCTTCAGGGAATTAGCTTTGTCTACATCCCCTTCTAGCACCTAAGCCCTGGATTGCTTGAGTCCAGTAATTAAGTACAATCCAGTCTAGAGATCTGTCATGTTATTCTAAGTGAGTTTGTTTTATATTTTAAAATGTTTTTCTGAATCAGGGAGCTTTTAACTCCTTAGCAATCCAGAGCTTGTTGTTTGGAAAGCAATTCACTGACTTTGAGGGTACCACAGTGTTGACAAAAAGTTATTATATTGTGATGCAGTGATTGAGTCATTCAATATCATCCCCATGTGACTTGCATATCATTTCTCAATCTGTCATTTGGAAGCAGTCATTCAGAGCCATCAGCTCCAGGCTCCACTTCTTCACTATTCTGGTGGTAACAGGTTGCCATCTAAAAACGGACTTGTAGCTGGAAATAAAAAGAATCAAGTTGTGGTCAGATCTTCCAAAAGGTGCCAGCAGTGTACATCTAAAGGCATCTTTTAACATTTAAATAGAGCTGGTCTAGCTTTTTATTTCCTTGAGTGGAGCAAGGGAAAAACTGATAAAAATTTGTCATAGTTCCTTCTAAAGTCACATGGTTGAAGTCACCACATATTATAACTCTAGGTCAGAGTGAGTCTTCATTAAAGTGGTAGTGACATAATGAATCATTCCCGTTGCTGAGTCTCCATTTGCAGAGTGAGAAATATAAACATTAATGGGCAAATAATGTGGACAAATTCTGAATTTAAATGTTACAATTGTAGTTTTAATTGTAATATGTTCCCTTTCACACCATTTCTCATTCACAGAGCTGGCCACTTCTGTCTTTTTTACACACCTTGCTGGGGTCTCTGTCTGCTGAACTAAGATGAAATCTGTCCAGCATTAAAACAATATCAGGTATGTACAGCAAGAAAGTGTTATATGTAATACGAGTTTAGTAAAGGTGTAAATAAGCCACTGCCTACTTTAAATATAGTAGTCTATTTCAAAATAGCTAGCCAAAAGTCCTATAGCCACATTTTATATACAGTGTCTATGATCATTACTAAACCTACATTTATGAGTAAAATGTTATACATTAGCTACTACATCTGTTTATTAGTTAGTGTTATGTAACAAGACCTTAATAAACATTTTCTTTGATCTTAATAGGACACAACAGACAAGGGGTACCTATAGAGCATCAATTAGTGACTTAATGCTAAGTAAAAATACCTTAATAAAAATCATAAAATATAGCAACAATAATTTACTAATAGATACACTATAGCAAGACCTTAACCCCCCTAATCTACAGTCTTACCCATTTATGGTAGAATTGAAATGTTGCATGTATCACTTGTGTCAGTTAAAATAAAGAGAGGTGTTAAATTGCATTTTTGCAGCAACAATGGCAATTGTATTATGCAATTTGGAATGACTTTCAGCACTTCCTTGAAATAAGGCCAAAATGTTCTTTATCTTAGAGGATGAGGGTATTTGCATCTGCAACACCACTCCTCATTGCATAGCACTTTAATGTTTTTTTGCAATAGCCATTTATTTACCCTTTTCATATATCTGTCTGAGGACTACAATAAATGACACACAAAATCAAATCAGGACTTGGACTGTAAAACTGAACAGGTGCTTGACTGTGCTTTGGGTGACAACCAGACTCTCTAGATTAAATTTTAAACTGAACATTCTAAATCTGCTTAACCACCCATGGTGCAGCACATCCTGCTTTTAATTTAATGTAACAAGTAACAGCAGAAAGATTTTAACTATGGAATAAGCTAAAAACAATGCCAAACCTGAATGCCAGTCGAGAATAATGTAAACCAGATGTCCCCTGGGCAGTAAAGTTCACGTTCATTTAATTTTTCTTAGTTTTCATTTTTAAAATCTTTGCCCCACTCCAAAAAATTACCTCTGTAAAGACAATATCCATCAGTATGCAGGATATACAGTTGCATTAACATCCTTACCATTTAACAATCAAAATAACAAGATTAAAGAATGTGCCAGCAGTACATAACCATGGAAGGAAAATGTATTAATTTATAAAATGTTCAGCACATTAACATAGAGTTTAATAAGTGTTTAAGTTTCTAAACTCATCTTGCCCCTTTCATTGTGTTGTAAGCTGAACGTGAGGAAATGAAAGCACATTAGAGTGTTTCAGGAAGTTGAAGTTGACAGCAACTTTACTGAAAGCATTTGGTTGCAGCATTTTAGAATGCATGCAAATGGTGTTATGCACACTTCCTGCACTCTCAGCTATGTATTTTTATACATTCTAGATGACACGTCAATGACTAAGTGAAGAAGAAAGGGCAGCACGTCGAAAAGAGGCCCAAAAATGTTGGAAAGAAAAGAATTTAAAAAAGAACAATAATAATCTAAGTGCAAATTCGGAAAATAAGGAAAGTAATAATCAGCACGGACCAAGTGGAACTGAAAACCTAGGAGGTCCAAGCAGGGTCGGAAATAAAAGACAAAGAGTAGAAGACAAAGTAGTATGTTGTAAAGAGATTCAAAAACATTTGTGCAATACATATGCAAAGTAGGTTAGAAATTATGAAAGGAGTGAAATTCAAAAGTCTCAAAAAAAATGGCACGATACACATGCAGACCAAGTTACAGATTATGAAAGTAGTAAAATTCGAAAGTCTCAAAAAACTAATAGTAAAGATCACATTAGCGCTACCAAATGGAAATTATTACTCGGTGAAATAATAGAAAAGCAAAAAGAGAAAGAATATATGGGCATGGTGATATGACAGAAGCTTCTAGATATTGCTCAACTTTAAAGTTTAAGTCGGAGACTTCAGAATAAAGCAAGAAAGGAAAAAAAGTGTTGGGTTAAAGTTTGGGGCACATACTTGTCATTTAACTGTTCACATGGCCCACTAATAGTTTGTAACTGAGATGGGCATAGCATCAAGTGAGAGACAACAACTATATTACATTAGCTAAATTGCATAGTGCATGTTTAATAAAGTAATGTCCAAACAATAAAGTGCAGTGCAGATAATAAAAAAATACACAAATAATTTATTAAACAAAAATCAATGCGCTTGTGGGGGTTAAAAAGAAACAATAAATACTGTAAAATCCCTTTTAAAAATGTTTCAAGGTATCTAGTTGTGTTCTAATCTGACCTAATCGGCCCTCTGTCTACCCATACACTTCTTTGCACTTCTTTAATCCATGGTAGGGTCACTCCAAGTCCTCGATCCTACAATTCAGCAGGGACACCACTTGAAATACCATTTACATCACTTCCTCGTGGGGCCCGACCACCATACCTCCAACCCTCTGTTCTAACTTGCCTTCCCAATGGTGCCAAATGGTGTCTTTTAGAAACCGTCTTCTCCCTGTACTGCTCTCCTTTTTAAACTACCAGTGGGTGCAGGTGCACAATTTCAGAACTGCATGCATCTGCACATGAATGAAAGACATGCTGACTACCTCATCACCACCCCAGACACTCTCCATTATGCTATGACAGACCTGTATGCTGCCCTCTGAGCGCCACCACACGGTGTTTCCTGTTCTAAATATTTGCACCACTCATGACAATAAGACCATAGCAAGTTGCATTTTTTGGAAATAGTATAGTCCAATACAACTCTCTTCAAAGGAGTTACAGTAGTGTACAAAACTGATCCATCTCTCTCTTAATATAACCATTCCCAATGGTATACAAGATTATAAACAGTCCTAGAAAGAGAACTAATCCGTATCTTACCTTCATTGTGTCTAATTTAATTTGCCAATGAATCCAACATACTGTCCATACTTTTGGAGATGTGGAATGAAAAACAAAGAACCTACATAAAAGGTCATAACAATGCAGTGAAAACATGCAAACTCCACATGTGCAATGAGTGGGCCCGGAATTTTGGAACATTGAATCTGAAAAGTAGGAGTGCTAACCACAGTTTTACCATGCTGTCCATGTCATTTTGGATAATATATTGTATTTCATAAAGATTAACCCAAAAACCTCTCTGTAGATCTCTTCATATTAATTTAAAAAAATACAAAATGCCACCACTGGTTAATACAGAAACTAAAATATCTAAAGAAAAATTTATTGAAGGATACAAATCACAAGAGCCTGCTATATTGCCGTTTTCTGTGTTTTATTTGCACATTCTCTCTGTGTTTTACTGGGTGATTTGCAAGTACTCTTGTTTTTCCTCCAAATCACAAAGACGTTAGGTTAATTGGTGACTCTAAATTGGCCTTGTAAGGCTGTCTAAATGTGTCCATGACCATCCCCAAGGATTGATTAGCACCCGTTCCATGGTTGGTTCATCTCCAGGGAGAGGAGTAGCTTCAGCGACAGATTGCTGTGACTGTCCTGCTCCACTGACAGACTGAGGAGATCGTTCCTCCCCCACACTATGCGACTCTTGAATTCCACACGGGGGGGTAAACGCTAACATTATTCAAAGTTATTGTCAGTTTTTACATGCATTTTTATTACTCTTTAATTTAGTTTTTTGTATCAGTATACCGCTGCTGGATTATGTGAATTTCCCCTTGGGATTAATAAAGTATCTATCTATCTATCTATCTATCTATCTATCTATCTATCTATCTATCTATCTATCTATCTATCTTACTTTGTACTCAATGCTGTTAGAATAGAAGCTTGCCCCAGTACCCTGAACTGGACTAAGCAGGTTTGAGAATGTTATGTTTTATTATGATCATGAATCTGGACAATATTTTTCTTTTTCAAGTTAATGGTACATTTACAGTTACATTTCATATATTTTACAATGCCTTTCAACTAAATTCCTCTCTTGCTTTCATTACAGAATTCACAAGAGAAATCTTCAAGTTCCAACTGAACTTTTCTCTTTTTTTTTTTTTTTTTTTTTTTTTACAAAATAGAACATTTCGGTGTAATGAGACCATGCACATTACTGTGATGTATTTATTGACAAAGACTGGGTAAGATCTTCCTAAAAGTATGCAATACCTTTGAAAATGAACACTATCCCAAAAGGTTTAAAACCTCAAGTAAAGATGTTTGCTAATTTTCCTAGCAGAGACAGAGACATACACCTCTTCAGGATCATGGAGAATAATATAAGGAAGACATTATTCATATCAAATAGTAGTATAATAGTATAATGCAGGGTCATGCATCCTGTAGCTGGAAACCTACTGCTACATATTTTGAAAATTATTATTGTTCTATTTAAGATCTATATGGTATGTATAAAGGTGAAATGATTTTGTATTACTGCTAAAATTCTTTCTGTAGTCAAATAACATGCACCATACTGTTTCACTGATGACTAATAATTTCCCCAACAAGTGTGTGGGTGCCTTGCAAATTTGCATTATTTACTTGAGTATCATTTATTACTGATCCTGCCTTTACTTAGGTACCATTTCAACATAGGTTTAAACACAAAAAGAATGTTAAAAATAAACTGAGAAATATGTAATTGATGCTTATAGATATATATAGGTTCTTCACCAACAGAGCAACCGGGCTAATCTTCTTACACTCATCTTAAATATTTAATAATACAATTACTTAAAGTGGAGCAGAGTTAAAAGTAAAAATCACCACTTAATGTAATAAATCAAAATGGAGATTATTCATTTAATTTTTGAAAATGATTATTGTTCTATTTAAGATCTACAGTATATGAGAGTGGAACTGAGGGTAGGAACTTTGAATATTGGCAGTATGACTGGTAAGGGGAGAGAGTTAGCCGATATGATGGAGAATAGGAAGGCTGATATATTATGTGTGCAAGAGACTAAATGGAAGGGGAGTAAGGCCAGGTGGAAAGAACAGTATGTCAAGAGTGTTTTGGAGGTGAAAAGATTGTGAGACAGAGTAATGATTATGAAGCTGGAAATTGGAGGTGTGATGATGAATGTTGTTAGTGCATATGCCCCGCATATATATATACATATATACCGAGCCTGCAGCTCGGTCGCCGTGTAAGGCGGAGTTGTGCCTGCCCATATAAGGCCGTCCGTCAGCAGCTATCCAATAGACACGCTGACGTGAAATATTCGCGGGTGAAGGACTGTGCTTATGCAAACGAGGATGAGATGGTCAGGCACAAACTCAGCGAAAGTGCGAGAGAAACTTTTAAGTGCCGGGTCTTAGCTAACATTAAATAAAGCCGTAGACATCGCAAGATAGCACGACATAGCACAAGCACAGCTGAGAACCTTCGATGCATGTACTCCGAGCGGTTCACGTGAACTGACTTTGCAGGACTGGGAAAGGTAAACCCGTGCATGCAGTGTGTGATGTAACAACCCTCTGACGCTGAACAAGCCTTTTGTACACATATCAATAGGAAAGCAAGGTGTAAAGCTTAAGTTTAAATTAGGTTCATAGACATGCTGCCACTAAATATTCGCAGGCAAATCCACAACTTAATACCGGGAATGCCTGTTAAACATCTTAGATTCACGAGTACCGATTTAGGTAGTGATCACTTCAATGAATGAAACCTGTTCAAAAAACGCATTACACAATTGAGAAGGCAGCAAAAAAATATGAAGCGAGTGACGCATACAAGCATATTCATAAGTGCAGCTACTGTGGAAACAAAGCACGGTGTAAACCTTAAGTTTAAATTAAGTTCATAGACAGGCTGCTGCTGGCGTTTGACATGCCTACGACGAATACGATATTCGTGAGATACAAGTTTAATGAGAAGATGCAGGGTATAAACGAGACTTTTGATCACTTTGTAGCAGAGTTAAAATTGCTGTAACGGAGTTAAAATTAATGGTGAAGGACTGTGCTTGTGCAAACGAATGGGAAAGCAAGGTGTAAAGCTTAACTTTAAATTAGGTTCATAGACACACTGCCGCTGGCGTTTGTCATGCCTAAGACGAATACGATATTCGCGAGATAGATCGCACTAGATAGCACAAGCACAGCTGAGAAGCTTCGATGCATGTACTCCGAGCGGCTCACGTGAACTGACTTTGTTCTGGCTTTAACTACTGTGAAATAAACAGACATAAACTGAAAGCGTGAGTCTGTGCCTTTTAATAATCTCGAGAGAGAAACATGGTGGCAGCGTAGGTGACGGAACTGCGCCGAAAGTCACACCAGTTTGCTGTTAAAAGTTCAGGATGCGGAGACGATCACACGAAAGAAAAATGGAGGGTCTGAGACCGCTGCTGACATTAAGCCTCGATGCTAAAGACCTGGCGAAGTCATGGAGAACATGGAAGGATGAGTTCAGATTATTCACAGAACTTGCAATGCTGGAGGCAGAGGAAAACACTAAGGTCAGATTATTCTGTTATCTTATTGGAGAGAGCGGCAGAGAATAGTGTCAGGCGCTGACTGGTGATGTAAGACCTGATGAGCTTGATGATACGTAAATATAATGAACATTACAACCCGAAAATAAACGAAACTGTAGAGAGGTACAGATTTTTTTCAAGAAATCAGGCAAGGGCAGAAAATATAGACGACTACGTCACAGATCTGAGAGTGTTAGCAGGCACATGCAATTTCGGGGAGATTAAAAGTTCCCTTATACGTGACCGAATTGTGTGCGGAACCAGTGATGCAAGTTTAGAGAGGTGCATACAAATATGCAGAGCCATAGAACTGTCGAAGGAGAGCAGCAGAACAGTCACACGGGGTTCCCTATTCTATACTTCTCCCAGTGCGTCTCTCTAAACCCTCCGTGCGGGAACATTATCATAAGGCTTAACAATCCTATTGTTACACCTTCTCCGTGCACCCAACCGTCCTTATTACGGAGACTTCCTTGCTTTTTACCAATGGCTGCTTCTTTCCATTTACCTTCCCAGCTCTTTATTTAAACAGTTTTCCTTCTCACTTTTCCACTCCTTTGCTGCCCTTTTCATTCAAAATACGTGCCTCCTTGCCTTTAGCGATTTGGGTAGTGAACACTTCGATGAATAAAACCTGTTATCTTTACAATGGTTGACAAACACAGAATGTAACTTGAACACAACACATCCTCCAAATATGAACCTGATTGAAAGAAATAATGATAATCAAAAATTTGATGACAGCAACATTCATAACAGTCACAAAACAATTAAATTGACAATCAGGTTATGTTATTTTTAAAATGTTTCCTTTTCTTTTTCATAACTTCTTTAACACACTACTTCTCTGCTACGAAGCGCGGGTATTTTGCTAGTTTACAATAAAATAAGATGACATTTAGTACAGTACAATGGATACTCTTCACTATTCCAAACCTGGCTTCATCACAGTAAAATTCTTTCTTAGATCTGTATTAGCTGCAGGTGTACAGTATGCATGTGTATATATATATATATAATATATATATATTATATATATACTAATAAAAGGCAAAGCCCTCGCTGACTCACTCACTGACTGACTCGTCACTAATTCTCCAACTTCCCGTGTAGGTAGTAGAAGGCTGAAATTTGACGGGCTCATTCCTTACAGCTTACTTACAAAAGTTAGGCAGGTTTCATTTCGAAATTCTACGCGTAACGGTCATAACTGGAACCTACTTACGTACATATATACGGCCATAGCCTGCAGCTCAGTCGCCGTGTGAGGCGGAGTTGCGTCCCTCATCGTCACGCCTCCCACGTAATTGAGTGCCTGCCCATATAAGGTTGTCCGTCAGCAGCTATCCAATAGACACGCTGCCGCGAAATATTCGCGGGTGAAGGACTATGCTTACTAAATGAAGATGAGATGGTCAGGGATTGCAACGGTTGACAAACACGGAATATAACTTGAATACAACACATCCTCCAAATACGAACCTGATTGAAAGAAATAATGATAATCAAATCCTTGATGACAGCAACATTCATAACAGTCACAAAACAATTACATTGACAATCAGGTTATGTTATTTTTAAAATGTTTCCTTTTCTTTTTCATAACTTCTTTAACACACTACTTCTCCGCTGCAAAGTGCGGGTATTTTGCTAGTATATATATATACTGTATATATATTGTCACAAGATGGTAACCAAAATAACAGTCAAAGCCATGACCTTAAGTGAAAATAATCAGTCTAGAGTGCAGGACCTTTATCTCTCCTATAGTGGGTCACTAAATGAATGTTCACTTCTAGTGAGTGGACCAGTTACTGTAAATTGCACTCAAACCCAGAAGGGGTGGTGCTTTCAGAAGTTTTCAGGAGGTGTGGTCAGGATTCCTCTGGTGCTTGCCCTTTGGAGCTGCAGAGCAAAAAGAGGTGGCAACAGCACCCCCTCTTGTCTCGGGGAAGAATTACTTACTTCAGCAGGACTTTGAAGGTGCCCCCAGCGTGCATTTGTATGACTATATATATATATACTCAGCAAAAAAAGAAACGTCCCTTTTTCAGGACTGTGTATTTCAACAATAATGTTTTAAAAATTCAAATAACTTTACAGATCTTCATTGTAAATTGTTTAAACAATGTTTTCCATGCATGTTCAATTAACCATAATCAATTAATTAACATGCACCTGTGGAATGGTCGTTAAGACCTTAACAGCTTACAGAAAGTAGGCATTTAAGGTCACAGTTCTAAAAATGCAGGACACAAAAGAGACTTGTCTACCGACTGTGAAAAACACCCAAAGAAAGATGCCCAGGGTCCCTGCTCATCTGCGTGAACGTGCATTAGGCATGCTGCAGGGAGGCATGAGGACTGCTGATGTGGCTAGGGCAATAAATTGCCATGTCCACACTGTGAGACGCCTAAGACAGCGCTACAGGGAGACAGGAAGGACAACTGATCATCCTCGCAGTGGAAGACCACGTTTAACAACACCTGCACAGGATCGGTACATCCGAATATCACACCTGCGTGACAGGTACAGGATGGCCAAAACAACTGCCCGAGTCACACCAGGAACACACAATCCCTCCATCAGTGCTCAGACTGTCCGCAATAGGCTAAGAGAGGCTGGACTGAGGGCTTGCAGGCCTGTTGTAAGGCAGGTCCTTACCAGACATCACCAGCAACAACGCCGCCTATGGGCACAAACCCACCTTCGCTGGACCAGACAGGAGTGGCAAAAAGTGTGTGAGTATCTGCATGACAGCAATGTCAGTGTTCTGCCATGGCCAGCGAAGAGCCCAAGAGATCTCAATCCCATTGAGCACATCTGGGACCTGTTGGATCGCAGGGTGAGGGCTAGGGCCATTCCCCCCAGAAATGTCCAGGAACTTGCAGGTGCATTGGTAGAAGAGTGGGGTAACATCTCACAGCAAGAACTGACAAATCTGGTCCAGTCCATGAGGAGGAGATGCACTGCAGTACTTCAAGCAGCTGGTGGCCACACCAGATACTGACTGGTACTTTTGATTTTGAGCCTCCCTTCATTCAGGGACACATTGTGAAACATTTTTAGTTTATGTCTTATGGTGTTGACTCTTTTAGTGTTCATACAAATATTTACACATTAAGTCTACTGAAAGTAAAAACAGTTGAAAGTCAGAGGACTTTTCTTTTTTTGCTGAGTATATATACTATATATATATATACTCTGTTCTTAAAAGTTTCTATTATAATCTTATTTGATAGGATGTGAATTTTGAATTTCCCCTTGGGATTAATAAAGTATCTATCTATCTATCTATCTATCTATCTATCTATCTATCTATCTAT
>JANRMT010062795.1:13264422-13277116 GCA_026402145.1 Polypterus bichir lapradei
TATCTATCTATCTATCTATCTATCTATCTATCTATCTATCTATCTATCTATCTATCTATCTATCTATCTATCTTTGCACGGGGCTTAATTTGGACATTCCAAGTGCGACTTCCAATTGCATTTATACTATAATCAAATGAAATCCCTTGATTTAACTAACTATGTGATGATTTAGGTGTTAATTTTGACCACTTTGCACAGATCTATTTTTAATTTGAAATTAAAGAGTTTTTTCTGTTTATCTGTGTCAGAAAAGCCAGGTGAAATTCCTTGTTATTCAATGTTGTTTAACAATAAAATGTGAAATCTTTCAACAGGGTGAATATGCTTTAAAGATGCTGTACCTCCTAATTCTAAACTCAACCAAACTCTGTAATGGGGCTCAGTTTAAATTTTGTCCCAGAGACACTTCTAGAGTCAAGGAAGCTCTCCAAAGTTCTAGGGTTACCTGTGCCTTTGAAACTATTATATGTTTGAGCGTTTCTCAGTTTTTAAAGGGCTCTGTAGGACGCATGCACTTTATTTCAGTGTTGGTAGCTCTTGTTGCGTAAATGCCTATACTTCTACCTTATTGCTTAATTCATGCAATTGAAAGGACTAGCACAGCACAGATAGTGAGTCCTCCCATTGTTGATGAATGTGGTGATCACAGTATTTTGACCATATGAGCCATGCATGCTGATAGTACAATATTTCATAAATGTGTTTAGACACGGTGGTTAAGTGTTGGGGAACCAAATCAATAACACCATTTAAAGGGTATCAAATCAAAGAAAACTGTCAGCCTCTTTCCACTAGAGAGGAACCCATCTTCTCTGTATCTCTTGTTCTCTAAAGATAGTCAAACTAAAGACTTCTAGCTCAGTCATGATGGGCCTGGAAGAGGCATAGCTTGGGAGACTAGTGGGGCCATGTTCAGGCATCATCTGGCTGCAGTCCTTCATAGCTGCGGATGGAAAGAAAAGGTTATGAGTGACAGCAATTGTCCCTGGGTGATAGTACTTACCTTCCCTTAAAGGAGCCTTCTATGCCCACATGTGTGACACATGAGAATATGTAAAAGTTTAGATCAGCGAGGTCTACGTTTTTGGTTTAATAGTAATGGGCTACAACCCATGCATTCTGTTCAAAACAAATGCATTTCCTGACACTGACAGCCACTTACAGCTGTGCTACACATCTTGGCCTAGGGGGAATGTGGCAGCAGCACAGATGTTTAGGACATACTTGTCATTTGAAGTGATACCCACTTACATTGTCTTGTTACAAGTTTGAAATAAGAGGGAGATATTGGAGCCATGCTGCAATCCTGTATGGGCATAAAAACCTATATATAAGCCTGGACGCTTGGCTGTTAATGCTCAAAGACTGCTGTTTGTTAGCTATACACTGAGTTTTAAATTGAGGAGTGAAACAAAGGCTCATTAATAAAAAAGGATGAAATGCAAAGAAATGAGAGTTGAGACATAGTAATTCACTTTTATGTATTGGAGATGGTGGTTAAGATGGTTACTAAATGGACTGATGAAAAAAGGCCTCAGACTGGGACAGATTAGGGCAACATACTGTCTTCATTTATTGTTTGTATTTTCCTTTGATACATTGAGTTCTTTCTTGGTACAGCCTTGTTATTATGTTTCTTGAATGCATACATGTTTATTTTCCTCATTTACTGTGGGCAGAAACATCTGTAGGTGGCACTCTCCCATTATAACAAATTTGGCTTACAGAAGATTTTTACCTTCAGACTGAAGGATTCAAATCAGCTGAAGTTAATTCACGTGTTAATTTAGCCCTCCATCCAACCTTCTAGCTGATCAACCATCTGGGTCATCAAACACACACATAAATTCAATTTCAAGGAAATGAGTCTGTCTGCTTTATGCAGGTCTGAAGAAATACCCGCACCTGTTTTTTTGTTTAATAAATCAAAACGGTAGAGAAACAGGATTTTTTGAAAGAGTGAAACAAGATTAACATAATGATAACACAATGATGGATAGTAAATGTGACTTGACTCAAATGTGTAGTTTATTATTATTTGAATATTTTCTAATTTCACAAATAAACGCATCAGCGGATTAGCAAACTAAGCTTTCTAACCTAAAAAATATCCCAATAAATGGTTGTCTATTCATTAGACAAATTCAGTGGAATTCTGAACTTACACTAGAAGATAAGCTCCTTAAAGTTTACATTTGTAAGAAAGGTGCTATATTGCGCCCAACCCGACACAGATTGAACACGGGAGGCACATGTAAAACAAACAATCTTTTATTTTTCTGTAGCTGGAGGGCACGTCTTCCCCGTAATTTCTCCAGCCGAAACACTGTCCCAAGCACAAATAAACACACAAGCACTATCTTCTATCTCTTCCACCACCACTCCTTCTCAGCAAGCTTCGTCCTCCTCCTCCTGACTCTGGCCACTGAGTGGTGGTCACTGGCTCCCTTTTATCAGGCACCCAGAAGTGCTCCAGGTGGTTGATTGCTGTCATCCGGCTGCACTTCCGGGCAGGGCGAAACCAGTGCCCAAAAGGGGCCAGCCGTTTCTGTTGCAGAACCTCTTAGCGGTGCCTGCAGAACCCCACAGAGACGCACAGAACTCCAACTCCCACGAAGCCCTGGGGGAGTCCAAGGCCCCGCTGCAACCCAGGGATGCTGCCATCTAGCATCCAGGGAGAGATACTGGGCTTCCCACCCTGGTCCTCCTGGCAGATGTGGTGAAGGGGCGTCCCGGCCAGGCATGGGCCCCGGCCATCTGTTACACAATGTATGAAGAATTTATTAGTGATTTGGTATACGTTCATGAAA
Organism: Polypterus bichir lapradei; assembly: GCA_026402145.1. NCBI lineage: Eukaryota > Metazoa > Chordata > Cladistia > Polypteriformes > Polypteridae > Polypterus > Polypterus bichir. Next base: position 13,267,236 of record JANRMT010062795.1, read on the forward strand.
ACACCACCACATTTTTAGACTGTTCAGTACCATACAGGTTGAGCAACATTAAATTTAATGTGCATCATTATTTAATTTGGACTCACTTGTGTCTGAATATTGACAGTGATGGTTTATAAATTAGATATTTTGCAGTAATTCACAATTATGAATGGGCAAGTACTCATGTATTTATTTACTTAAGCCTAACAGTTTGTTCAGTACCTAATAATTTTAATTTTATTGCATAAAGCACCATACTAACTATGTTAAACCTTTTCTTTATGTGTTTAAGGAAGAGGTTTCTGGAACTTTGTGTTTGTCTAGCTTTCTGTTGGTAATATTCAATAGGGTAAAGTTGAGGAAAGCCAGCCCCGGACACAGACAGAGAGAGACACCAGAATGTCCAAAACACACACATTTTATTATCACACAGCACCACAATACCTTAGTCACCAGCGGTCTCTTTTCTTTTCTCTTTCTGTCTCTGTCACCTCTACTCCCCTCCTCACAAGCTCCGTCTCCTTCCTCCCAACTCCGGCTCGGCTACTGGAAGGAGGCGGCCCCTTTTATAATAACCCAGATGGGCTCCAGGTACTCTGTCCAACGACACTTCCTGGTGAGGCCCAGGTTTACTTCCCGGCTCCTCCCTGCGTGGAGTTTGCATGTTCTCCCCGTGGGTTGACATGCAGGTTAGGTGGATTGGTGATTCTAAATTGGCCCTAGTGTGTGCTTGGTGTGTTTGTTTGTGTCCTGTGGTGGGTTGGCACCCTGCCCGGGATTGGTTCCTGCCTTGTGCCCTGTGTTGGCTGGGATTGGCTCCAGCAGGACCCTGTGTTTGGATTCAGTGAGTTGGAAAATGAATGGATGGATGTTGAACACAAAAAAACACCACACAGTTGTTCACAGAAATACATATGCTGTATATCTACATTTTCAAAAATGTGTACATTTTTCAAACCATTAAACATTATTTTTTTGGATTCCAAGTAAAGATTTGTACATGATTAAAAAAAAAATCTCTTTTTAACTAATAGCCTACTTCCATGTTCACTTCTGCAAATGTCAAAGCAGACTATGCCAAAGCATATTAACTGATAACTATAATACTTTTGAACATATTCTAATGAAAATATTGTTTGGTTAGTAAATAAATATTATTTTGGATATGGATATGTACGGTTTATGATTGTGTTGATATCCTTGCACTTTTTTTTCCTACAGACTCACTCTATTCATTTCTTATATAAGCCTTCAAAACAATCACTACATGATATTTTTTTTATGGGAAAGAACAGCCTCAGGTGATCAACTAACTGGCAGGCATCTATCTCCATTTATGTTTGGATAAGTACTGATCTCTAATTCTTTTTAAGCATTCAGTACAGTTGTATGTCTATGCTTAGCCATTCTACAATATCATTATATAGCATAACATTCTCAAGCATAATGTGATTCAAGGTGGTGAGTTGGCAAGGACCAGAGTTGTAAAAAGTACTCAGAAATAATACTTGAGCAAAAAGTAGAAGTGCTTTGTGAATTTTTTACTTTTACTGAAGTAAAAAATATTTCAGTTAAAAATCTAAAAGTAAATAAGTAACAGCTTTTATAGGTAATAAAGTACCAAAAGTAAAGTAAATTTTATAATAATAATAATAATAATAATAATAATAATAATAATAATAATAATAAAGCATGCCTTTGATCAGCACATACAGTAACTGTAGTCAGAGGAGCTTCTAATTTTCCTCCAAAGCACATACACTTACTAAACTGTAAATCTTTCTGTTTATCTTAAGTTGTGGCTGATTTTTAAAATTCCCGCTGTGTTCTGTTAATTTTACCCAAGTTTAAATTCAATAAGGTAGCAACAAAAATACTTCTATACTTGTGGGGAAGGTTTTAGTACTTACATTAAGTGGGACAGCAAGACTTAAGCAATATTTCCGCAATACCTCGTGCCTACAACATACAGGTATCATCCACACACTATATAACATGTGGTCTTAAGATATTTCTTGTGACCCCAATGTCATGTTTGCACAAGATTAAAAATACACTGCTTTTTAGATCTTAAAGGGGGTCAATATAAGCTTAAGATGAGAAAAAATGCTTACCTCAACATCCTCAAGCATCGCTCTTTCTGGTGACGACATCTGTCCAGGTGGTTCTGGTATAGATTGCTATGGCAACACCCAACACAACCACTCACAAAGTGATGTTGCTCAAAAAAAAAACATTCCACCACTACAGGATGATAAATATTTCCAACTTTTAATTTTACCACAAAATAAAAAAACAAAGTAATATATTTGATAAGTTCCAAACTTATAATTAAATGCATCCTTACTGAAAATCTGTCCAAGAAAGGCAAAAAGACAAATTAATAAAGACTGCTAACCATAACAGTTGAAACTTTTTAGCCAACTTCACATACCTGGAAAGGGTCTATTTAAGTGATATTTAGATTCAGTTGGGCTGTCAGCAAGAATGCTAGGGTAAATTAACTCATTATCTTTCAAATTTGGTCCAATGGTTGACTTAGGGTGCACTCACACTAGGCACATTTGTTCCGTACTGTTCCCAAGTACGATTGCCCCCTTTCCATACTCCCCTGCTGGCCTGCACTTACACTGTGCTTAACGTTCTGGACCTGGGCACGCTTTCATCATGCAACTTCTTGTAAACCCAACACAAGATTCAAATACGGTGTGACAGCATGCATGTTAAAATTATTTTACTTATTTTGTAGTTGTTTTGGAGTTATGTAGGGAAGGATAACATTCTACCCTTTTACAGATTTATTGAGTGTACAGCACAGCGTTTGCTGTTAATCATGCTGCAGGTCCAAGAAGATTTGTACGGTGAGGAGGAGGAAGGAAGGAATTTGCAGCTTTTATTGTCAACTACAATTCATGTGTAAGGTGAGAATAAAAACCTATTTTTAACTCAACAGATATTGAATGAAATGAAAATTGCACCATCTGACTTGTCGTATAATTGACGTCATGTCTGTTTTCTGTGCTCAGGCATGTTTAGCAATCACACTGTTTCCAAATGCTACTGAACCGTGCTCAGGCTCACCTCTTCCAAGCTGGCCAGGGCACGGTACAGTGGGTCCAGCATGGAGCGATCACACTTGTCAAACAAACTAGACTTTGTGGGGTTATATGTGGACAAACATGTGAGTACACCATTAGTGCTTAAAGAAGCAATTAATTTTTTACAAGGGTGATATAACTACTGGTTAAAAATTTTAGAACACCTCAGTTTTTTCAGTTTTTATGGTAATGCAGTTTAATGTTTTAACGTTTCATGAAATCAAGGTATAGAACAAATAAAGTATGGCAAATAAAAAAATAAGTCAAGGAATCATTAAGTTTACAAAATGTTATTCAAATTTTTGATTCATCAAAGTATCCACCTTTTGCTGATATAACAGCCAACTGTGCCTCCAACAAAAAAACCCAGACCATCACACTTACTCCTTCATGTTTAACAGTTGGTGTCACACACTGATCCTTTGACCAAGTCGATTGCGTACATAAACCAAAGATTTCAAATTTTGTTTAATCTATCCAGAAGGCTTTCTTCCAGTCTACTGTAGTCCACAGCCAGTATTTCAAGGCCTTATTTTGTCCTTTAAGGAATGGGTTTTTACTGCCACTCACCATGTCAAACCTCCACCACAAAGTCTCCTCTTCACAGTAGAAATTAAGACTTGCTTTTTTTGTTCACTTTTAAGCTGTACTTGAAGCTGTTGCGCTGTAAGGCACCTATCATACAAGGTGGTGACCCACAGAAGCTTTTCTTCTGGTTGGATTGTAAATTTGGGTCTCTCAGATCTCTGTCAGATCTCTTCCTATCAGAGTTTCTTCCAGTTTCCTTTGGATTGTGCAGGACACTATACACACTGACACTTTGATTCTTTTTGCAATTTCTATAAATTATATTTCTAATAATAATGCTCTGTCTCATTTCATTTGTTAATTGCTGTTTTCTTGCCATTACCACTGAAATGTTGTCCAAGTAATACCTCAGAGGGGGAATTAACACAGTCTGTTCTAACTCTGCTTTAGGCTTTTAAGTAATCAGCAGAAGTTGGGAGACATGTGCAAATTGTTTGCTTCAACATGCAAGGCTTAATTTAATTTAATTGCTGCAGAACCTCTGTAGGTTGTAACCTATTAGTTGTTCTCTGAAGAAGGCCCATTTGTAATATTCTGAAATTTCCTTTTTTCATTTTTTGCTAAACTAAACTTTATATTTGAACCTCTGGAAGTTTTCTGCATACCTTTTCACCATTTTAGGTTATTCATTTCATTCAATTAATTAATTAAATTTGAAGAAAAATTAGGGTGTCCTAAAACTGTTGACCTGTAGTGTAGGTGTTGGAAATCTTTTTCCTTTAATAAATAAACTGACCAAAAACTGTATGTTGTGTTTACTCAGGTTCTATTGTATTATTTGTTTGGAGATCTAAAACAATTGCTAAGAATAAGCAAAATAGGGGTAATCAGGAGGTGAGTAAATACTTTTCATGGCACTGTACATGTCACTGTTGAAAATTGTATTTGTCATTTTCATCATGGAAATATGTGTCGTTGCCAGCATATTGTCTGACAAAATTATACCCCAGATGTCCATCCTGATGTTACCCTCCCCATTTATCCAGGCTTGGGTCTGGCATAAAGAAATGCACTAGCTTGTGCAAGAAGAGAAAGTAACACAGGGTGACATACAAGAGTGGATGAAGATGGACACAGGTGGAGTATATCCTATGTAACAGAGTTAGTCTGAAGGAGATTCAAGACTGCAAAGTGGTGACATAGTTAGGCAGTATAGGAGGGTGGTCTGTAGGATGATGTTGGAGATCAAGAAGAGGAGGAGAGAGAAGGCAGAGCCAAAGATCAAATGGTGGAAGTTGAAAAAAGGAAAACTGTAAGGTGGAGGTCAGGGAGGAGGTCAGAGAGGCACTGGGTGACATGAAGAATTACCTGATAGCTGGGCAACTACAGCAGAAGTGGTAAGGGAGACAGCTAGAAGGGTGCTTGGTGTGACATCTGGACAGAGGAAGAAGGAAAAGGAAACCTGGTGGCAGAATGGAGAAGTACAGGAGAGTTTACAGAGGAAGAGGTTGGCGAAGAAAAAGTAGGATAATCAGAGTGATGTAGAAAATAGACAGGAGTACAAGGAGATAAGGTATAACGTGAAGTGAGAGGTGGTGAAGACTAAAGATAAGGTGTATGATGAGTTGTATGAGAGGTTGGACATTAAGGAGGGAGAAAATGACCTGTACCAATTGGCTAGGCCGATGGGTAGAGCTGAGAAAGATGTGCAGCAGGTTAGGGCGAGAAAGGACAATGATGGAACTGTACTCGCAAGTGAAGAGAGTATGTCGAATAGATGGAAACAGTACTTTGAAAGGTTTATAAATGAAGAGAATGAGGCAGAGAGAAGGTTGGATGATGTGGAGATAATGAACCAGGAAGTGAAATGCATAAGCAATAAGAAAGTAAGGACAGCTACGCAGAGGATGAAGAATGGGGAGGCTGTTGGTCCAGTTCAAATACCTCTGGAAACATGGAAGTGTTTAGGAGAGATTGCAGTGGAGTTTTTCACCAGATTGTTTAATGGAAATTTAGAAAGTGAAAACATGCCTGGGGAGCGGAGAAGAAGTGTACTGGTACCAGTTTTTAAGAATACGGAAGATGTGCAGAGCTGTAGTAACTACAGGGGGATAAAATTGATCATCCACAGCATGAAGTTATGGGAAAGAGTAGTGGAAGCTAGGTTAAGAAGGGAGGTGATGATTAGTGAACAACAGTGTCGTTTCATTCCAGGAAAGAGCACCACAGATGTGATGTTTACTCTGAAGTATAGAGAAGGCCAGAAGGAGTTGCATTGTGTCTTTGTGGACTTTGAAAAAGCATACTGTATAGTAGGGTGCCTAAAGAGGAGTTGTGGTATTGTATGAGGGAGTCTGGAGTGGCATTGAAGTATGTATGTGCAGAGGAGAGATGCTAGGTATATTAGGAAAAGGATGTTAAACATAGAGCTGCCAGGCAAGAAGAAAAGAGGAAGGCCTAAGAGGAAATTCATGGATGTGGTGAGAGAGAACATGCAGGTAATGGGTGTGACAGAGCAAGATGCCGAGGACAGGAAGAGATGGAAAAAGATAATCCACTGTGGCAACCCCTAATGGAAGTAGCCGAAAGCAGAAGAGGATAATTATTCATGTCAATATGGAAAATAATGAGAAAGGTCAGTTGGTGGCAAATGAGAAAACGAAAGGACTGAAAAAAGAGTGGCATAATGAAGAAAAAATGTTATCCAGATATTATAGAAAAAGTCAGAAGTTATGTGAAAAGTAATCACTTATTCAGAGCTTCTTGGTAGTGTGAGCAGTTATTGAAGTTATTCATCCATCTATTACTAGAACTAACTGAATCCATTTTTTTGAGTCTGTGATAGTGAAAGCCTAACCTGAGTGCAGAGTCTAAGTCTAGAACCACTGATAAGGTGCCAGTCCATTGCCAGTCATACCTGCTCACACAAACTAGGATTGTTACCAGTTAAGCTGACAAAAAATGTTTGGAATGTAAAAGAAAAACTGGATACAAAGATAAATAAAAACATAAGCAGAACATTCAAAAAACTAAGAAATAATAACTAGGACATGTATCTGAAAACAAGACCAGATACCTGAAATTCTTAGATAATTAGTTTTAGTTGTTTTGTTTATACGTTTTTAAAATAAGTACAGACTTCATCCGTGTATAAGGTAGTGTCAAGTACATAACAATCTGATGCATGCACAGAATTCACTAGGCAACAATAACTGCATACCTATTCACTTTTATGAACCTTTGGAAGTAAAAAAAATCATGTGACATTAAGTATCAAATATTACAATACATTCTCAAACCTCTTTAATCCAATTCAGGTGTATGGGGGTGGGAATTATAACAAAGAGTAAAATAAACATATTTTTCATGAGCAATATACAGAGAAAATAACAAAAAAAATGCTTTGAAGAAAAGCTGAGCCCTTCTGTTCTACACTTCTGTATTTATTTAAAGCTATGGAGCCATCGCCAATCCCAGAATAACATCAAGGAAGCCAATAAATTTAATCAAAAATATAAATGACACAAGAAGGAATAAATATGTAGTGTCTCATGGTAATTCCTATACAGGTATTGGTCCCTGACTATCAAGTGGGTTAGCTTACTCTTTTGCTCACCAGTACACTGTTCTTCTTACTCCCTTTATCAGTTCTATCTCTGTCTCTATGGAGTTTGCACATTCTTTCTGAGTCTGCGTACATTTTGTTTACGACTCTCAAGTCTTCCTATATCATCCTCAAAGTCATGTTGGTTAGGTTAATTGGTTCTTTAAATTATCCCAGGAGTGAACGTGAGCATATTTATGTACATGAATGCATTTTGCAATGTTTTGGTCCCCACCTAGTCCCCAGTCGTGCCAGGGAAGACTCTGTACTATGTGATTCCAGTACTATGTGATCCTTAAATTTCACAAATGAGCCTTTCAGGTGAGCTTATTCTTTCTTTGGAGAGAATGAGCAATACACTACAGGTTGAAGCAGTTTGTGCACATCCTAGAAATAGACCTTTTCTTTCCTCAAAGATGACCATTCACATAGTTCTTCCAGGGTACCAACAATAATTGTAACACCCAATATGTCTTGGCATTGTGATGATTAATACTCTGACATAGCAAGTTTTGTGCACAACTCAAAGGAACTTGTGATAATCATGATCAACCATCTCACACCCGAAAACCATGACCAGTTTGTCATGATTCACACTCTGGCAAGATAATTCTTAGATCTTCTGACTCCTGCCTCCTCAAGTGTTTTGCTCTATACCATCTCTTCAGTTCCCTCCTGCTGCACAGTTTCTCCTCTCCCTAACAGTATTTTAGTGCCTTCAATTCCTTTCATCCTTCCAGGTGTGCTGCTCCTGCAAGCTTCTCCTCACTCTCATTTTCTTCTGCTAAATACATCAGATCACATGGTAATTGTGGTGTTTAAATTTAAAGCTCCCGTGCTGCTCCCTATTAGGATGTGGAACAGATAGGCAGATAGGATCCTTCTAGAAAGCTCATGTCAATGAAATAGTTGGCCATTTAAGAAAGTATTCACCCCTTGGAATCACAGTGTATTTAATTTGGCTTTTTTTTTTTTACACCTATCAAAAGAAAAAGACATGAACGTATAAACAGACCTCTGCAAAATGACCAGAATTAAGTACAAATACAAAACATAAAATAAATGATCATATACATTTTCAAGCCCTTTAACATGGCACACCTAAATCATCACTGGTGCAGCCAACTGATTTTAGAAGTCACATATTTAGTTAAATCAAGATCACCTGTCTGTAGTCAGGGGGGTTTCAATTGACTGTAGTATAAATGCACCTAATATGAAAGGTCCAGCTTGTGATGAGTAAATATCACTGCCTAACCTACACAATAATGACAAAAGAACACTCCAAGTAACTCCAAGTATAAAGGTATTTGAAAAGTACAAGTTAACGGGTGGACTGAATATTCCATGGAGTCCAGGTGTGACGATGTGGGTTCTGCTCCATGCTCCCTCAGCTGTTCAGGAGCCCTTGAACCCAACACCGTCGGTAATGTCACCAATGAGCTAGACAGTGAGGCAATAACACAGCAAGGGGATGATGTAAAACGTGCAAAAGTGCTATTATTAAAAATATCAAAACAAAAACAAAATGTTCAAATAAAGTGCAGTGGTTTTCAAATTCTTCATCAAATAAATAATCCATTAAAAGAAATGTGGAGGTTAAAAAAACATACAAAAACAATCCTTTAAAACGAGGTTAAAACGTTCATCAGGAAGCAGTCTTTTCAAACACTAAAAGCCCGGTGTCTTCAGCTACCATGGCAGCTCCCCTGCTACACCCATCTGGGCTGCTCAACAAGAGAGTTGCCTACCTGCAGGAACAGCTGCCCTTCACTCATGTCCGGTAGCCCTCCTCAACTGTACCAAGACTTAGACAATTTTCCCAGGGGCCAAGGCGCTCACGGCGGGAATACACCAGCCCAAACCCTCATCGACTCCTGCTCCTATCGACAGCCAAGTCGACTCCTCTACCGGTCACTCCACCTACTTAATCACTCAGTTGGAGCGACCGCTACCTTCAGCCCCACTGAATGTTGGCCAAACACTCCCCTCGTGGGCTCTCTTCTCAGCTGCCTGATTTCTCCCATGTGAGCCTTCTTTCGCTCGCTCACTCTTCCCTACCGGTACTCACTCTCTCTCTCTCTATCTGTTACTTCCTGATTTCCTCAGCAACCTCCGTCTCCGTCTCTTTCTGTTTTTTTGTACACTGTTCTCCCTAACTGACTCGCGCTTCTCTATATATGCAGAGAGGACATAGCAGGTGCAGCACATTAGCCACAGGAACAATCACGGATGTGGGCGGTTCCTCACCTGTGCACTAGGTGAGAAACGGCCACACCGCAAATCACCCTGCGGCTCGCTACGACCACCACGTCCCCTCACTAAGCCGCGAGTGCGGTGATTATTTATTTATGTTACTTCCAGTTCCGGCACCCAGGCTGATGTCAGAAAAACATCACTTCCGGTCACTCTACATCACTTCCGGTTACCCTACATCACTTCCTGTCTGACCACTTAAAACCGCCATCCTTTCTAACCTTCATCAGTTCTGTCTTGGACTCTGTACTGTCAGCATCTCTGTTGAATGCAAAAGAAACCCTTTGCAGCTAGGAATATTATACGGGTGGCTGCCCCAAACCTTTTTACATGCGTCGAGTCTGTTCCTTTTCACTAGATAGATAGATAGATAGATAGATAGATAGATAGATAGATAGATAGATAGATAGATA
>JANRMT010062795.1:13277126-13304873 GCA_026402145.1 Polypterus bichir lapradei
ATAGATAGATAGATAGATAGATAGATAGATAGATAGATAGATAGATACTTTATTAATCCCAAGGGGAAATTCACATATACATACAGTATATATATTGTAAAAAAGTGATGTCACCACTTGTAAAAATATATATATAAAATGCAGGATATCCATACTGATATAGACTAGGTAATGTGTTAGGAATGAAAGGATGCCACATTGTTTGATGAAAATTATCAACTTAATTCAAAGACACCCCGAAAATCAAAGTGAAAAAATGATGTGGCAGGCTAGTCCATTCTGCTGAAATTTCATTGCAGCAACTCAAAATTGTACTCAGTAGTTTGTATGGCCCCCACGTGCTTGTATGCATGCCTGACAACATCGGGGCATGCTCCTAATGAGATGACAGATGGTGTCCTGGGGATCTCCTCCCATATCTGAACCAGGGAATCACTGAGCTCCTGGACAGTCTGAGGCGCAACCTGGTGCTGTCGGATGGACTGAAACATAATGTCCCAGAGGTGTTCTATTGGATTTAGGTCAGGTGAGCGTGGGGGCCAGTCAATGGTATCAATTTCTTCATCATCCAGGAACTGCCCGCATACTCTAACCACATGAGGCCAGGCATTGTCGTGCACCAGGAGGAACCCAGGACCCACTGCACCAGCATAGGCTCTGACAGTGGGTCCACAGATTTCGTCCCGATATCTAATGGCAGTCAAGGTGCCATTGTCTAGCCTGTAGAAGTCTGTGTGTCCCTCCATGAATATGCCTCCCCAGACCACCACTAACCCACCACCAAACCAGTCTTGCTGAACGATGTTACAGGCAGCATAACGTTCTCCATGGCTTCTCCGGACCCTTTCACATCTGTCACATGTGCTCAGGGTGAACCTGCTCTCATCTGTGAAAAGCACAGGGTGCCAGTGGTGGACCTGCCAATTCTGGTATTCTATGGCAAATGCCAATCGAGCTCCATAGTGCTGGGCACTGAGCAAAGGGCCCGCTAGAGGACGTCAAGACCTCAGGCCACCCTCATGAAGTCTGTTTCTGATTGTTTGGTCAGAGATAGTCACACCAGTGCCCTGTTGGAGGTCATTTTGTAGGGCTCTGGCAGTGCTCATCCTGTTCCTCCTTGCCCAAAGGAGCAGCTACCAGTCCTACTGATGGGTTAAGGACCTTTTACGGCCCAGCTTTCCTAGAGTAACTGCCTGTCTCCTGGAATGTCCTCCATGCCCTTGAGACTGTGCTGGAAGACACAGCAAACCTTCTGGCAATGGTATGTATTGCTGTGCCATCCTGGAGAAGTTGGATGACCTGTGTAACCTCTGTAGAGTCCAGGTATCTCCTCATGCTACCAGTAGTGACACTGACTGTAGCCAAATGCAAAACTAGTGAAAAAACAGAAAAGATAAGGAGGGAAAAATGTCAGTGGCCTCCACCTGTTAAACCATTCCTGTTTTGGGGTCATCTCATTGTTGCCCCTCTAAACTGATTAACAACCCCCTCTGCTACTTAACTGATCAGATCAATTTCCCAGAAGTTTCATTGACTTGATGCTATACTCTGAATAAAATGTGTTCCTTTAATTTTTGGAGCAGTATACATGTATATATGAATGTACACTTAAGTCCATAAGTATTTGAACAGTGACACAATTTTCATAATTTTGGCTCTTTACACGAACACAATGGATTTGAAACAAAGCAAGATATGATTGAAGTATAGACTTTCAGCTTTAATCCAAGGGGCTAGCTTGAGGGAGTCAGATTTGTGAAGCAGTGAGCCATACTCACCAGGAGGGCGGAAGGAGTAGAAGAGCAATGTGATTGTGATTGTGTATTTATAGGCTGCGTTCACTTTGGAAGGTTGGTGGCATATAAAAAACTTTAACCTGGAATTGTATTGCTTGGCATTGTGTCTGCGGTTTGGGGCTCAGTGTTGTGATTACAATATGTATTTAATAATGTATAATTTTAACTTAATTGTTAAGTTGTTCTATATGTAATTTTATACTTCATGTGTTACAACGATATCACACATTTTTACTCAAGATAGATAAATCAAGAAGGCAATTCATGCTATCTCTTCATATGGAACATTACATTGTTTTATTACTTTATCTTTTACTGAAAATGTCTGTTAAACAGTAGCCATGTTGAGTACATAATATTAGCATAATGTTGTTTGCTTTCTTTCTGAGTGTTCAATCTGACTTTACTCTTTATTTTCATCTGGATAAAATCATAATGTAAAGCATGTCACTAGATAAAATGTTTCCAGTATATTATGCTGCATGTTCAATAAAAACTATTTTTTATTGTCTTGGTTTTTTTAATAGGATAAATTTACTTTTCTTATTATTCCATCCACAAATATGAAAAAGCTAATTCTGCATAGGATAGAGTGATTACATACTGGGAGTAATAAATATTCATGCAGAGCATGTTGCTGTCTATCCTCCACACAATATATCCTTATTACAATCCACAAAAAACATGTGTACTGAAACTTTTGTTTGCTGGGGTTAAATGAATGCATCAATAAATGTGTCTTATATATTGATTATTTCATAGTCAACACAGACTTACAAAACAATTACCAATATATCTGTACATGCCAGTCCGAGAAATTACATTAAAGTTCAGTGGATGGCATACTATAAAGGCAAAGATCAAGCAGACGTAGAACATTCCGTGTTACGTACACAATATCCAGCCAGAGTGCCACTTTAGTATGCTCTTTAACAATGGGATCAAAAAAGCAAGAGAAGGATTTAAGAGTTAAAGTGCACCAAACCTGAGTGCCAGTTTTCTTTGAAAGTGTGACTGATCTTTTCAAATTTCACTTACAAAATAAACATAAATGAGATTAAACTACCTTAATATCTGTTTTATCAACAAGCTTATACCATCAATTATGATCTTAGGTGTGATTATGGGATAATATTATTCACTAACCCTAGTCAATATGTATGTAAATGTTTCAGTGAATTTACATATACTCTACAAACTCAGCAGTTTCGACAAGTGTACTTTTGTCATATACAGTACAGTATATGTTCTGATAGTGACCACTGCTACACCTGCAGACTAATATTGCTCTGAGCTACACTTTGAATTGACGGAAACTGCAGTCAAAGGTGGCAAGATAGTTTCAAAACAAGCCAGACTGTCATTTACGTTTGGGACTGAAGGTTGAAGAAACACAAATTTATCATACGCATCTGATAAAGTCTGCAGAGTGGAAATAACCTTCTTTTTCAGCATGGCTATAACCTTTACTGACAATTCCATTGATTGGTAACAGAAAATTAGAGCTTAGTGATTAGGCTCTGAAATGTTCAATACTCCTCAGTCTTTCTCTAGAAGAGTCTTTCCTAAATACTTACTGGGTAGTTGGAGGTGATGTCTTAAATTCTCAGACTATCTAGATAATTCATTCTTCTTTTGGGAAGAAGTGAGTAGGCAGGTTAGACTTGAAGTGGAAGCCTTTACTTGTACAGTTTAAGCTGGAAAAAATGAAGAAACAAGAGTGTTATTTGGATCATTATTTCCAATTGATTCTTCAATCAGATGAATTGAGATGGCAGAAATACATGACAAAATAATACTTACTGTATATGATAGCATTAAATGTAGCTACAGAGTCATAGGTAGAGCTCAGTCCACAGTAAAAGACAACTTCCAGGCTAAAATATAGTTTTTTACAGTTACAGTATCACTGTTAGAAGCAAATATTTGTGATGAATTCACGTGACACGTTATGCAATTTGATAACATTTACATTAATCAGGTAATAGTCTTTCTATTTCACAATAAATGAACAGTTTGATATGCATGTGATGGTTATTTGGAAAGCAAATTGCTGTGAATGTTTTTTAGTTTGTCAAATTATCAGTTGATTGTGCTGCCCTGGTACATTGAGAACATTATGCAGAAATGTCATCTCATTGACATAACTTTAACAGTTGCCAGAGAAAGTTGCCTAGTACTCCATCACCCTGGGGCCCATGATATGTACCCATGACAGCTTTCAGCAAAAGGGCTGACAGATTATAATGAATTAGCTCACTTGATGACAAAGGGCATCAAGATAGATTGCTTGATGAGGGAATATGAAGTCAGGTCATCAAAATCAGTGACTGTTTTTATTTTCTTTTATTGTTTTTAATTAAAATGTGAATGTTTCTTTAAAGTAAATTTACATACTGGAAATAATGAGAAGAATACAAAAAGAACATGTGTATCCTTTTTCAGGGAATTTATTAATAATGGAAAAGATGCTTGTTTGTTCTCTACTAACTTAATGACTGTTCATCTCTCACTTCCTAACCCCATTTTGCAGCACATGGTGCCTGAGTATTTGGGTCTGTCTTTGAGCAGGAAACAACCCAGGTTACTTATCTCTATGCGAAATAATTAACCTGGTCTCTGTGTGCGATTTATTGCAAATCTTAATGCTCAGGTTTACCTTTATTAAAAATTGGAGAACATGATGGCAATAAAAGAATATATACACAACATACAGTATATATTTTTGCTTTTGTTTTCCAAATTTATTATTTCTTCAACTTTATTGTTGACTAAATATTTAGTTATGTTGAATCTTCTGTCTAAGATGGATTATTTTTAATTCAACATTTGTTGACCTTTGTAATCACTTCATTTTGTAAATATTTTACATTTTGCTTGTCATTGCTTATACTTGTTCTTATTCACTATAATAATTTGTACTTTTGATGTCCAGGTGTTAGTACACTACTGTTCATTATTATGTATATATATTGTTCAATTAATAATACTTTATTTTTTATAATTACACAATTATTTTATTACATTCAATATCCTTATCCTTTGCTTTTGATTGCCTTTAGTTAAAATTTGATATTTTCAACTGTGACCACTAGGGGGCTTACTAGAGCCACAAGCTCCAGACACAGCTACCAACACACAGTATTCTATTCAAACAATGGTTAATTTATTTGACAAAGTTCCTTTGACATACTTATTTCAAACCATTCCAGCACAGTCTTATCCTTCTTTGTTTCCTTACTTTTTTTCCTCTACTCCTGTCCAGGTGAGCTTTGTCTAACTCTACACTCAAAACTCTGGACAAGGAATAGAACTTTGGTATATTTTAGTCTTGTAAAATCTTTAGTCAGTGGACCCATGCGATGCCGTAGGCAATTTCCCTTACCCTAATACTGACCCCCTGAGTTAGTCTGAGAAACTCCTCCTGAACTGTACCCTGAAGTACTTCCAATGTAAACATACATCCTCCCAGAAGCCCTTCCAAGTCAGGCAGGACCTCTTGTGAACTCCTGTCATTAACAGCTCTCTCTAGCGGCACACAACAGGGATGCACACCAGAACTCAAATTCTTATGTGGCGAAGTGGGTGTTCAAATGGGAACCATACCACAGGAATTCTGCCACCAAGCTTACTGAGAGAACACCTGGTTCTGGAAGGCAGACTCTGTCTGTCCTTCAGTTATGGCCTCCTGTCTGTTAAAGGTGCCACCAACCAAACAGGCCGTGGTGCTTGTCTCTCAACATTTATACTGTCTAAAAGTGAATGTTATGCTCGATAGTTAATTTGCAGTAATACTACACTACTATTACTTCTACTACTACAGCTATTAGTAAAATTATTATCATTACTTTTATTATTTTTGTTATTATAAACTAGATGCACATACCCAAAAATACTAAAAAAACAATGATTTTACTGAAATAAGAGGTTGATTAAGTCAGATCAATGCTAACAGTTAGCTGTGTAAAAACATGTTTTATTATAGCACAAGAATCCCAGCACTTCATTTAGCTCAATAATAAATTTTAATCTTCATCATGCCTGTATTTCTTTTTTTTTTGGTGAGAGTTGCAGTAGTAATATGCTGAGCTAGGTTGACCAGACCTCCCAATTCCCTGCTACATACTGCATTACTTTCTGAGAAAATTCCAGGAACTACACAACAGTCACAACTTTTAATCCCCAACTGTTTCTTGGATCTTCCTCTTGGTCTTTTACCAGTTGGCTATTACTGGCACACCTCATATCCTAACTGGATTGCCAAAGCACCTTATCTGTCTCTTGCTTGGAGAAGCAGCACTTCATTTCTAAGCTCACCCTGTATTACCAAGCTCTGCTCCCTTGTTGCAGTGAGCCAAGCAACCATTTAGTAAAACCTCCTTTCAGTCACTTGTACTTTAGATCAATATGTGTATTAAAGATCAAAGCGGGGATACAGTGCAGGATTTCATAGGCAAAACGAAGCATGTAACTAGACATTAAACAAAATCAAGGAACGGAAAAATTCATAACCAGAATATACTAATAAGAATGATCAATAAAGTTTGTTTTTTAAGAAGAATTTTCAATCTCAGATGACTGGGGAAATTCACACTTTAACATTTATTCAGTCATGCTGCTGGAGAATGTAATTTGTTTTCAGCATTCATACAAAACACTTTGAAATAAAAAATAGATATAACCACTGGATTCCATGGTGTTCAACACCTTTAAAATGTTTTGGAAATAATTTTAAAAATAACGGAACAGAGTACAGGGATGTATATGGCAGATTATCAACAGCTTATGACAGTGGAGATGTGACAAGGCCCATGTCTTCTTTTTATTTCTGTCTTTTTTTTCTCCTCTGTCTGCTTTTGACTAAATAACCTTCATCAATTTAATCTTTCTAGATTGTCTTTGACTCCTCCTCTGTGCTGTAGTGTTGGTCTACACATGCTTTATGGACTTGACCCTATATCCTGTGGTATCGTGCTGAAGAGCAGGTGGTTCTGGGGAAACTGTTGTGTACCATTCTGTTCCTCCATTGACAGAGCAAGAACCATTTCTCATATTTGATATTAAGTCATCATTCAGTTCAGTGTCAGACTGCCAGGGGAATGTCTTGTCCTCCTTTCCATGTTTTGCATTAAAAGGATATGAAGACAGAGCCAAATGTTTGCAAATTTCCAGTTTGAGAGAAGAAGGGTTGCATGTCTGCTATTTGAAGATGATATTGTTCTCTTGGTTTTTTATTAGACTGTGATCTCTGAAATTGATGTTATTTTCCGGTTTTCTGTGGTGGCGATCTGCGCTACCACCACCTGATCAAAGCACCATGATGTCTCTACATTGATGGATGAAAGGCCAGAAGTCCATATGACCATCATCATCAAGTTCTTCCATGTGAACCCTGAATACAATGAGGACTGATTGAGATCATTTATGTTAGGTAGAATGCCTAGAGGGGGCTAAGTGGTCTCGTGGCCTCAGAACCCATGCAGATTTTTTTTCTCTAGACTTCTGGAGTTTTTTTGTTTTTTCTGTCCTTCCTGGCCATCGGACCTTACTTTATACTATGTTAATTAGTCTTCCCTAATTCTATTTTCTTATTTATTTTGTGTTTTTTCTCTTTCTTCATCATGTAAAGCTCTTTGAGATACATCATTTGTATGAAAATGTGCTATATAAATAAATGTGATGTGGATGGAATGAGAATTAGACTCTTTTATATGAGATCATGGTCTTTTCCAGAAAACAGTTGTTTATTTCCCACAGTTTCAACAGAGTGTAATTGCAGACCGCAGTACCTCAACAACAGTCATGTAACACCCATCACATTAGACTATGATTAGCATTAGGGTTGTAGGACGGTTATCTCACTCAAAGGGTGTTTTGTGACTGATGTTGTGGGCATTACGTGATTTATGTCATAGGTATTGCAAGCTGCAGCTAGACCCTACTCTACAGCTTGGGGCTAAACAGCTTTTCCATGAGAAGAAGTTCAAGTACTTTGGGGTTTTATTCACATGACAGAGAGTAGAGCCTGACAGATTAATCATATAATTGATGTATAGGCAGGAATTTTCTGAATGCTACAATTGACCATGGTGCTGAAGTTGGAGCGAAGAATACAAAGCAAGATCTTCAAGATGCTTCTGAATCATATTTTAACAGTCATCTGGATGCAAAATGCAAACTGTACTCATTGGTACAATTTTTATAAGCTTTAATAATAAATTTGAAAAAGGAGCTGTTAGCAAAGACTTTATATGTACAGTATATGTTCAAGTACACACAGACTTGCTTCATGCACCTGAATCTATGTTGTCACAGTTATTCATTTCACAATTCAAGTAAGCAGAAAAACAAAAATAAATAATTAAATACTGTCACACACGTGCGCATGGGAGGCAGCTAAAGGGCTTGAGTAAGGGCAATTCCGAATCAGACCGGGATGTGGCAGAGTGCACTGACTCTTTTTCTACCTTTCCTGCAGACCATTAACGGGAGATTCCACCTGGTCCTCTTGACGTCACTTCCGGGTCCGAGCCTATGGAAGAAGACCTTGCAGGGTCCGGCTCCTGTGATGTCACGTCCGGGCTCGAGCCTATGGTTGAGGACCCTTATGAGCCGGACCCCTTTGTCCTCACTTCCTGTTTTCCCCTTTAAAAGCCTCCACCTTTTCCCTATTCCCTCAGTTCTGTTTTGGACTCGGTTTTGTGCACATCATTGCTGTTTATATTTTTGCAACTTTGCAGCCAGGATTCCAAATATACGGGTGGCTGCCCCAAACCCTGTTATGACTCAGAGTGGAGTTTGTGACAATACATACATACATTTTTCAAAGAGCACCTACCTGCTAGTAAGTTGATTACAAGAAAAAATATCTGGTGGTGGAAATACTCTGACAGACACTAACTTCTGAACATTACAGCTGAAATTGGGGCCTAATTTTGGAGCCCACCATGCCTTGTTTCACACACCAGCATGAGTACCTGCTTACATAATCTAGCTCCTAAACAAGCTCAAAAAGATGCTATTGCATGTAAATTAATATGACCAAATGGATATATCTCAACTTCCTGCTACTTGAAATACTTCCTGACCAGATTGGATATTATTATTTTAGATATTCTTTATTTTATTATTATTGAGATAGTTGTGGCACGTATTGTCTAATCAACCTATGACTTTTCAGGTTTTTATGATTCTTGCTGCCTTTTTTATCTATCTATCTATCTATCTATCTATCTATCTATCTATCTATCTATCTATCTATCTATCTATCTATCTATCTAACTATCTATCAGCAGTCTCAGTGTCATACTCTTTTACACATTTATATTCCCATGTCATCTACCTCTCTATACCTAGTCAGTAAAAATATTAGACATCTAGGCAACATTTATCTCATCATAATGTGTAAAATCCTTTGTTCAATTTTTTTTAGATTCGATTAGATTAGATTAGAGGTAGAGAAAAATGTTGCTTTACCACCCATCTTCCACTATCTTGCAGTAAACTTTCATTTTGCATTTAGTGCAGTAGTTAGTCATAGTCAAAATTAGTCATAGTTAAAAAAAAAACTTACCCCATTCATAGCTATCCTTAACTGAAATTGTTCTTTTTTTCTTCAATTACTACACACTGCCTGCATAGATTCTTGATGATTCACTAAAATGTAATGAATATATACACCATATAACAGACTGTCTCATTCTCAATAGAATGCCTGACAGTTGGTGAGGGGGAGTGAGAGAGAGAGACAGACAGAAGAAAGTGAAAATCCCATATTGGCAATATGTGTGTTGACTTTGTGTGTCATGTTACTGTGAATGATTGCCCATTTCTAAGATCCCAGAGAGCTTCAGAGTGATAAAGAGATGATATTCATGTAATCATTGAACGTTCTCTAGCCTAACATAGAGCAGCAAAGGGCCTCAGGGTGTAACTTGACAGCTCCTGTAGATGTCAGGGTTGTCTAACACTCCAAGTAATAGTGAGATACCATGAAGGTTTAATTATGTTGAGGTCATGGCTCTGATGTGATGAATATTGTTTGTGTTCCATCTGCTGACTTTCAGTCCAGTTTATTTGTGTTTACAGACCGTGTTGAAATTATCTGCAAACTTAGTTTCCAGAAGGTACAGCATGATGAATCAAAGTCTGTGTATTTATTTCATATATACTGTATATATACTGTATATATATTATAATTTTTATATATATATAAACTGAATAAGTGAAAAATACAATATGACCATTAACCACCAGAAACCCATTTGAAATACCTGTGATATAGGGACAAATACTAATAGTAGACCCACCAATCATCCATTAATGAATTGACCAAAAACAAAAGCTGATAAAAATAACCATAACTTAATTATCACAAATGTATAAGCACTTCAGAAGGAAACTATTTAGCAATAGGTGAGGCTCACCTCA
Organism: Polypterus bichir lapradei; assembly: GCA_026402145.1. Taxonomy (NCBI): domain Eukaryota; kingdom Metazoa; phylum Chordata; class Cladistia; order Polypteriformes; family Polypteridae; genus Polypterus; species Polypterus bichir. The sequence goes on from JANRMT010062795.1 coordinate 13,287,353, forward strand.
CCAATATATAGAAGAAAATGAACTGAAGGGTTTGTAACTAGCTTGAAGAAAAACCAACAAAAAGACAAAATTAATAAAATAGAACTAGAAAGACAGCATACGTTATAAAGTGGAAATAAGGAAAACTTGTGTACCTCACACACTCCATATAACACAGGGTGCATTTAAAATACATATAGATACTTGTTTCAGGTTCTGCATTACTTTATGTTTTGTTAATTTTTCCGGTAAGCAAGTTGTTTATATGTTTTGTATTTTTGTGATAGTGTTTGTACCATATCTCCATTCTTTTCACATGAGCAGTGCTGTGGCTGATTCTTGCTCAGAACTATTTCTTGTACTGGCAATCAAAGATACAATGTCCTGTGACCGCTATCAGACTGGACAAAGGCAGAATTGCTCGTGTACTGAAGTGACTTTAGCAGCAGGTGGAAGTCCCATTTTACTTATGGTGCCAATCAGAGTGCAGCCGTCTATTAGCCGGTGAAAATGCTGTGAAGAAGCTGTCTGTTGTTACGGTCCTGTCTTTGTCCAGTCTGTAATTGCTTGGTTTTTGTATAATTGTTGGATTTATTGTGACTGATTTTGGAGAGGAGATTGTGAAGGTGTGCTTTGGGAGAAAAAACTCCTTTATTTTATTCCAAAAATGTGTGGTGTATTACTGTGTCTTGGATTTGGGGTTCAGGTTTGGGGAACCCCCTTGTGATCATAATGTATGTCAAATAATAAGTACAAATATGAATATGTCCTCTTATCCATTTTTAAAATAATATGAGATGCTACCCACATAATTACTGTGCAAAGGCTGATGGCAAATATCTTAAGTTTCAGGTTTGAACAGGGAAATTACATTCAAAGAGTGGGTATTGTGAACATGAAAGTAATTAACCTTTGATTTCTTTTGCCATCTAATTACAAGACAATACAGGGCTTAGTGCAGGCAGGAGTATATTCAACATTCTTCAAAGTAATAGCTAGAACAACTCCATGTATGCTGAACACTTAACACCATAGGTCTTAGACTTTTTTCCAATATTACCTAAACAGAATACAGTGCTTATTTGAAGGCTTATAATGTTTCAAGTAGGGTAATATCATCCGGAGTACATTTTGCATAATGCAACAATGTACTACACAAACTTTACACAGATTTCACTGCTTAATTGTTCTACACATTCATTCCTTCAGTGATATTCTTCCATATCATCTGGGTTTCCTCTAGCAGCTACAGCTGTTGTATTACTCCTTCTTTGTTGGTTATGCTGATAATCCTCATGCAATTCCAAAAAATTGGTCTGCTGGCTTGGAGGTGCTGTATTGACTCATAAGGGTTTGTAATTAATCAACCTATATGGGACTGCATGAACTGGCCAATCAGCTTTTAGACTGTGACAAGTAATAAAATGTTTTTATCAATTAAATGAGCATGGTGAACCATATTTTAACTGCTTTGAATGATAACTTCAAATGAAATCTTTCTTTCCTTCTGTGTTCTTTGTGATCAGCTTTGAAAAAGATATAATATTGTATACTTCATTGACATAATATTTACTCATTGAAATACATTTTTAAGATAAACATTACAAAAGAACAAGATTCTCCATAATGAGGTGTGAAACTGAGTTCCTGTGGAGCTGTTGCACAGTAAGTTTTAGTTCCAGGCAGTTCCTTAATTTGAGGCCAATTCTTGCTATTAATTAAACAGCTTATTAATTTGTATAGCTTGTTAGTATCTTCACTCATCCATGACGAACATCTATTATGCTCTATTTTTTCTATTTCTTTTAAACAGCTGTATTTTACAGGAAAACGTCCCATCCTTTGCTTACTTCTCTTATACTCCTTTCCAAATATATTGGAGAAACAGATACAGTACTTTGTGAAAAAAACATTCATTTAAAAAAGCAAATGGGTACATTTTGATGGATTATCTTCTGGTTACCTTGTAATTTGCATCTAATTGTTAAGCAGCAGGTGGTTAACAATGAAAAAAAAACAAACACTCAAAATAATCTGTATAGGAATAATTAAAGCAATAAGGAGTTCCAAGTATTAAAAAGTGAACAAAAATTAAGTCAAATGGAAAACTGCAATAAATGGCTTCTGAGTAAGAAAACTGCAGCAAAGAAAACCTGCAGTTATTGCAGCAAACCAGGAAATTAGTTTTACACGCATGCTGTTTTTTTGGAGGCCTGCTTGGGCTTTGGAAATTTTGTGAGTGTGTGTTAATTTTATCTTAATACTGCTCCTCCTTTATTCATGTTTAATTTCTATGGTTCTTGATAGATTTTAACTCATTCTTTCATTTTTTTCTCAGATGATTTGCTTTCCCTGTTTATGTCAATATGAGGCTCAAAGTCACATGTAGTAGCAAATTTGATTTAATAAGAGTAATTTTTTTAGACTCAAATCTATTATGTCCTTCATCTCTGCCAAAGCTGTAATAAAGTTTTGAGTCATTTACAAATATTGTATTACGGTATACCTTGGATATGTTTTGTAGGGCAATAAAAAACAGAAACGCAAGAAAATTCTATCCCTGGAAGCAACCTCAGATGTGTGTACTTCAGAAAGGTTTTGAAGCACTACAGCAAGAGATCAAAGCTTAGTGAAAGTCCCGCATCTAGTATTAAAAAATGATCTTTGCCTTATCGGATTCATAAGCATACCACTTCTGGTAGCACTAAACAAAATCACCAACTCCGAATGGCTGAACTGTAAATCACATTAAAAATAGACAGTTTTACAAGCACTGCAGAGGTTTAAAAAAATGTGCTGTGGTCTCACTAGCGTGTCCACAGCTAGCTTGTTTAATTTTATTGCCGTCTCATTTTGCTCTGCAAGGAGAATATATGAAAAGAGAAGACATTAACAAATTTACTGCAGACTCTGCATTATTCAACTAAAGACCTCTTCATTTGTAAGTAAAGAAAATGGGTCATTAATTTTTAAAGCTCACTGAAAGTCCATCACAAATGGTTTGTGGAACTTTAATTAAAACAAAAATACTTCATAGCATTGAACCCTTTGGAAAAATGCAAAAGGCAATTAATTGAATAATGAAAAACTATGTCTTGCTAAAATCATTTCAACTATATGCTTAGGAAATGGTTATATAGGACTTAAAGTGTTTATTTCTTTTTTATATGAATTAATTGGGGACAGTTGCATTGAGGGCTGGGGCCACAAACCAACACAATGTGGATAACACAGGTCATGAGGTTACAATGGTACATCTTTACTTAAAAACTGCCAGATTCTGAAACAAGATGATTGTGTGCTTTACCCATTACTGTCAAATAGTATCTGTTGCTGAGTGCTCATTGTTAAACATAGAAGCCATAAAGTATCGAAAATTATGAAGATACAGGACAATAGTAAAGTAGGGGGATGTGCATGAGAAAATAATTAATTCTAAAATAAAAACTGACCCAATAGCAAATGCTGTTTTCTTAATAGACCGCTTTAGTACAAGTGCCCCTGACAACCGGATTCGGGAACTTCCTCACTTACCTAATGCAAAATGTATTCTGTCTTCTCACTTGACAGCAAGACTTTGCTGCAAAACACACCTCCTAACTTTAGACTCAACTAGTCATGGAGTGGCTTTTACACCTCAGTCCAGTTTTCGAGAGAATACACTAAATTACAGGGCCAGAAAGGTTACAGTGGTCTCTGGTTACAACTTATACCACTGTACTCACAACACCTGGTCTATTTTAAAGGTATCAGCACCCCATGGCAGATTTTGAATGCCAACTCTCCTTCCTGGAGATTGCCTGCTGCTCTATAGCATTATCAGAATTTAGCTGGTTTCCTTCATGGCATATTATAATCTCTTTCTCATTTCAAGCAGAGATCCTTTGCAAAACTCAGCAAAATGTACACTTCTCAACCTACCTCATGTCCTCCTGCTCTGAAATAAGGAACCATTAAATACAGAGCCTAAGGTAAGTGGTACGAAATTTACAGAGGCTTCTGTAAATCTAGATTACCACACAATATTTCAAGAAGACCTTTGAAGAACATAAAGAATGTTAGTTAAATGCTCTGGATATTTTAAAAGAATAAGGAGAATAAGGACAAACCTATTTTATGTTCAAATAAAGGTCAGTTTTGTAAGTCTTCAGTGAATTATTACAACAATTTTGCACTACCGTTGAAAATCCTTACTACTACAAAACATAAATCTTTACAGAAAAAAATCTTTTTTTTTCCAGTTTCCAGTAATGCCATGAAGCTGCCATATACGATTATAGTTAAGAAGAGCATAAAATATGCAGTGAAGTGTAGGGTTCATATATTCTGCTTGTTAGGCCTTGCCCTGTCTTCGGTTTCCTTTGTGTTTTCATCTTCCCTTGAGCTCTTACCGTTGTTCTATTTATATTTCTCAATTCCTTACTCCAAATGCTGCCTTGATTTAGCTGGGACGGTGTCACTATAGGTATCCATTCCCTTAGGTGAAGCAGTCATCGGAAAAGGACTGTATAAGTCTGCAGTTGGATAATTCTGGAGATATTTTGATTGGTCTTATTTGGAATATTTCATTCTCTTTTTTGAGTTTTTTTTGGTATATGGAATATTGGCCTTTTGAACCATGGTTCTCACTTTTTTCTTAGGTAGTTGGTTAAGTATTTTAGGCTTTGATAATTGTTTATGTTATTTTTTGCTTCCCTATTTCTAAATTAAGTCATTCATTCTTTATTTATTAGCTTTCTTTGTAACTCTTGCTGATGGGTTGTTTGTTAAATATTAGGCTATGCATAGTTTAATTTTTATACTTTTTGGATTTCTTTTTATTGATTTTTTAGATTTCTGTTACAAATATACTTTCCATTATACAATATTGTTTTATTTGATTTAGTAATTAATACATAAAAGTATATTTTTGTGGTTTTATTGGTTCTTTGGAAGGATTGATCTTCCTGTTTTGGGGATAAATCATAACATTGTTGCTGACATTCAGTGTATTTTCAGATAATCATAGTACCATAATAAGGGCACAATGATAAGGGCCTGCATTACGATAATTTGTTGTTTACCTCTAGATGTTTGATTTCTACTTCATTAATCCACCAAATTCAGTCAACTGAGTCTCACATGTCAATTGACTGGCAAAATATAGATGAACACCTTTAACAACTAAATCCAATATTATCAGACAGTTTACACAGCTAACAGACAACTCACAAAATGCAGAGTCTTGGTCTGGAATACGCAGGGTTCTTTACTAAGTTTCTGAATCCACTCATAAAGAGTCTGTCCTTGCAGCACTAGTCAGAACATAAGTACAAATATTTGAATGAGAGGCAGGGCACACTCACCATCTCAAGTCAGGATAATCTACACCCAACATCCAAATATTTGAGATGTGGGAGAAATCCAAACTATATACAATGGAAATCCAGATAGTGTTAGCACAGGAACCACGGAGCAAATCTTTGAACTAAAAGAAAATTTTCAGCACAACCTAAATGGGGAAATATTTTAGTCAGCTGTGCAGAGCCCAGCTCTAAACACTGTGGTGTTAGCTGATCTGTCTTTGTGACAGCCCCCGCTGTCTTGGACCGTGTTGTCACTGCACTTCACCTATCCACAGTGCAAATCCTACCTTTGTCATCAATTTCTTTCAGTTTGAAGATTTGCTCTGTGGTGAACTGTTGACAGCAAGTTGCAGACCTGCAGTCTCCTGCTCCTAGGTGAGCGATTGCAGCATGAGCTACAGTGGGATGCAAAAGTTTGGGCAACCTTGTTAATAGTCATTATTTTCCTGTATAAATCGTTGGTTGTTACGATAAAAAATGTCAGTTAAATATATCACATAGGAGACACACACAGTGATATTTGAGAAGTGAAATGAAGTTTATTGGATTTACAGAAAGTGTGCAATAATTGTTCAAACAGAATCAGGCAGGTGCATACATTTGGGCACCGTTGTCATTTTATTGATTCCAAAACTTTTAGAACTAATTATTGGAACTCAAATTGGCTTGGTAAGCTCAGTGACCCCTGACCTACATACACAGGGGAATCCTATAATGAGAAAGAGTATTTAAGAGGATCAATTGTAAGTTTCCCTCCTCCTTTAATTTTCTCTGAAGAGTAGGAACATGGGGGTCACAAAACAACTCTCAAATGACCTGAAGATAAAGATTGTTCACCATCATGGTTTAGGGGAAGGATACAGAAAGCTGTCCCAGAGATTTAAGCTGTCTGTTTCCACAGTTAGGAACATATTGAGGAAATGGAAGACCACAGGCTCAGTTCAAGTTAAGACTCGAAGTGGCAGACCAAGAAAGATTTCATGTAGACAGAAGCGACGAATGGTGAGAACAGTCAGAGTCAACCCACAGACCAGCACCAAAGACCTACAACATCATCTTGCAGCAGATGGAGTCACTGTGCATCGTTCAACCATTCGGTGCACTTTACACAAGGAGATGCTGTATGTGAGAGTGATGCAGTGGAAGCCTTTTCTCCGCCCACAGCACAAACAGAGCCGCTTGAGGTATGCTCAAGCACATTTGGACAAGCCAGCTTCATTTTGGAATAAGGTGCTGTGGACTGATGAAACTAAAATTGAGTTATTTGGGCATAACAAGGGGCGTTATGCATGGAGGAAAAAGAACACAGCATTCCAAGAAAAACACCTGCTACGTACAGTAAAATATGGTGGTGGTTCCATCATGCTGTGTGGCCAGTGCAGGGACTGGGAATCTTGTCAAAGTTGAGGGATGCATGGATTCCACTCAGTATCAGCAGATTATGGAGACCAATGTCCAGGAATCAGTGACAAAGCTGAAACTGCGCCGGGGCTGGATCTTTCAACAAGACAACGACCCGAAACACTGCTCAAAATCCACTAAGGCATTCATGCAGAGGAACAAGTACAACGTTCTGGAATGGCCATCTCAGTCCCCAGACCTGAATATAATTGAAAATCTGTGGTGTGAGTTAAAGAGAGCTGTCCATGCTCGGAAGCCATCAAACCTGAATGAGCTAGAGATGTTTTGTAAAGAGGAATGGTCCAAAATACCTTCAACCACAATCCAGACTCTCATTGGAACCTACAGGAAGCGTTTAGAGGCTGCAATTTCTGCAAAAGGCGGATCTACTAAATATTGATTTCATTTCTTTTTTGTGGTGCCCAAATTTATGCACCTGCCTGATTTTGTTTGAACAATTATTGCACACTTTCTTTAAATCCAATAAACTTCATTTCACTTCTCAAATATCACTGTGTGTGTCTCCTATATGATTTATTTAACTGACATTTTTTATCGTAACAACCAACGATTTATACAGGAAAATAATGACTATTAACAAGGTTGCCCAAACTTTTGCATCCCACTGTAAATGGAGAACTCCTTTAGTCAGTCATTCGGAGCTCATCTCTGAACACTGTGATTGGTGCACCTCCTGGTGACATCTGCTGATCTTTTCTCTCTGTGTTAGACCCTACCGTTTTGCACTGAGTCGCCACTACAAATATGTTTTGTATTCTTTTGTCTGCTCACAGCCACCATCGTGGGTGGAGTTATGACAATCCAACAAGACCACACTGCCAAGCTGTTTTCTGCTTATTATCCTACTTGTGCCTCTGCAATTCCATGTTTTGAACAGTTACGTTCTCCCATGGCTTGTAATAACAGACAGATGCACACTCATATCATATGATTAATTTTTCCTAAACAGCACTTACTTTTCACCCATTATGTTCTGTGTTGTTTTTTACATAGCTTTTTGTATACTGTATTATTCCCCAAGTGGAAATTCTCTTTTTCACATACTCCAACGTACTCAGAGTTTTTTAGGGGCAGAGCACAGGGCCAGCTATTTGTACAGCACCCCTGGAGCAATTTCAGGCTAAGAGCGTAACAGAGTAGCATTCCTAACCAGCAACCATAGCCATAGAGCCACCACTCTGCCTGAGTGAGAGCAAGATTCACACTAAGTAGCAGCTTAGTGAAAAGAGCACAAAAGAGCTTCCTTGTACTTTGTACAAATAACAATCAATCTGTAAATAATTGGGAAGAACATGCAAAACTCAAGCTGACCTGGTGCCGTAAGGCAGGAATGACACCTCTGCACTTCCTGCAGTAGCCTGAATAAAGGGAGCTCCATGAGCAGCCATGGGTGAAGGTGCAGGCTACAGACACAGCACTTGCTGAGCCTGTAAACTTTCATCTTGTTTGAAGGCTTTATTAGCTGTACCTCATATAACAGAATACTAATACAGGTTGTACGTTTGGTAGAAAAATACCCATTGAGTTTGTGCTCCTGATGCATAGCCACCAACGAAAAAGTGGGGGAAAAAGTGGCATACTCATTGCTGCTGACCCGGGTTGAGCAGGGTATAGGGGAACACGTGTTGCCACATGGGAGAAGTGGCCACTGAAATAATGAAATAAACTTCCATCTAGCGAAAGAATATAAACAATCATAAGTGTGTCTTTTTCAGTTGTTACGGCCTAGTTGCCTACAAAGCACAGACAGGAATTCACATCAGGACATCAACATTCAGTGTCAATAGCAGTGCTTGATGATGACTTTCCAAGGTGACCCCATGCCCTTGGCCCTGAAAAATCCCCTGGAAGAAGACAAGTGACAAAGCAAAGTGCCCAATCTTCTTTTAAAATGGCTGAATGTCATGACAATGTTTTGCTTTGTTCTTTTCTCCTTCTTAAAACAACACAGTCTTGCAATATGTGTGCCATTTCAAGATGCAATTCATTTCTCGATAACCTTTGTGGTTTGGAAATTGGTCAAGTTTTAAGGTGTTTTTCATTCATCTGTGAATCCCATTATACACTGTAAGATGCAAGAACAGACAAGGAACTTTATAAATTTATAATAAAACACTTTACTTTAGAACAGTTTTATGTTGCAAATTAATATATAGGCCTACCATGATTGTGAAGAAACAAGTTTGACTTGAAAAATACTGAAATTATCCTTTAACACCACATTATGTGTAAAGGCATGTAACCCTCTTGTAGTTTATTATTATTATTATGATTATTATTATTATTATATGGTGCCTCATAAGTGTTTCTAATTGTGTGCTCTTCCCTTATAAGTTGTGGCCATGAAATGCAAATGGAAGACAATTAGGAGGTGGGGCATGTAAAAGAAAAGGAATGAAAGTAATCAAGATGCTTTCTAAATCATAGAGTCAGAAGATGTATAGAGATGAAGTGATCTGTGTGCAAAGTAAGTGCTAGTAGTATGAGAAACAGCATTTCGGGTTGTTGCCTGTTCTTGTATTTGCTGACACTGGTACCATCTCAAGTCAGGATAATCTACACCCAACATCCAAATATTTGAGATCTGAGAGAAATCCAATCAACATACAAAGGAAATCCAGACAGTGTTAGCCCAGGAACCACGGAGCAAATCTTCGAACAAAAAGAAGTATTTTCAGCATGTGCTAAAAAGGGAACTACTTTAGTCAGCTGTGCAGAGCCCGGCTCTAAACACTATAAGTGGTGTGGCTCCTCGTGATGTTAGCTGATCTGCACTGAAATACAGTGCAGAGAATCTGAAAATGAAAAGACTAAGTGAGCTGTGTGCAAAGTGTTAGTAGTATGAGAACAGCATTTCAGTTTGTTGCCTGTTCTCGTATTTGATAACACCAGTACAGGTCCCATTTGTGATATGTACTTACTCTTTTTCATCAATGTCCCAAATTAAGTTACATTTTTAGACTCATTCTAAAACAGTAATCTGCGCTCACAACTCCAATGTGCCGTCACTCACACACTCTGACTATAAACAATTCATTTACTCTAGACAGCATCAGAAAGCTCACTAATGTAAGAATTTGTTATTTACGAAACCTTAGCAATTTTATTCAGAAAGCTGTTGAAGTAAATCACAGAGGGTATTTTTAATTATTAAACAAAAAGGTTTGATTTTTGTAGTTACTAATTTTGAAATGGTGTTCTACTTACTTTTTGTTCTGTTCTATTTTTCATTGGTGTTTTGTTTAAAAGATATGATCTCAAAAACTGATGTCATTACCAGGTAAACATTTTATTGTCCTTTTCAAGGAAATGTTCATTTCTTATTGTTCAGTAACCATGACCCTCAGTAAAAAATGGTTGACAACCACTGGTATACTTGGAAATATTAAGGCATTACATTATATTATGTTATGCTAAATAAAGTGAAACTTCATTTGTATCTGAAAATATCAAGAATCAAGCAATCAACCACTAAGCTAGTCTCATGACATCCATTAAAAACAAAAAACCCTGTAAGAACTCAGCTTGGTTAATTGGCACCTGTTCAAAATGAGATGATTGCTCTCTTCAATGTTTAATCAGGGTAATTAGGAGTAGACAGGCTCTGTGGCTAAACAATGCAACGATTCACAGCAGTACCAAGTCCATTACTAATTAAGGTGGAAGGTAAAGGTAAAAGTCTCAGTAAATTAGTCTGCTAAAACCACTCTGATCAGCGCTGTAATGATTTCTGCTAAATTATACATGCTAAAAGTGAAATGTTTAAGAAGATAAGCATTTAATTCACAGTGAAATGAAAAACACAATAAGGCACTTCAGTTCATTTTTCATTTAACCTGCAAGTGTTACAGGGTCATGCCCTTTTCTATTAATACAAAATAATTTTGTATTTAATACATTCTTATTTACTATGGTGCTGGAGAGTTGTGATGTACAGTACTATAAGTCAGGCATTCAAATAAGAATTTCAATGCACTCTGTACATGTGACAGGTCTTGTTCAGGAAGCGGACGCCATCAGTATACACCAGGGTTCAACTTTAAGATGAGGCACCCTTACACTATTTTAAAATTAGGCACCTAATCTAAATTTTAAGTTTAGGGACCCTGGTGTACCTGGCCGTACCCCAACGAACCTTAAGTCCAGGGTTTGTAGTAGGGGCTTTTGGTGTCCACTTTCTGAACAAGACCCCATGTGAAAATACTACTCCTGTTACCAATATTAGTACTGCATATTCTTCAATTATTTTTTCAGTCTTAATTCAGTTCGGCTCTTATTACACAAACATGAAAGATGACTCCTGGATTATAGCCTTAGAGGTAAAGTTTCAAAGAAAAAGTAATATCTGAAATTAGCAAATAAAAGAAAAATGTTAAAATGGTTAAAATGACTTTGGAATCACCCAGAAATCCAGTGTCTTTTCTTGCCCATTTAAATCCTTCCTTTTCACTATTCCAGATGACAGCGATATTTGGTGTGTATTTAAAGAAGCCACCAACTAAGAACCTGTAAGAATGGGTTAATATTTCACATGATGCAACGCATGCACCTGCGGATGCTCCTGCTACGCAAGCAGTGTACTGTTTATATTTGAGCACGTACTTTATGTAAATCTGGAGGATTCCATCAGGTGGCAATGCAAGATATAATCACAGTAAGAAAACAACATTCGGCTTCGCTGCGTTGTGAATTGCCTGAAACATCCATTAAATTCCCAGGACACCTTACCAGAATATCTCTGAAGAGGATGAATGTTTAATGATTACATCCATCAATCCAGGGATGCGCCCATTCCAGCCAGCATCAGGCAGAAACAAACCCTGGATTGGGAATTAGCTCATCGCAAGGTGAATACAAGCACACACATACACTAGTGTCATGTTAGCATCACCAAATCCACAAATCTACATGTCCTTGAAAGGAAACCTGAGCACGCTGTGGACATCCATCAGGAAAACATGCAAACAGGGAACACCGGGGAAGTGATTACCTACTGCAAGGCAGTACCTCCACCGTGCCGCCCCCACATGTGTAATTATTAACAGTATTAATTATTTAAATGAAGTTAACGATTTATCTGTTAAATGTAACATACATGCTTTAAAGCATTTCATCATTAAAAGTGATATCAAGTATAAATCTAAGGATTCTAAATGTTCAGAGAGCTGGAATATCATAAATTGAATGTGTTCTGTGTAGCAATCTCTGTCTGCCGCTGCTGTCAGTGTAGGAGGAAGCTCCAGAAGTATATAGTGATTAACAACTGGGTCGGTTTTAACAACAACAACAACATTTATTTATATAGCACATTTTCATACAGATAATGTAGCTCAAAGTGCTTTACATAATTAAGAAAAGAGAAATAAAAGACAAAGTAAGAATTAGAATAAGACAAAACTAATTAACATAGAATAAGAGTAAGGTCTGATGGCCAGGGAGGACAGAAAAAACAAAACAAAAAAAAAAAACTCCAGAGGGCTGGAGAGAAAAAAATAAAATCTGCCGGGGTTCCAGGCATCGAGACCGCCCAGCCCCCTCTGGGCATTCTACCTAACATAAATGAAACAGTATTTGTATTTAGGGTTCTCATGGAAGGGCTTGATGATGATGGTCATGTAGACTTCTGTCTTTTAATCCATCAATGTAGGAACATGATTTATGTCTTTTTTGGGTAGTCCTGAGAGGAGTGCGTTACAGTAATCTAGACGACTGAAAACAAAATCGTGAACTAATTTCTCAGCATCTTTCAATGATATAAGAAGTCTAACTTTTGCTATATTTCTTAAGTGAAAAAATGCTTTCCTAGTGGTCTGATTAATATGTGATAGGTTTTAAGATGATGTTTATGTTTTTCTACTGACAAAATAAGATTAAAGTCAAAAGTTCCATTTTAATCACCAAAAATGCCTTTTTTTCTTCACTGTGTAACCAATTTTTATTTAACTTTGGCTGACATATTCTTCTGTACATTGTGGTGCTGTTGTGAAAGTGTAAAAAAAAAAAAAGAAGGCACAGAAGAAGGTATGAGAGACCTTTAAACTGTATTGTATCATTACAGTGGGAAATGTGAGAAATAGATTAAGAAAAGCACCATGAATAGATTTGTATGTTAGCATTTAACTTTGATGATTTACTTCACCACATCGAACCATTCATCAACACCCACATTGATCCTATAGGATGTGCAAAATGGCTTGCTGTCACATGTTGATAGTAAACAAAGACTCTGGCATTCACGTTCGAACTTGAACACACTGCAACCCCCAATTTTTTGCTGTTACTTCAATTTGTGCACCCATCGCCTTAATTTCTGAGGATGTGCTCAGAGAATGTGTCAAATGAATACTGGGAACACATGGCAGCCATGATGCATGCATGTACATATTCTGAGCGTGAAATCTAAACCGTCCTTAAGGAGTTTGTTTCTCCAACTGAACATGCTGATGCACTTTTCCTTTTGTGTGATTGTGCATTTGTTCCTTCCACTTTTTTTTCTATCCTGGTTAGATCCAGCCTTCATTTTGCAAAACAATAACAGACAGAAAGCCATTTTACCTTGGCCTTTCGTGAAAACAAATTTATGAACAACAAGACCATACAACCCAATGAAGACAGTTTAAATTACTAATTACAATAGACAATCAGCTGTGATAATGCAATTACAAAGGTATCTCTAATAACTAATTAGCATTTTAAGCATGATTAATTAAGGATGACATAAGAAAGTTTACAATTAGGACACTGGAGTAATGGTTGCTGAAAATGAAGCTTTGCCATAATGGATCCATGCTTTCATGTTATTGACACCAAATTCTGACTCTACTATCTGAAGGTCACGGCAGAAGTCGAGAATTATCAGACCAGCCATTTTTTCAATCTTCTATTGTCCAATTTCAGTAAGTCTGTACGAATTGTAGCCTGAGTTGCCTGTTCTTAGCTGACAGGAGTGGCCCCTGGTGTGGCTCTTCTGCATACCTCGGTTGTAATGAGTGGTTATTTGAGTTACTGTTAGCGTTCTATTAGCTCAAACCATGTGTGTGTCTGTGTTTGTGTGGGACTATATATATATATATATATACATACAGTGAACCCTCGTTTATCACGGTTAATCCGTTCCAGACTCTACCGTGATAAATGAATTTTCGCGAAGTAGGATTCTTTATTTATAAATCGAATATTTTTGCAGTTAGAGTATAGAAAACCTGTTTACGACCTTCTAAATACATTTTTTAACATTATTAGAGCCCTCTAGACATGAAATAACACACTTTAGTCACCATTACACTCGTATTACCCAATATATTAGACAAAATAAGAGAAAATAAGACATATTAGATGTTACAAATATATTATTACTAGGCTCACCCACCTTTTAAGGCGACCGACTTTTATCCTCAATTTGTGTGCGCTCCATGTGTACATCAGGCATGTAAGTGTAGGGAATGAGAACATTAAAGTGCCCATTCAAAACATCTCCCGAAAACCTAAGTTTTTTTATCCCCTCGAGTGCTTGTCCAAAGTCGTACAATGTCAGCCCGAATCTGTACCGCTAAAGACGGAGTCTCATGCACTAAATAAGCTATAGATGAGAATAAGCAAGCACCATCTCCCCTGATATTTACTATGCGGTGTGGCATTTGTACTCCATCAACATTAATTATTTCCAGAGACATAATTTTGTCTATTTTTCCAGCGCATCGCGCACAAAATCAAGGGGACGATGGGAGCAGCAGAACTCTGCTCACATCGAGTCGCTTCGTACCGCAAGCCGCAAGTAGTAAGTCTGTGATAAGTGGAATACCGCTACGCTTTCCACTCACGGGACGGAAGGACAATCCCGACCGCTTTTAAATAGTAAGAAAGAAGAAGAAGATATTGCACAGTCTGGAGCAGAAAATCAACTTTTACCTGGAAAAACGTAACTACAAATCCCATCGTGCATTGCAAAATGGATGGGGCGTGTGTGAAACTCCGTGCTACTTGCACAGTCTGGAGTACAAAATCATCTTTTACCTGGAAAAACTAAACTACAAATCCCATCGTGCATTGCGAAATGGATGGGGCGTGTGTGAAACTCCGCGCCTGCGTAGCACTCACGGGACGGAAGGACACCCGACCGCTTTTATATATAAGGATTATTGTACTGTACATTTAATTACACGCACACAGTTCTTACACACAACCACTAACCTATGAAGGCACAACCTCAGTAGGAGAGTCTTCAGGTGGTGCAGTATATTCAGCAGGTGCATCGTTGTCTTCTTCCGCTGAAGGAGTACTAATAGTAGGCAGTGGGTATCTGGGTGCGCGGCTGAAGAACATCTTGATAGACAGTTGCTGGCGCTGTCTTTTCATATGCGTGAGGAGGCTTTGTAGGGTATTGCCATTTTTGATCATATCCAAGAGTTTCACCTTCTCCTGGATAGCAAGCATCTTCCTCCGGCACTTAGTTTTATTGTCAGAAGGCTTAGAAAAAGCAGCACGTTTAGGAGCCATCGTGGGGCTTAGATAAAAGTTCTCAGAAAGCGCATGCGTAGTGACGTAAGCGTGTATGAGAAAAAATCGCGATAGAGTGAAGCCGCGAAAGTCGAAGCGTGATATAGCGAGGGATCACTGTATGTATATATATATATATATATATATATAGTCACACATGTGCTTAAGAGGACTCCCTCAAGGACTGTGTTGAGGGAGTAATAACGCACCAGGACAAGGTTAGCAGTACCACTACCTCTTGTCTCCTTTTCTCTCCCTCTCTCCCTCTGCAGTACTGAGAAATCTCCAAATAAGGGCACCTAGCATGAGAGCCATGAGAAAGAGCTTGTGCAATTTGACGAGAACCCTTTTCAGTTATTCTTCACCCCTGGGGAGAAGAGCCAAGACGCACATTATACATTCAAGTGTCTTTTCTTTTTTTGTCAATGTCTTTGTGTATTTTGCGCAGATAAAGGGGGCAACTTGGTTGATGCCCCAAAAGTTCACCTGCTTTGAATGTGTCATTG
This sequence comes from Polypterus bichir lapradei, assembly GCA_026402145.1. Classification (NCBI taxonomy): domain Eukaryota; kingdom Metazoa; phylum Chordata; class Cladistia; order Polypteriformes; family Polypteridae; genus Polypterus; species Polypterus bichir. Next base: position 13,303,101 of record JANRMT010062795.1, read on the forward strand.
CCCCACCCAACTACAATATATATATATACCCCTACACAGAAATATTCTGTATATTGTGGTTGAACGGAAATAAACACCAGGTCCAAAAGAATTGTTGGGAAACCAGCCAGGTTATCCCATTTAAATCAAACAATAAACTGAAAACAAAACAAACACATGATGGCATAAAATAAAAGCAATATAGGCTATAGTCTTCTCTTGCTTCGTAAATGCTGCTCTGTTTCCAGTTTGGCTGAAATAAAAGTGAGTCGCCTACTTTTGGGGATGCCTGGTTTCATAGGATTTGGCCTGGAAGGGTTGGAGTCTGTTGCCCAACTCGGAGTCTTCTTGGAGTTGTGGAGTCTGATAATATTAGAAACAGGATCCTCTGTCATCCTGGAGTGGTATTACATATTTCTGATGCACCTGGAAGGTGATACTCCAACATCCTTGTACAATTATTATGTACAGAGTATGTATGTGTATATATATATATATATATATATACAGTAATCCCTCCTCGATCGCGGGGGTTGCGTTCCAGACCCCCCAGGTGAAAATCCGCGAAGTAGAAACCATATGTTTGTATGGTTATTTTTATATATTTTAAGCCCTTATAAACTCTCCCGCACTGTTTATAAATATTCCCCGCAGTGTTATACAGCATAATCCCTTTGTATTCTCTTAGATATTAGGTAAGATTCATTGAAATTATGTATATAAACACACACTGTTTATATACAGTAAAACCTAAATATTATTTTAAAGATATTGAGTGTCTCCGATATCACATATGTTACAGCCATTACAATAGACAGGTCACCAGCAATAAATACGTACATTGCAAGAAAAATAGTATACAGTAAATGTGTGTACAGTGACACTAAACGTACATACATGTACTAAGCACTGTAAGAAGAAAATTAATTATGGTTACTCACCAACAATGACACGATGACTTGTCCGATAACAATGAGTTTAATTTTACTGCACAACAAAGGAGAGCGTTACAGCCCTTGTAAAGGAGCCACTTCAGGCGATTGTGTAGCACTGCCGTTGTTCTTCTTCTGGCAGTCTTCAATCCAAATCCCTAAAGCAGATTCCATCCAGACTACTGCCTTATTACATCCACTTACAACTCGTTTTGCACCCTGGTTAAAAGGACACTGCGGCCGTAGATCTTATATTCCTTTCCTACTTTTTAAATAAAAAGAATCGTAGCCTTCAACAAATCCAAAACGTTTACCTTTTCGGCAATCGTTAACATCTTCTTCTTGCGCTTGGGCACGGCACCTGAAGCAGTAGCAGATTGTTTTGGAGCCATAATGAAGGGCTTGACTATGCACAAAGATAAACACTAAAGAGCACAACTCTTTACACAGCGAAGCATGTTGATGCTGAATGAGCGAGATGAGACTTCCTGGTTAACACTGCATAGCTCCTGCGTGCTCTGATTGGTTAGCTTCTCAGTCAGGAGAACTTAACTGCGTGCTCTGATTGGTTAGCTTCTCAGCCATCCGCCAATAGCGTCCCTTGTATGAAATCAACTGGGCAAACCAACTGAGGAAGCATATACAGGAAGTAAAAAGACACATTGTCCGCAGAACCCGCGAAGCAGCGAAAAATCCGCGTTATATATTTAGTTATGCTTTCATATAAAATCCACGATAGAGTGAAGCCGCGAAAGTCGAAGCGCGATATAGCGAGGGATTACTGTATATATATATATATATATATATATATATATATTGTGATGATTATTCCTTTTTAAAAGAATACTGCACAATACAAAAC
>JANRMT010062795.1:13309625-13353991 GCA_026402145.1 Polypterus bichir lapradei
ATACGATTAATCAAGATTAATTATTACACAGCCTCTAATTAATTGGATTAATTTTTTTAATCGAGTCCCACCCCTAATATATATATGTAGATATGTATGTAGATTTGTATATATATATGTATATACAGTATATATGTAGATATGTATATGTGTATATATGTATATATATGTGTTTGTGTGTATATATATGTGTATATATGTATATATATTTATATGTATATGTATATATATATGTATATATATATATATATATGATGTATATATATATGTTTATATATGTGTGTGTGTGTGTGTGTGTGTGTGTGAGTGTATATATATATGCCAGCAACACTCATGACAATGACAAAACAATTATATTGTCAATCATGTTACGTTATTATTAAAATGTTTCCTTTTCTTTTTACTTCTCTGCTGCCAAACGCGGGTATTTTGCTATGTATATATATATATATATACACATATATATAGAGAGAGAGAGAGAGAGAAAGAGAGAGAGAGATATGACAACAACACTCATATTAATGACAAAACAATTACATTAACAATCATGTTACATTATTTTTAAAATATTTCCTTTTCTTTTTCATAACTTCTTTAACACACTACTTCTCCGCTGCGAAGCGCGGGTATTCTGCTAGTCTATAATAATAAAAGGCAAAGCCCTCACTCACTCACTCACTCACTCATCACTAATTCTCCAACTTCCCGTGTAGGTAGAAGGCTGAAATTTGGCAGGCTCATTCCTTACAACTTACTTACAAAAGTTAAGCAGGTTTCATTTCGAAATTCTACGTGTAACGGTAATAACGGTCGACAACGTCGGCCATTTTGAACTTTCTTATTTATGGCCCCATCTTCACGAAATTTGGTAGGCGGCTTCCCTGCGCTAAACGAAACTGATGTACATACTTATTTCGGTGGTATGACGCCACTGTCGGCCACCATATTGAACTTTCCAACGTCGCTAATTCTCCAACATCCCGTGTAGGTAGAAGGCTGACCCAATCTTCACGAAATTTTGGTAGGAGGCTTCTCTGTGCTAACCGAAACCGATGTATGTACTTATTTCAGTGGTATGACGCCACTGTCGGCCGCCATATTGAACTTTCCAACGGTCTTTGTTACTTATGGGCCCATCTTAAAGAAATCTGGCACACGGGTTCCCAACGCTAACTGAATCCTACTTGCGTACATATATATGTCCATAGCTTGCAGCTCGGTCACCGTGTGAGGTGGCGTTGGGTCCCCCATCCCAACGCCTTCCACGTTGTTGGCTGCCTGCCTATATAAGGCCAGCCATTGCTCCGGTCTCTAGATTCCCTTCCTTGCTTCGCCACGGGATTCACGTCTTCCTGCTGATAACTACAGCCTTTTTATTTAATCCACGGCTTCTCCGCTGTTTTACTGTTAGTTTATTACGATTATAGTTATTGTGTAGGTATTTTAGATTTACTTTACATTGTTCAGGTACCCATTTCCTTTATCGTTCCAACCGTACCCTCATTAACATGTCTATCGAGGTGATCACCATCGATCAAAGAACTGTCACTTACCAAGTAGTTTCCATGCCCGGAGATGGCACCTGCCTTTTCCATTCTCTTTGTTACATATTGCACGGCCATATCAGGCTCACTCTTGATATCCGGAAGATCATTGTGTCTTATGTATTGAATGACTGGGACAGGTTCAAGGTGTGGACTGATGACGGTACAGGAGATAATTATACTACACAGGAGCACTATAAGAATAAGTGGCAAGCTTGCTGCCAGGCTTTCTTCACATGGCTGGGACAGCGGCAGTGGCGGTCACGGTCACAGTGCATTACAATCAGGTATCTACCTCTTATCATGGTTAAGTGGCAATCCTCCCTGGTGAACACTGTCAGTACCACGACTAGTTGGGGACCGATCAGCCGGAGCTGGAACCTCACATTCATTTCGATCACTTGTATGAAAATCTGAGTCCAACAAGTTATAGTCCAGTTCAGTGATAATAGGCAAGACGTCGTCCACGGAGTATTTTGCTTTTCGCATCTCGCCAGATGTCAGTGCCATTTTTGCCATTGTGTGCGCCTTGCTACTCACGTGAGTGCAGGGAATCTCGGTTAAACCAATGAATTTAACTTTCCTTCTAGCAATGAGAGTCCAACGTAATGGTCGGTTTTGTCACAGTTAATGGTTGATTACCATCGTCAACTCTTCCTTTTGACAAAAGTCGACATCAGCCCTGAAAGAGTTAATAAAAATTTTAAGGCAATACTTCGCCGCTGCGAAGCGCGGGTATTTTGCTAGTATAATAATAAGCAGAAATACAAAATACAGTGGTACCTTGGTATATGTCCGCTTTGGAATAAGTTCAACTTGGTATACATCCTGTTTGGACGCGAAAAATTTTGCTTGGTATACGGCCTTAGTTTGGAATATGACTCATGTGCTAGAACACCGTGCGCTACCCTTGTTTACCTCTCTCGAGACAAAGCCACGACTGCCCACGAGCGTCAGTACACCAGTTGCTAGCATTCAGTGAATAACCCGCGCGATACCCTTGTTTACCTCTCTCGAGACAAAGCCACGACTGCCCACGAGCGTAAGTATGCACTATAACACTCTGTGAATTTTCTTGTGATTTTGTGTTTTTTCGTGTAAATTTGAATTGATTGTTAAAAAGTATGAAGGTGGCATGTGTATCTGGGACTTGGCTGCTGCATACCGTATGCCGAGAATGACGGTATCTACGGTTGTGAAAAACAAACACGTTATTAAAAAGTATAGTGAGGTTCAATTTTCATTTATTTCATCTAATTACTTTTTAATTTATGTATTTTAGTATTAAGCAGTGTTTAAATTATTTTATACAACCCCATCAATGTATAATATGCCAAATACAATAGGATTTTTTTTCATGGGAACAGATTAATCATTTTCTCTTTATTTCTTATGGGAAAAATTTATGTGGCATACATCCTGTTTGGTATAAGTCAAATGATCTGGAATAGATTAAGGACGTATACCGAGGTACCACTGTATATTTTATATGAAACAATAAAATTTTAGAAGCAGGCTATTTATATGAGCTTAAAGCTTATTAAATATACAGACCACATTGACACACTGAATAATATTCATGTCTCGGGCTACCTATATGGTTGTTTTAAAAACCGTAGTAAGTTGATAACCTACTTTAACATAGTGCGAGCCAAGAAGGGCCTTAAGATCACAGAGAGGTGCAAGTCAGTCTAAAATGGTGCAACCGTATCTGCTTCACAGACTTTACTCACAATGTTCTGTATAAGTAGGTGAGAAGACATGCTGGAAATATTATCACTTTCCCCATTAAGCAGCTTGATAATCATTGAATGAGATGATTATGAACTGTTACTAACCTGATTCAAGAAAGAACAAAGGATACTGGCTTCTACAATGTATAGATCACTAAAATTCTCACTGTATATAATGTATTTGTTTCTCTTTCACTATTGAAAAATACTGTTTATCATTACTGTTATCTTTTTATTACCCAGGAGCTGCTAACTGCTTCTTAACATTTTTTTATCCTGAAAAAAATGTGATGTGAAACAACTGAAAAACAATGCCAGCATTTATAAAATATCTTGTAACATTACTATCATCAGAGAAATGTAAAAGAGCTGAGAAAGATGGTAGCATTTAATACTCAATGCATTCCAGGAGTGTTTTATTGTGTAGGGTCTTATGTTGACCCTGTTTTCCCATTTTATACTCTTTATTGTGTAGACCTAAAGAAAATGTCTAAAATCCTGTACACTTAGCACTCTGTGATCATGTACTGTACTTTAGCACCTCCTGCTACCCCTTCCCTTCTACATCTGTAGCCTTTAGGCAATTAGACAGAGTAAAGAAACAGGCTGGAGTTAAATTACACACTTAATTATGTATTATTCTTAAAACAAATACCAAAACTTATTAAGGAAGCAGAATACTATGTGAATATTGGCAAACCATATCCTTACAGCCTAAGTAGCAGTTCATCTTGCATACATAGATGGTTCTCGCTGATCATCAATCTACAGTAGCTTGGCTTGCTACCACATGGCCTTTGAATCGAGTATTAAAACAGGCCACATGCCTGCCTCAATATGGCTGCTGAGATACAGTTGTCTTCATCATGGTGTTCTCCTTATGGCCAGATAGAAAAAGAGAGAGGCAAAGGCAAGGTGAGCAACTTTATACCATTCTTAACACAAAATACAAACCAATGGGAGCGTTGTAGTAAAGAATGGCCTCCAATTCAAAACCAAACATAAATAGCCATACTTTAGACCAATAGAATTAATTTTCAAATCCCTTTATTAACAATTACCAATTAAGGCGCTCAGGTACAATTCAGCCCCCAGCTGTTTTATTTAGTCACTTTATGGCCTTCCAGTGGTGGATGGCTTATAGGCTCTAAGTAAAAACGCAGTCTACCTAGTCAAGCTGGTCTGATACATGCTTCATCCCCCTCACCATAAATTTCACATCCTGAATCAGTCCGAAAGACTGCAGTGTCGGGTTAGATATACATCAAAACATCACTGTTCTTATTAATGAAGTAAAATACACCTCCAGAAGCACTATCTAATATTACATTTGCCTTGTCTAGCTTACAAATAAAGGCATACAAAATATTTTTGAACTTGTATGCTAAAAATCACTCCACCACAAGGACTTATTAAAAAACAATTGCATAATCATATTGAAGAACTTTTGGTTTATTAGCCTTTGTAAGCCTTTCCTCCAAAGGAAGAATGGAATTATTTTTTTTTCCTAAATCAAAGCTTCAAATGAAAGCTTGTAAGTAGTCAAAGTCAGAATTGTGCAAGAGTCTGAGAATTTTAACCAGACACAGTAAACCAAAAGATAGAAGTACATGTCATAGTCACAAATGTTGGATTGACTGGCAACTGTAAATTACTTTAGTATGAATGGATGAACCCTACTATGGATTAGCACCCCCTCCACATTTAGCTATTGTTTTCTTGTGCAGCTAGTATAGGTTCTATCCTTCCCTGAAATTAGATTCACCAAATTTATGGAGAAATGAATGTATTAGTTGGTGTGGATGGCAACAACTACCTTGCAGGTGTATAGATCAGGATTCATTTCCTTGTGGTGATTGTATGGATTTTACATATTCTCCCATTTTCATGTTGACATTCTAGAAGATTTACACATCATTTGGCTGGCCACTTTATTCTGTCTAAAATGACAAAACATTTGTGAGTATGCTGTGCATTAGGCAACCTTTACATTATTGGTTGTTTCCTGCCAATGCTGCCACATCTCTGCAACCCTGGAAAGGATAAATTGAGTTAAGATAAAGCAGAATAGATTATCATTTGAACTGCCATCTTTGCTTTTCATTCACCATGTTGTTTATACAGTACATCCTTTTTATGCTTTGGCAAGATTAAAATGATCTTGTTGGTGTATATATCTAGTAAAGAATTCAAACTATATCTGTTTCCTCTTTATTATTCTGCTATTGAATAAGAGCCTGCTGTTAGCATTTCATGTGATCTGTTATAGGGGATTTGATGCCATCTGTATTTACTTTATCGATCTGCATTCACCAGCCACTTGACAAACCTGTAAATGTAAACCTCTTCATCTTTTTATTCTAGTTCCCTAGCTGTATATTAATTAGTATTTTCTTTCATGGTTCACTAGTGTATAAGAATGTTTGGGTACGAAGAGAGAAGAGCAGCATGACTGAGAAACCCTATGACAGCAACTGATCAATAAAAGAATGTTGCAAATTATTAACAGCATGAAGTGTAGGATTTATCTCACTATGAATATAAACTAAATGACAGATGGTGGCCTTTATAAAATAAAAGCCACCTTTAGTGATTGCATCCTTTTTGAAATGTGGTACATATTGGTTTGTTAGCACCACCAGACCCACCTAGGACCATCAATGTGTACACATAGTTTGAGTTTTCAATAAGATGGCTATACTGACAATTAAAAAAATTAAGTGACTGAAAACTCTAAGCTCTCAAAGCATATGTCAGCATTTTAAGCATTTTATTTTCTTCTCTTACAAAGATATCTTCCTTTTTAAATGTAGTTTTTCACTTGTTTTGACTGGTGCATAGGAATGCGCATTTTTGAAAAAAAGCTAATTTTACTTGATATAATACATTTTAAAACATTATTCAAAAACCAACTTTATTATCATAAAAAATAAAAATTGAGGGCTAACAGTATTTCTATTAGCATGACACGCAGTAATCTGGCTTAGAAATCCAACAGAATATCCTTTTCCTAAAATAACTTAAAAACAGAACAAAATAATGCCTTTATCTGTCATAAAATATAAATATTGCTGTCTTTATCTACCACAGCAATAACTTGAGAATCATCAACAAAATCAGTTAAACAAATGATGTTGATGGACTGGACTGACTGGTCTCCTCTCATTTGTCAGATTTCTTACGTTCTCTGTCACAATTCAGTAAAAATAAATAATATAAACTATTTTAAAGACAGGCCTAGATGGTTGAACAGTCCCCATTAGATCTTTAGACGTTTTGCTTTCTTGATTTTGCATTTTTCAAATTGGGATATCAGATCCTTAAAATCCAGTTTTTTACTTAGTTATGATTCTATACCCATTAAAGTGGGTGATGAAAGGTGCTTCTGACCCACGGTTGTTCTCATTTTTTATTTGTTTCGTGTATGAAAATGTCATTTCTCCTTCACAACTTGACAATAAAATTAGAAAAAACCTTACTGCAACAAAGACATTAGGAAATGGTGTCCGTTTCTCAGTATAACTTGCAAAAGATCTGTAGGAATCTTTTACTCCTCTCTAGCAAAGTCCTCAAGAAGGAGTAGTTAATCTACAAAAGTCCTTGATTAGGTTCTGTGAATATAAAAAAGAAGGGTGTGTCAGCTCGTTTAAGGATATCCAATGAATCATTACAGCACATGCTAAAAAAAAGCACACCAAAGAGACCATTTATGTCTCCATATGCATTCAAACGTTTACTTAGACCCATGAGCAAGGTGTCAATAATAACAGTGCACATCGCAACCTCAAATCCCTTACTACCAGACAACACAACTTCATTTTCTGAACACTCATGAACAGTGTTTTTCCTTTTTCTTTTCAAACTCAGACTGATAGGTCTAATTCATTCCAGGGATAGGAAGGGCCAAAGATGGAAACTCTGAAAACTGTTATTGCAGCAAAGTAATTCAAGAATACATATAGTCCAGCTGTTCCCAAACTTTTTCTGTTCATGGTACACTTAATGTTTCAAAATTTTTATATGCAGCCCCAAGTTAAACCATAGTATAGTTTATATATGGAGATTCACTCAAAAGAGGCCCTGCATATTCTGTAATAACTTTCGCTAGCACAAAGCAATCTGAATGAAACAACATGCAATGTGCTCCTCAGTATATGGAGCTTCGGACAAGCTGGGATGCCCCTGTGTTGGAGCAATGAGGTAGGCACCAGACAGTTGTTGCGATGTTTAACTTCTGTTTGCAACTTCTGGGTGTATATCGCCCATACCCCTCCACTCATAAATATAATTCTTTGCATTTATATAGTGCTTTTCTCACTACTCAAAGCGCTCAGCAATTGCAGGTTAAGGGCCTTGCTCAGGGGCCCAACAGAGCAGAGTCCCTTTTGGCATTTACGGGATTCAAACCGGCAGCCTTCCGATTGCCAGTGCAGATCCTTAGCCACAGAGCCACCACTCAGTCACTCGACTTCTCATCAGGATGATGGTGTTCAGTATTGTGCAGTGCGTCTTCATGGTGCAAACATATTGGGTCACCAATTTGATTAAGCAATGTCACATTGAACTGGATGATCGTGAGTTAACGGAAGGTTACTTCCAGCAAGATGAAGCAATGTGTCTCACATCGGTAAGGAGCATGGCAGAAATTGAGTCCATCTTCAGCAACAGGGTAATTTCAAAGGGGCTTTGGCCACCATGGTCACCAGATCTGACACCAATAGACTTCTTCCTTCTCAAAGGAAAAGTTTATCAGAAAAAGCCTCGCACTGTGGAAGATTTTAAGCAAAACCTCCAACGTGAAATTGCTGCTATTCACACCTAGATGCTTGCTGATATGTTCAGGAACATGGAGCGCTGCATCGAAATGTGTCTGGCAGAAAACAGAAACCACTTCCAGCATTGCATGTAATGTAATCGATTACACATACATCAAGGTATGTAGTGTATTTTTTTGGCTCAGATTGCTTCATCGTAACAGGAGTTGCAACAGAATGTTCGGGCCCTCTTTCAAGTGAATCTCCCTGTAGTTCTATAATACATACCTGACAGTTGAAGTGCACAGTTGATGGCTTGGCGCAATTAGTTATAAAAAATTAAACGTGAATTATCACAAATGTTTATAATAGTTTTTAATTGGTTCTTCTGTAAGGTGCACCATATAGTTGAAAAAATGCCAATTTTCTAAATTAGCTGACTGTGATGATTGACCGTTTCAAATTAAATATTTGTTGACTAGCCATGTGCGCCCAACTACGTTGCGCGTGTTAAAGTTGTCTGTGAAGGGCTCCCTGTTTAAACACAGCTGCCAGTCGTGAACTCGGCCCTTCGTCACACAGCATTATGATTTTTTTATAAGGGAAACAAAATTACAAAAGAAAACCCTTGGACATTGATTCGATAGGAACAGCCTACTCAGAATCACTGTCCGAATCGTAATTATGTGGTGGTGTAAGAGCATTTCTGCTTCTGTCCGTTCACAGTCCGTCTCGTTTTCACGACACTATCGTTTCCTCTCACGATCTCTTCTCAACCTTTCTCCAATCTCGCAGGTTGCTTTGTGGCAATCCAAAGAGTAAAGCAATGTACACGGAGCAATGGTTATAAAAGTAGCACACATAGGTATCCAGGCTCTTTAAAGCATAAATAGGGATCACTTCACTGACATGTGAGCAAGCCATGGTACAACCGTGAGACGCGCAGCACTCGCCGGCTACAATGTAACAATAATAATTTCCAAAACGTGCTGTTACGTTGTCATTCATTTTACCCACTGTCGTTCTTTCATTCATATGTTACGTAGGCACGTACCTTTTATCTTCGGCAATCTCATTCTCTAACCAGGCCTCAGGAGCTAACCAGCGTAACACTGTCCACCACCCCTTTCATTATTCCGGCACATTGTTGACATCCGTAAGTAACAACAACGTACTAAACTGGAAGGTGGTCTACGCATGCGTGGAATTCGCGGACAAACAAAGATTAAGATCTAAATGAAGATCTCTTTAGTTAATTTAAAGCACAACAATTTGTTTAGTTTGAATGTCTGTGTTTTGAGGTGCGACTGGAGTACTACAGTCTTCAGTAGTATAAGCCTGGAGGAGATTCTTAATGCAATGCCTATGTTTTAGATGTCTCTCTACTGCCATCTAGTGCTTCTTCTTCTAATTCATTCGCGGACAAACAAAGATCAAGATCCAAATGAAGATTATATACAGTATAGAGATGTTTTCTTATGTTGTAATTTATTCAATTCAAAATAATTTATATTTTTTACACTTAATTTAATTTAATTAAGAGCAAGTAATAATCTTTTATTTGAAAAGATTCAACAACAAACATCACAAACAATTTATTGATAGGAATAATTAGTGAGACAGATAAGCCTGTTGTTCACTTTTCAAACCTCAGAATCATACTGGATAAAGCCACCCTTATTTCCTATTCTACGTTAATTTTCATACGGCATTTGCTTTATATCACAGTGAACACTGAAAACCCAGCTCTGCATAAATATGATTTTACAAAAGGAATTAAAATAAGCTAAGCTTTACTACTTAGCAGTGGATATTCATCTTTTACTTATAGAGAAAAGTCAGTAAGATTCATGCTGCCAAATTGTACCTTCAGCGTATTGTTGCAAGACAGTTCAGTAAGATTTTCTTCCTTTACAGAAGTAATTACAGCTTCATACGCATCTACAATTGTTGCCTGACGTCTGTATGAGTTCATTTGTGTCTGTTCTCAAAATGATACTGTTCGGTCTCGTCAGTGATGCATCATTTATCATGAATAAACCGATCATAGCACCGGAGAAGCACTTAACTTAGAAAAAGGGATGAATATTGTTATTATAATGGTGGCATTATTATTTCTAGATTTTTTATTATTTTTGGATTTGTTACAGTTGCAAAGGATGTCTAATATTGAAATATTTTGCAGTGCCCCTGTAGGCCAGGGAACCATTGGTATAGTTGTTAAGAAATGCATGTTCCTGCCCTGCAAGACACAGCTAGTTGCCTTGAACTTCTGTGGCACAGTGTTCCAGGATGCAGTCATCACTGCAGTCTCATGTTTTTGAAATTTAGCACAAAGCACAACTGCCTCACTCTGAGTTGCATGCCTCTCCTCGTTGTCTGAGGCCATTGTCTCAGAAAAGATGTCATGCAGGGCTTTTGTTTATTTGGTTCAATATGCCTATCTTACATTTGGTTAGGATTTTTAAGTGTCAGTGTTGTGATGTGAGATTTTGCATATAAATTGATAAATATTCTGTATATCTTTATTTGTAACTTAGCAAAGCAATGTAGTATTGGTGTTACATTAGTAAGAAGCATTCATGTTTACAACCATGAGCCAACCAACCCCCACAACACCAGGAATGGGTCTCTTTTTTACATCAGAGTTGGGGGAAGTGCTTGAAACAAATGTTTATCTGCTAGAGTCTTTCTCTCATCCCCCCCCACCACACACACACAAAACCAGGTTGCCTAAATGCCAAGCTTTATCTCAACAAATGGTTTTGGAGGATGGCAGGTGTTAAGATGTTCTATTCCCCCATTGGTCTGAAGTATGGTTGTTTGGAACTGGCTTGTATCAGAAGCCTTTAAGTACCACAGTGTCCTATTGGCTTTATGGGTTGGACAGAACCTCTATAAATTTGCTCACTCCCTCACTCTCTCTCTCTTATCAAACTGATCCATGAACTTAAAGGACAACACAATAACGAGCACAGCTCGGCAGCCATATTGAAACAAGCATGCGGCCTATTCTGAAGAAAGCTGACCACACAGCACCATTTAATCAGGTTGTATGGTTGCCAATATTCAAATGTACTTTCCATATTGTTATTCTTTATGACTATTATCAATAATACATTATTTTATGTGTAACTCAACTCCTGCTTCTGTTTTTACTACACCTAATTGCCTGAGGTTATAGATGTAGGAGAGAAGGTGGGGAGAAGTTATATACTATAATACCTTATAAGCAGTTGGTAAGTCTGTTAGATCTGAGGCATTCTGACAATGGCTACAAATTAATAATACAAAAGGGGAAAGTAGAGTAAAATATATTACTCTAACAAGACAAAACATTCAGACAAACAGCTCCATTTTTTAATATCTTGTTCCGGGACCAAAATGTATACATTTTTAGGAAAAAGTCAAAAAGTGACTTGCTTTCTTACAGCTGTTTACAATGACATTTACACTCACCAAGGTGAGCTAGTACATTGCACAATGGATGAAATGAAGGAGTGAATTCTTTGCTTTGAGGTGTGGTTGCAAGCCATTATAATTTCCTGGCATATTTAATGCATTATCACAAGAATGGTCACTGCATTTATTACAGTGGCTAAGATCACCATTCATTTTTATCATAAAATTGGCAAAACTTTGACTGTATATAGGTTCAAATCCAATATAAAAGTGTTGCTACCTCTCCTTCTTCACTCACAAATTGGAAAATGAAAATAAGTAGATCTACATGAGATAAATTGGGTATAGAGTTGAGAAATATTTTTACAAACTACAAGTCAGATGCAGCGGTTCCCTTGGTTTTCTGATTCATTAGCCCAGGGGTTGTGAAATGTTGGTCCTGGAGAGCTGTACAGGTTGAGGGTCTTTGTTCCAATCCAATTTCTTAGTCAAAAGTCAATTATTTTGAAACACTTACTGTTCATGCAATTTGTTTATATTTCATTTTAGTTGTCTCTCTTGTCAAGACTGAGAATTACTCATCTATTATCATTAGGATAATATCTTTGGAAATGAAAAAATCTGCGATAAAAGAATGATCTCACATGGCAAAATGAAAATACTAACAAGCCATAAACTTAAGTAAGATCTGTTATTGGCAGATGGGTTTATAATTAAGCAATCAGTTTGGAACAAAAACCAGCAGCCAATGAATTGAATTGAATTGAATTGAATTCCTTTATTGTGATTGTACACAGTACAATGACATTCAATGTGCAACTCTTCCACAAAACAATAATCTTCCCATAAAATGACAAAAATAGCACAATAAAACAAAAACAACTGACTAAATAAGTACAATGTACATCTACATAGTGCAAAGTGCTCTACCAGGAGCACTTCATGGACTGATTGTGCGCGTTTATAGGTCTTGGGATGAAATTGTCTCTGAGCCTTAAGGTCTGTGCATGAAAGGCTCTGTAGCATTCAAATAGACTATGGCATGGGTGAGTAGAATTCATGCAGATTCTGGTGGCTTTCCTTAGGCAGCATGCACTATAGATGTCCTCCAGGGATGGAAGCTGCATCCTGACAATCCTCTGCGCTCTCGACACAACCCACTGTAGTGCTTTCTGATCAGCAGCTGTGCAGCTGAGATACGACACACAAATACAATGGGTTAAAATACTCTCTGTGGTGCAGCAGTAGTAGGTCAGCAGCACCTGTTGATGGAGGCCATCTTTTTCAACATTTTTCAAGAAAAACAGCTGTTACTGTTCTTCACCAATGCCATAGTGTTAGCTGTCCAAGAAACGTCCCTGGTGACATATATCCCAAAGAACCTAAAGCTTGACACAGACTCCATCCTGTCCCCATTGATGAAAATTGGAGCATGATCCTCATAACGTGATCTTCTAAAATTGAAGATGAGCTCCTTGGTCTTCTTGGTGTTAAGGGATAAGTTGTTCATTGAGCACAATCTCACCAGATTTTTCTCCTCCGCTCTGTAGGCTGATTCATTGCAATTGGAAATTAGTCCAAACATAGTTGTGTCATATGCAAATTTAATGATGGTATTGGTGGTATATTTGCAGGTACACAATTGTGAGTAATGAAGAGGTAGAGGATGGAAGGATTAGTACACAGCCTTGCATTAAGCCCATGTTCAAGTTTATGGTGGAGGAGAAAAGGGGACCCAGCCGTAACATCTGATGGCACTCCAACAGGAAGCTGAGGATCCAATCACACAGTTTTATGCTGAGGCCCAACTGGTGCAGTTTATGAGCTGGGAGGGGACAACAGTATTGAAAGTCGAGCTATAATCTACAAATAGTATCCTCCTATATGTACCCTGTCCCTAGAAAGATAACATCTTCTGTAGATTTATTAGCTCTGTAAGCAAAATTGATATGAGTCCAGGGAGGCAGGGATGTTGGCTTTAATGTAAGAGAGAACCAATCTTTCAAAGCTCTTCATTATTATTGGTGTCAGAACGTGTCAGCGATAGTCATTTATATTACTGATGTTGGTTTTCTTCAGCACTGGCACAATAATGGCTGATCTAAGACATGTAGGGACCTTTTCCAACGAAGAAGAAGGAGAGATTAAAGATATTTGTAAATACCAAGGGACTTCTCTGTCTTCATCAGAAAGCTAATAACCGAATCTTAAATCTAGAAAGAGCAATACTGCTTTGGATAAGGAACGGTTGACTTTCTGCTTTTCTACAATGGATATTTGAAGTGTAATGGGATTTTCCTAAGTGTTGTAAAGAAAACAGAAAACAAATTGGATGTCCAAAAGGATAAACCTCATTGGTAACTCTTTAGATACTACAAAAATGCATTGATTAACCATCTACTACTGTGTAACAAGACCCACTTCTTTGGGTCTTCATAACACTTACAAAGTATCAATAAAGTGTTTATTCCTCTCTGCAATGGTGACCTACTAACAAAACTTCACTTTGGAGTGGTCTTAGGTGGCTTAACTGAGACACATTTCTCTTTATATTATATGTTTAATATAAGACCAGTGAATCCATCATGTTAACAAGTCATTTTATCACCACGGCAATAAGCTACACAGATCAGAGATAAATAACCTATCTTCTAATGTTTTATAAGTGTTATGAAGACCCAAAGAAGCCATTATTAATGTCTTGTTACATAAAAATAACTGGGTGATTGATGCATTTTTGTAGTGCGTGAACTAAAGTGTTACCACCTTGTTTAATACTGAAACAGTGTGCAAGTCCTGTTAAAACTTCGAAAGAAGCAATAATCGAATCTGTTGCTTTGGAAAATCTGTAATTAGATGATCCCCCATTTTTCTAGAGCCCTTTTAAACGATCATTAACGTAGCCAGGCAGATCTTCAAAAATAACCAGGGTTAAGGGGTTACTCTTCTGCATAATCTTGGCGGAGTTGTGCTTGAAAGGATGGACCAAAATGATTCACAAACAGCAAGCAAAGATGGTATACAGATAGATTTAAAGCTACAATATATTTGCTACATATGGTTGCTTTACAAAATATTAAAGTGAGGGGAATAAATACTTATATCTTCATAAAAAAAAGTTAAAAAAAGCATGTAGGGCTTTCTCAAGGCTGTTTTTATATGTCCAATACTTAAGTATTGTTGGTACTGTTGGTAGAAGAAAATTGACTAAAATTTATATTGAGTTCTTTTTTACATAAAGAATTAATATTTTTGTCTGTAAAATGATTTACTTTACCACCTTAAATTTCAGAAAAGTGAAAGGAGAGACTAATTGTGACTAATATAAATGTATGTTAACTAGACCCTAAACAGCACGGTAACAGCATGAAATTCACTTGCCATACCCTGACAAAAAAATCCTTAAAGTTTGTCCTTAAAGTTAGACACTTTATATATAATATAATTTCAGACATGAAAGTGTTTTCCATATACTTTACTATATGGCTCAGCAGTACTTTGTTTATCCTCTTTTTAATAAGAGAAGACCTGTTACCAACTGCAAAATAAGTTAAGGGATAAAATACAATGTAAATTGCAATTAGTGAGAAATGTCTGTCTTTACTTTTCATTACAAACTGTTTAGTAGCTAATTTTAAAAATCTACTTGAGAAGTAAGCTAAATGACACTAAAACTATCAATCTGACAATTATGCACACTCAATTTATTTTACATGATATGATAGATAGATAGATAGATAGATAGATAGATAGATAGATAGATAGATAGATAGATAGATAGATAGATAGATAGATAGATATTGGTCACTTCACTTTATTACCAGTGTATGGAGCTAAAGTTACACATTTGTCCTCCAATAAACAATTCATTACTTGAAATTTTCAATTCTTCGATGCATGGCTGGGCAGTGAAAATGACTGCTGAGGGCAGCAGGATACATTTTTTTAGTACATTATGAATGAAGGAGAACTGAAAGCAGATTTGGCAGCAGTGTGAAAAATTACCAGAGGTCAATGCAGGAAAAGAGAAATAGAATTAATGCGAGTAAATAACTGCAAATAAGCTCGGCCAGAGAAGCTGCAGGGTGACTGGTTCTGCATGGCTTCAGATTTTCTTCTGACTGAATTCAGGTCAAAGCAGGCAACAGGAATGATAGAAAATATTATTATAAAAATGTGTTATGTTCCAGCAAGCAATGCAGTTGAATGTAAACTTAAAACCAGCCTGAAATAAACAACAATCTTTTTTAATTTATTGCCAGATTGTTTTATTTTCAGTGACAGAGGTTAAGTAACTAGACTCTATATAAAATAGAATCATCATTCTCAAAGCTACAGTTGCAACCAGTAAACCCTTTTAAACCAAGTGGGAGTTTAAGGAGCAAGCAAAATTCTTATTCTGACACAAGGCAAGATCGGAAGCAGTGAATATTATTTTAGTGTAGGTGTATGAAGAGAGACTTAAAACTCATAATTCTTCACTTTTGCTTTAACCAACCTTCCAAAACACCCCATTAAAATTCACTTCTATTTTTCTTCACCATGAGTAGCTACAGGCTAATTGTCCTTCCACATATACTTGAGCATTTCCTGTGTTTCACATGTGAGTGTCCATGTGCTATACATTGATCATCACTGTCACATTTCTTTGTCTCTGAGCTTCTGTGTATTTCAAACACTCCACCATTCCTGTGTTATACACATTAATCTCTCTGTTAAGCATCAGCAGATTCTATACCCCAAAACAATAAATTTACCTTTCCTGTTTTTTATTCCTCAAAATAACAAATGTTCCAGTGTCACTTCTCTCAGTCAACATTATTCAAGTTAAATTCAAATCTGTTGTAATGCATGCGAAATTCTTACTTGTATATCTCCCTCAGACCAGTGATGGTACTAAAATACCTACAACATGCAACAAATACTAAAACTGAGAATGATTGCAACATCATAAATAGTTGTTAAGTAGCCTTCTGACCTGTGGTTAAAAAGTGTCCCTGCGTCTAGTGATGTAAATGCTAATAACCCTGTATTTGTCACAATGAGGGATGGAGAAAACTGTGGTGGAGGTTAAAATCCAATAAACAGATCCAATAAAAGCAAGGTTAAAAATCCATCACTTAACCCATCAGAACCTTACAAACAAGAAGAAACACCTGCTGGCAGGTGCAGTCATACTTTTTTCTGTAGAACACCACCCTGAACCCCACTCGCGTCTCCCTCTACCAGTCCTTTAACACATACAAGAGAGATGGGGCCACTCCTACTCCTACTCCCCTGCATAGCTCAATGGGAGCACTCCTTCCTCAGCCCCACACACTAACATAGGCCTGCCATACTCCCGACCATCTGCCTTCGTTCTTCCAGGCACGGGCTCTACTAATCCTGCCTCTTTCATCTCCCTTAAACTCCATTCCTTCTTTTTCTTTTTTCTCCCTTAACTTCCGATTCCTTCTGTTACTTTTTTTAACTCCTGGATTTTGCCATGCAGATCCCCGTAATAGCCCCGACTGGGAGCAGGTGCTGTCATCCAATTGTTCCAAGGTGTGAATGAAGCACTTGACTGACCTGCTTGCATTTGCACATGAGTACACACTCAGCCAAGCACCTCAACCCCCAGGACGACGTTCACACATGCACTTGCCTGGATCCTGCACACTCCAAGACTCATGATTATTTATTTAAAATTGTACGTAGCCATGAAAATCTCTTTACCACAAGGAGTATGATCTTCCTTCTACTTCCTACAGCCTAGGAACAGTTCCTTGGTGTTGCTGATATTATGAGAAAGATGTCTGATATTCTAATGTGGATTAACTGAGGACAATCCAGCATATGGTTTCATGCTGTTTTTCACGCCAACTTCCATTTATTCACCTTCCTTTGTTATCTTTTACTGCACACATACTTTCATCAGCGCACATACTTATCTATATATCTGTAACAGCATCACACACTACCCTCTAAAACCTATTACTCCAAGGATTTCAGATGGTTAGATAAGTCCCTAGACAAGGAGATTATGTTCAGTAGCTTTATTTTCTCAGTCCTCTGACCTCATCCGGAAATAGCAAGAAGGTCTGACTCCACTTCATGGGTAATAAAAACTCCTGAACTTAGACTGGAAGGCCTGTATCTGTTTATATATTAAGTTGATATTTGTGGATGGTCATTAATACCAAAACAGGAAAAGTGATAGAGTTCATCACCATAACACATGGCCATGTTTTCTGCTGCCTTGCTGCTTAAGTGTTCTATAAACAATGCAGATGCAGGTAATAGCTTTATTTCTGCTGCACATACTGCTAACTGGAGTCAGAAATGTAAGAGTTAGTTACTATCCTTGCTGCCTCACTGTTAAAATTCTTGTCCTGTCACGCTGGGTGGAATGAATACTTATTTTGTCTCCATCTGTTTCTGTGTATTGAAGTGGCTGGTATGAGTAAGAATAATTGCAAGCATAAATGGACACTGTATATCCTGCACCTGATGCTGATGGAATAAGCACAGACTGCTGCTTTACATAACTACTGAATAGAATAAGATTATTTAAGTAAATGGGTGGATCTTGTTGTTAGACTATTGTAAACTCTATAAACTAATGTTTAAAAAAGCAAAGATTCAAGTGAAGCATGAGAGTGCTTGCTAAAATAGCATACATTATCATGCAAAAGTATTCAACCCCCTTGAAAGTCATCATGATTTTCTGCATGACAAAATATTTGTATAAATATTCATCCATTCAGTATTTTAATGTGAGCAGTAATGTTGTAACAATACATTTCCAAAGTCAAAATAAACCATTTTCTGTAGATATTTAACAGAAGAAGAAAAACGAAAAAGTTAGTGTTTGCGTAAGTATTCAAGTCCTACACATTATTACTTTGTAGAGAATACTTCTGCTGCAATAACAGCCTTAATTCTTTTGGGTAAGAATATACCAATTTTACACATTGTTCAGGAGTGAGTCCTCCTCATTCTTTTTGGCAGAATTTATAGAGATCCTGCAGGTTGGTGGGATTGCACCTCTAGCCAGCAGTTTTCAAATTGTGCCACAGATTCCCAAAAGGGTTAAGATCAAGACTTTGACTTGGCCTTTCCAAAACATTCACCTTTCGGTTTTTGATACATTCTAGTGCTCCTTTGACCTTATGCTTAGGCTCATTGTCATGTTGAAAGATGAATTATCTCCCAAGCTGTAGTTTCATAACCAACTGGAAGTTCTCCTGCAAAATTGTTTTGTAATTGTGTCCATCCATTGTCCCTTCAACTCTGACAAGATTCCCAGTCCCATCACATAAAAAGCATCCCCATAGCATGAAGCTGCCACCACCATATTTCACTGTAGGTGTGGTGTTTCTTGAGGCATGGGCAGTGTTAGTTTTATGCTATACATACCTCTTTGAAGTCTGGCCAAAAAGTTCTGTTTTGGTCTCATCTGACCATATAATGTTCTCCCCCATTTTAATTGGGTCTTCCTCATTCTTTGTAGCAAATACCATACGTGATTTTATGGGGACCTTCTTAAGGAATGGCTTCTTTCTTGTTACCCTCCCATACAGGCCTGTTTTATGGAGAGCTCTTGAAATTGTGGACCCCTGCACCTTCACTCCAGTTTCAGCCAAAGGGCATTACAGACTTCTGAGAGTGACAGTTGAGTTTTTAGTAGCCTCTCACCAGTTGATGTCTTGCTCTGATGTTAAGTTTTGAGAGATGGCCTGTTCTAGTAAGAGTCTGTGATGAACCTTCCACTTTTTTATGATGGATCCTACAGTGCTTAATGGGACATTCAGACTCTTTGTAGTCATTTCCTGCCTTATGCATTCAAGGACTTTATTTCTCACTTCTCCTGTGACTTCATTTTTGCAGTGATTGTCCACAATGACTATGACCCTCACAAAGGGGGCTTTTATATCCAGAGAGATAAAAATGACTCACAAGTAGTACCTAATTATGCTTAATTATGGTCAAATGACTGTCACCTTTATGTCATTTGTGATTAACTTGCCATTTTTGTACACCTAGAGCTTCTAAAGCACAGAGGTTTAAATACTTATGCAAACGCTAACTTTTGAGCTATTCTGCAGATATTTAACTGAAAAAGAAAATGGTTTATTTTGACTATGTAAATGTATTGGTACAGCATAAGAGCTCACATTAAAATACTGAATGGATAAATGTTTACAGATCATTTGTTTTGCAGAAAATTGTGATGAATTTCAAGGGGATTGAATAATTTTGCACATCACTGTATGTTAAATTAAATAGTTTTTCGGTTGAAATAATATTCTGCCAGCATAGAGAATACAAGCTATAAGGCATGCAGCGGACTAAAAGAATTGTCAGTGAGTATAGTAGTCATTGCAAGCAGCAGCTAAACTGTAAGATTTTTGTAAATTCATGAAAACCATTATTAAGGCTGTTAACAAGAGGCAAAAGTATAATAGACCAAAAAATGTCATGTGTGGTACAAGCTCTTTAATACAGTGCACGCATTGGCAGCAATGAGCATCATTTTGACAGACCTGACACTGAAAAAATGAACAGACAATTAGTTGGGAAAGCATCATATGAGATCAAAGTCAAAGGTTTTCAGAGTTTCACACAAAGCATAATGGTCACAGGCTGCTTGCAATGTGTGATCTCTGTGACTAATAAGTTACATAGCTAGTTCATCTTACCAATATTATATCTGCAAATTATATCAGAAGGGGTACATTTAGAGAGCGGAGAAAAAAAAAACTAATAATTAAACATGTCTTCCTCCCTTAAAGCTTGCATTAAAGTTTTCTATTAGTACCAAAAAAAGGCATCTGAACTAACCAGGAATATCACTTGAAATATAATATTATATTGTAAAATTTTAGAAGAAGATGCTGTTCTTACAGATAGTCTTCTTCACTCACCCCACAAGTACAAGTACACTAGTTGTTTTTAGCCTTTCACCAATGCCTGGCACAGCAAATGTCTAAGAGAGGCAGGGAGCAGGAAGAGTACTTTTATATAACTATCCACAGCCATATATGTACTGTATCTGAATGCATCAGAATCAGAAGTTAAAGAGCACCCAGAGATGTATATGAGAAGCAGGTTCCAGGATTGATTTTAAGGATGTAGAAGGTTTTTTGGCTTTTTTAAAGTAAAAGTGTTATACAACAAATAACACAACACATACAGTATTGTGGCCTTATGTTAGTTCTGGATCATGTAGAATGCCTGTACTCATGATACTAAAACACTCACAGCTAAAGGATTCCCGTAGTGAAAGGGGCACTGAAAACATGAGTTCCCTTCTTTTACATTTGGCATTGTCACATGTACATGTCCGTGGATAACTCTACGGGCTCATCTGAGGTATATACTACTGCTCCGGAACGAGAGAGGTTGCTGGCACTAACCTTCTCTTCTCTTGTTCCCTTGTTACAGCACAGAGAAGATGCCCAGTGAAGCAACTGACACCACCCCTTCCAGAGTTCCTTTCTTGCAATCCAAATTCTACTTATCCTGATGGCAATCTTATTTTTGAAGCACTATTGTATAGCCCTATTTTTCAATGACATTGCCCTATTTTTTTTCTTTTGTTGGAATTAAATATGGATGACCGGGATAGTGTCCTATCATTTTTCAGTGGTGACGTGCAGTACCTTAATCCAGGGGCTCCCAAACTTTTGGACGTCAAGTACCACCTGAGGATAAGTGAGTTGCGTTGCGTACCACCCGCACCTTGTTGAAAGGGAGGGAGAGCTGTAAGGGGGTGAGTTTGGGTCTAAACCACCCCAAAATCTGAATAAAACTTAAAGAATTGGAAGAAATTATGCATAAAATTAATGAAAAATTTGTGCATGTACATAAATTGATAAATTCCGCCCCAAAACTAAATCCTGCCTTTGGCCTGTATGTGACGCAGATACTGAAGACGAAATGATATTGGCTTTGTGCTTAGATCTAGTGACTATGATGCGATACAGCAGCAGTGCACGTATAACAACAAACGTGAGCGGTTTCTGTGAGGCAGAGTTACCGAAGACTAAATAGTGTCAGCGTTGTGCTTTCATCTAGTGACCAAAAGCTCAAACAGTGAAGTAGAAGTTGACTTATTATTATTATGGTAGCGTTAAATGAACTAAATACTGATTCGAATAATAGGTTTTATTTATTCAGATGACGAAATTTCACACCACACTAAATTTGGAAATCCACGTATTATTGTATTTAAACAGTTTCATTGGTTTTTGCTCACAACAGGCTTGTCAGAAAGGGTTTTGCACAGATAAATTAAATTTCAGGGACCGCGATGCGTACCACCTGAAAAGGCTCCGCGTACCACTGGTGGTATGCGTACCACAGTTTGGGAACCGCTGCCTTAATCGACCACAGCATGTACAAGCCTGGTTCTTTTCTGGAATAGCATGACAAGACAATTACAATTCACATGTTTCTTTGAAGCTTATATAGTGGTTTAAAATAATTCACAATAAAATACTTAAAGGTGTGACGGATGGCCGGGACCCATGCCCGGCCAGGATGCTCCCCTAGGGGAGCAAGCATGGGAAAGACAATATCTCCCCCTGTATGCCAGATGGCAGCCTCCCTGGGTTGCAGCGGTACCTCGGACTCCCGCAGGGCTTCATGCGAGTTGGAGCTTGGTGCAGCCCTGTTGGGTTCCGCAGGCGCCGTCAGGGGATGCTGCAGCAGGAGCTGCTGGCCCATTTTGGGCACTGGTTTCACCACACCCGGAAGTGCAGCTGGATGTCAGCAATCAAGCACCTGGAGCACTTGCCAAAACCCAATAAAAGGAGCCAGTTGTTGTGGGACTGTGTTGTGCCTGTGGGGTTCATGGAGAAGACATGCCCCACAGGGGAACAAAAATAAATATTTGTTTTATTTTACACGTGCCTCCATGTGAATCTGTGTCAGGCTGGGTGCATATATAGTGCCTTTGTTACAAAGGATAGTAATAATAATAATAATAATATGTAAATAAAAATATGTATCTATTTAATGCCTGAAAATAATAATCAAGAAGGCTCATGCTGGTTATTTACTTATTATTTTGAAATGATGCACTAAAGCTGGGCCTATGCCAGCTATAAATGTCGAAAAGCCAGACTTTGCTAGAACACCTGTGCTGTGATTAAACAGATTATGTTGTACCAAATGTGAAATGTGGCTTTGTCAGCTATGTAATAGTACACATTACATTGTGCTAAATCAAAGGCAGAGGAAACTGTTGTAAACAACCTACACTATATAATAAAACTCCTGTCCACTAATGATTACCATTCTGGAATGGAAATATATACTTATATAATAAAAATTATTTATTACAGTCATAATTAATATGGCTAAGGTCAGAAAATGACAAATGTGTCATTAAATACATGTACCATAATTATAATTCTTTCTTAAATTATTATTTTTTCATAAATTTTGTAACACACCATTCTTTTTTGATGGTAAGTTGCATTACACATTTTACTCCGATGGCATGTCAGAGAGTAGTCTAATTTTATATACTGATAAGTAAAATAAGGTGAGTTGATATTATGTAGCTCATCGGAATGTGCAGGACTATTTTTTTTTTCACTATATTTTTACCAAAGGGTTGATGGAATCTCTACATGTATTGCATTTTAACAGATACACTTGTCATCTAAGTTATAAGCAAGCGATTGCCACGAACAATTACATCAATAAAAGCGAGAAAAAAAAATCAGTGATCTTTATACTTGTAACATTAAAAGCTTCTAATCCATTGTGAATGTGCGTAAATCTGAGCTACTGTGAGAAAGAAAGAAAATTCTCCAAATACTAAAGTTAGTCATAAACAAGATTTCAATAAGCACTTTACAACAGAATATCAAAATTCGCAATCACTTTCACAAGTCTACAGTGGCCCTCACAAGACCTATTTTTTCTTTTTTTTTTTTGTTAGAAGGCTGCTTGAAAACATTTTTTTCTGTGGCAGAATGTGGTTTATTCCCAAGAAAATTATTTCTCAATATATAACATACAGCTCGTGGATACTTTATAAATGTTTGCACTAAGCTAATAAAGATGTTAATTTAACCCTTGGTCATATCACTGTAGAGTCAATTGCATGACTTTAAAAACCCCAACCAAATAATTAAAATCCCCTTGAAATACACTTAAATGCATTTTTCAAAATGACCTCTTGCTTGGAGGGCAGGAACATAGTAAATGACATGTTGATTCTGAAATCAGCCACAATTGATTGTTCCTACAAATTGTACAACATACATCAAAAATATGATTTGGTTCTCATTTTAGAGTAAGTCTACTGTCATAACATACAAAAACAAAATCTTGTCTAGCAAAAAATGGTTCCTCATCATCTGGGCATTATAATGATCACCTAATTGCATCTCTCTCATTCTTATTTTTTAATTACCTGAAAATGAGTTTTATCAAATAAGAAAAACTATACAAAAAAAATTAACGGCTCTTAACAGAATAAGATTCCATCATTGTACTGAAGTTATGGTGTTAGGTTATGAATGCGTAGGTGGTGTTACATCCAACAGAGACAACATATTTCTTTAGAAATCATTGGAATCAAAACTGTGTGTGCGTGTCATTTAATAATGTCACAACCTTTTTCTTCCATTAAAAAAAAAAAAGCTGCAGAGAAACATTGTCTTGCTCACCTGTTATATTAAGTTGAGTGTATATTTTTCAGAAGGATGGCTGCTTAAGAGCGCAGATTGCAGTAATGAAAGCTAAATCAAGTATGTCTCCTGCTCTCACAAATCATAAATGGAATGCCGTTTTTTTTAGCAAAGCTAAATGAAAAAAAAAAATTGCTCTCTGTTTTATAACAAAAGTACTGCTGCGGAAATAAAATTACTTATATATGAAACTAAATAAATCAATGGAAAAAGTAAAAAAATGAATGATTGTTAATTACATCTCTAGGCCATAATATGTATTGTATATACTTCAGCTTGTCAGCAGATGCATGGAAAGCGTAAAAAGTATAATCAATTTTTACGTAAAGTTAATTACTTCCATTCAAGAACAAATCAACTGAATAGCAGACAAAATGCTTTAGAAAATAGAAAGGGAAAGAAAAATGTGTAATAGTATTTTGCAACATTTATCCTCAGGTTCTAGTAAATAGTATACCCCTTTTTCTCTCCATCTTTCTAAAGAATCAGATGAATAGCACACAAGTCTTAATAGTTAAACAATGTACAATTGATAATAGTAACTCAAATAACTTGATGTAACAGGGCACAGGGGCACTGCTGTCTCACAGCTCCAAGGATCCAAGTTGACTTCTTGACCCGGTTGATCCCTGTGGAGTTTGAATATTTACCTTGTGACTGCAAGTATTTTCCTCAAGTAAACTGCTTTAACCCCATGGATATACATGTTAGGTTAATCGGGGAC
Organism: Polypterus bichir lapradei; assembly: GCA_026402145.1. NCBI lineage: Eukaryota > Metazoa > Chordata > Cladistia > Polypteriformes > Polypteridae > Polypterus > Polypterus bichir. The sequence continues at coordinate 13,334,472 of JANRMT010062795.1, forward strand.
TGTGTAAGTGAATTTCTTTTAGTTATTTATGGAACACATTGTGAAGAACACAGGAGAAAATATAAGCGACAGGGCATTCAAAATGGGATCTTGGAAACAGTTTTTATGCAAAGGGTTGTGGAAATCTATCTATTAGACACTCATTTTAAGGTGTTTCCTATTTAACCAGATTTTTTAAATTGAGTTAGCTTATATTTAAATATATTCAACATTTAGTATTTTGTATTTTTGATTGTTGCCTTCAGTGACTTCAGCTCTTCTGGTTTGGCTGGGTTTTTACTATGTAAAGTTGACAAAGCCTTCTACATTAGTTCCTCTACAAAACCTATATAAGGATGGAAACTTTTTGCAGTTGTAATTTTCATTTTTCATAATTTAGGAAAAGAAGGACTTTGAAATCAAAGATACAAACTGTTGTTTCTTAAACATAAATTTGGTCCTGCATTTTTATTTTAAAATGAGCCTTTATTACCCATCTCAGACTGCTTAATAAATCACATTTTAATTATCATCTTTAAAGATCTGTCACATAATGTGGTGATTCTAAAATATGGCGTAAGCCTTAAAGCTGATCTAAATGCTTCCAGTGATACCTTAGGCACAAAATCCAAACATCTGCAAAACAAAAAGCAAACAAGTTAATAGCAAATAAAATATTTAGCTCAAATGACAATGATTACCTAAAGATCTTCATTCAAAGTAGGTCTTTTGATAAATCCTTATTAAGTGTCAGCGCATTCCAGAAAGACAAGCCTACACAGCAGACCATAACAGTGGATCAATTAATACATATCAATAAAAGGTAGAAAAATAATGATGAATTGAAAATATTCCTCACTGTGTGTCATCATCTGCATTGATTTCTTAGTTAGAACTGTGATAATAATGATGAACAAATTTGTCAGGAATTGAAAACATGAAGCTAGTTAGCCACATCAGAACTCTCAGTTCATTAACCAACCCTTACAATATCAATACGCTGAAAGACAGTGCTCCAGGAAGTAGAAGGCAGACCACACTCATATCCAGCATCTGCTTAAGTCAGGCCTGGGAGGATACACACCTAGTTTATCAGTGTCCCTTTCCCAGGCATGGGGGTTGAGAGATCTACCGGCAATGGTGACTTTAGGGCTCTTAACATTCACCCTAATGTTCCAAACACCTAGGCCTTGCATTTAGAGACAGGGCTTTGACAAGTTTGATTACATGTTGTAGGCTTCATACTCCTGTACTCTTACAATGTATGTCCCCATCCCTGCTTTAATCTTCAAAGAAGCTCCTATGTTGACACCCAAACCTGAACATCTGAGGACAGAAACGTTCAAGTGTTCATGTTAAATAATATAAAAAAAAAATCACTACCTGTAAAAAAAAAAGTTTAACTTATTCATCTAGGGACAAAACAAAGTAAACTAAAACAAGACTGAATGACTGTATCTAATACTATAATCTAATGTTTTTCCAATTTAATGTATAGACTCTATAATAAAGTTATAGTGTAAGCAGTTAAAAAAAGTTCACTGCCACAAAGATTCTGTTCTTCTTGTCTATCTTCAAAATTAAATTCCTTTCTCAATTAATCATCCACCTTTCTTGTATCAAAATCTTAGAAAAAAAATTACATTTTTGCCAAACACCCTTTAGCCTTAAAAGGCCATTATATTCTGCCATAATTCTGTAATTATCTACAACACTCCCCTTTTCCTTTGTCCTCTTTTTTGATTCTCTTTTTTTTAACTATATTCCCTTGTTTCTTATCCGAATTCTGGTTACAATAAGTCTCTAGCTTAGCATTTAATTACCTTTTTGTTATTTAATTAAATATTTTAGTGTAGAGAGCTTCACTTATGACATATGTCAGCCCAAAAGGTGGCTTAAACTAGAGGCCACAGAAGAGGTGGATACCACTTGATTTTGAATTCTTTGTGCAGACCACCTATAAGAATTTTTCTAAATTTTTTCTCAACCTTATGCTTGAGTTCTAAATTTTCTAACTGAATTGTCAAACATTTATATGTTAATCTTTGTCGTTCAGAAGTTGGGTGTCACCAGCCTATTCCTGACCCAAATTGATTCTTAAGTCGAACTTTTGCTAGTGGACAAGTTGGCTTGTTTTCTTTATATAATCAGGCTACTCAAGCATAGAGGATATCATAGAAGAATTCTTCTAACGTAATACTGTATGTCAAGATTGGAATATGTCTTAGAATTTGTGACAAATCTACATTTCATTCACATATATATTCAAGTGTTAACTTCATTAAAGTAAAGTAAAATTAAAAACTAAGCTCCCGGCCACAAATTGCATTAAATCAAAAATATTTACCTAGCACATCATGTCATGTTGCCACTCTTATACTGTCTCAGAGAGATTTTTGATTGGCATTCCTGGTTGCCTGTATTAATCATTATCCTATTATAATGGAAATTTCTTCATAGAAAAATATATTTATCTCTCACATTACCAAATGATGTAGATTAAGAACAAACCTTGACACCTTTTAAAATATATGATATTTAAGGACAACTTAGCTATTAGCTAACCAAACAAGCCAGGTGACTGAATAGTCTCCTCTCATTTGCCAAACCTATGTGCTTCTGAGCATATTTGTATTGTGAGAGATGACTGGCAGTTTATCCTGGACAACACCCCCACGCCGCTAGATGGAGTCCTCCCTGCAACATGGAAGTGCCCCGAATTCCCGCAGGGCATCATGGACAATGGAGTTCGGATTCATAGCCCTGCTGGATACAATGGGGTCCACCAGGGGACGCTGCAGGGAGGCACGAGTGCTTCTATTGTATCCCGGAAGTACTTCCTAGTCAGTAACGGAAGAAACAAAGTACTTCCGGGCTGAAGAAAAGGAGATTTTATCAGACCCGGAAGCACTATGGATTCACATGAATTGAAGGACAGAAGCACTTCCAGGTCATGAACTATATAAAGGACTATGGGAAACCCAGCAGACTGAGCCGGAGTTGGGAGGGAGTGTGACAGAGCTGCTGGGTGGAGAGGAGGATTGATTATTGATTTATTATTTGTGTAGTGTGGAGGTGCTTTATGAGCAAAATTCAAGAAATTAAATTCATTTCTGATATTTTACCTGGTGTCTGAACGTGTTGTCTGCAGGTTTGGAGGAGCGACAGTGCCCTCTACTGTCACAGTGGCGTAGTCGGCAGGATTCTCTGGCTGTCTGGTTGGCAGAGGACCTGATAAAAAACTTCTGTGCACAGTACCCAAAAGACATCGTCGTGACACGCAGGAAAAAATCGCCAAAACCCAATTCACCAAGACCGTCATGGGGAAGAAGAAAACCAAACAGACCGGCAGCAGAAGCGGAGGTCAAGAGCTTGAAGTTGCCTATACTCAGGATGAGACTCGGAGCTGCTACGCGTGTCGAGAGAAGCTTCTGGGTGGAGATGACCAAAAATGAGGTATGTGCTGGGGAAGAAATGAAAAATATATTTAAAGTAGTACATTTTGTCCCGTGCTCATACCTCATAGGAGATCATCCGGAGGTTCTGCGGGAGGCAGGAGAAAAACCTGAAGACGGTAGTGCGCCCACCAAGGTTATTATAGTTTTGCCTTTTTATATTAGTTTTTATTTCTATATTTTTTCTGGCTTTACTTGGAAATTTAGTTTAGTTTTAGTTTAGTTTTTATTTCACAAAGACATTTCTATTTTATTTTTATACAGTATATGTTTCAGTTTTAGTTTTAGTAATTATGGCATGGAGCTCCTACGGAGTTTAGTTTTTTGTCACAATCAGACAAAACTGTACACTTAACAGATTTGGATATGAGTTTAATGTTAGTGGAAGCTTACATGGTTTACTATCTGGTTTTGTTTTTGTCTGATAAAAACAAGCATAATTATAACTAGATACTGAATATGAACAATTTTACACACATTTTTAAAATATTTTCTCGTGAAAGTCATGGGGGCTTAGGAAGAACAGGGCTCTTAGACTTGAATCAGTGTGCAGACCCCACCTAGCTGTATTGAAGGAAACAAATAAAAACAAACATGTATTTTCAAGGTTACAGGAAGTGAGACTTGAACAGCCCAAGATAAAGGACAGTAAACCCATAATGAGCAGAGCAAGAGCAGGTAATATGAGTACAGGCATAAAACGACAGAGACAGCATCTGAGATTAAGAACAATATATACTGTACATTATCTAAGCCTGTTTATCCAGAGCAGGATCACAGGAAACCTGGAGCCTACCCTAGCAGGTTTGGATGTAAGACAGGAAAAATCCCTGGTATGCAATATGTATGATAAGGCTGATGTTAAGAACAAAAATAATATGATATTTCAAGTATCTATTTTGAGAGAGAGAGAAAAACATTGAAAAAAGGGAGACAAATATTTTAAAATATAATTCTGCTAATGGATTACTTTCACAATATCAGGTATTTTGAGTTGTGAATATGAACTAAAAAAGATAAATTGATAAATATAGAATAAATACAAAAACCAATTAGTATGTTTAGTTTTTCATCACTTGGTAGACTCTGTTCGCCTACCTACCTTTTTTTGTATTGCTTCATTGTTAAAACGATGATTTTAAAGCAAAAGTGATCTGTCAGCAACAATATGCTGATCTTGTATGATGACCTAGTCAGTCTCTCGATCAGTGCCGTTTTATTTTCAAAAACTGAGAGTGGTCTCTCCCAGACTTTCTTGTAAACTCACATATGGGAATGGATATTTGAGGAGTAAACTGCAAGACAATGATTGTATTTTTACATTATGTACATTAAGGAACCATCAACAACAAATCAAATAAAATTAATAATATATTGAACAATTATTATGAAAGTAAAGTTGAATAAATCGGACTCTGCAGCTGCATGCATAAAAAAAAAAAAAAAAATCGAGCATGTGTTCAGGTAAAGTACCACTTCCGGGTGATGGATTTGGTCCAAAAGTTAATACAAATCTACAATTATGGTGTAACAAACACATGCCGAATTTCATCTATCTATCTAGTTGCATTTTTGAATTAACGTGTTTACACACACGCACTCACACAATTCCAAAAAACGGTACTTTTGGACTCTGGGAGGTCTATAAGGTCAAGATTCATCAAAATATTGAGATCGAGGGTTTGGTCTCGCCCGATGCGAGAGGTGGACGTCTGAAGTGGAGCTCCACTAGCAGCGGTGTTATTTTTCATATTATTTGCTTATTATCCTGAGATATCCTGTATTTATTCAACCCGAGAGGGACTGCTACAGTATATGTAAGCACATATAAACATGGCCAACAAGAAGGGGGTTCTGAAAGAATCGAAAACTAAAGCTACACCCAAGCTAAGATCAGCAAGCCCTAGTTCAAGATACGGCCTTTCAGAGACAGACCTGGATCAGATGGGTGAAAGTACAGACTCCTCAGGACCATGGTCCGCTACATCGTCGCCGGCTGAGAGCGAAAAGGGGAGCGAAGGTACGATCGTGAGTACAGATCTCGATAGCTTGCCGATCGGAGAAGATTACCTGAAACTGGAAAAGGCCTTGAAGATCGCGGCTTCAATCATTCCACGTGAGCCGGGAGCAGTGGGGACACCGGCTACAGTAGAGTCTGCTGCTTCATCTACGGTAGAAGAAAGCACAATTGAAATGTCTAAACTGCAGGTGATGCTCACTGAGCTCATGCAAGATATAAAGAAAAGCGAGAAGGCTAATGAGAAAGCAAGGGTAAAAGCAAATGAAAAAATGAGACAGGAGGTGAGACAGGAGTTGAAACAGGCAAATGAATGGCTGCGACAGGAATTCCAACAGGCAAACGAAATGCAGCGGCTGGAATTGCAACAGGCAAATGAAAGGCTGCGGCAAGAGATGCAACTTGAGCTGCGACAGGTGCTGGGTAAAATTGAAGAGCACATTCAGGAAAACTCGGTTAAACTGAGCACGCTTACTGATCAATTGGAGGATCTCAAGGAGACATTCACGACTCGGATTGAAATAGCTGAAAATTTAGCTGCCAGTGCTGAGGAAAAAGCAGTAAATGTCAGCTCCGAATGCAAAAAACTCAGAGACAGACTGGCTGCTTTGGAAGATGGAAGCAGAAGGTATAATGTCAGAATTGAAGAACTGCCTGAGAATCGAGAAAGTTCAAACCCTGTGAAATTTGCAGCTGAACTTTTTTCTAAAATAATCGGGGATGACTTTAAAGCAGAATCTAAGATAGCAGCGGCTTACCGCGTATGCGGATCAAACACCGTTAGACCCAGACCTTTTATAATTCGTTTTGAAAGATTATCATTTAAGCTAGAGGTGATGGCACTCCTCAGAAACAAGGAAGATATTATATATGAAAATAACCACATTCGTATCTTCCCTGACTTCTCTCCAGCAACAGCTACTAAACGCGCAGCCTTCTACAACATTAAACAGCGGTTACGGCAAGCCAGCATCAAATACAGCCTCTTGTATCCGGCAAAACTGAAAGTGGAATGGCAGGGTCAATTCTATGTCTTCGCTAGCAAGGAAGAAGCAGAAAAGGAATTAAGAAAGCTGATCCCGGGACTATTCTGATACAAAATAGTGAGTCATGGAGGTTAAGGATAAAGCAAGGATTAATAATCTACTGTCTGATCTATTTGTTTAAAATACGATTTTTTATCAGCATATATTCTCATAATTACTTAGTATTACTAGGGCGCTATCTATTTATGTTTTATTGTGCTTAATTACTTTTTCTTTTTTTCTCTTTTTTTTTTTATTAGCGAATTATTTCATCTCTACCCTAAACGAGACTGTTCAATATCATACCCTTGGTTTATTGTTATTGCTATTACTGCATTAAGACTTATTATGCTTATTCTGGACACATTTTTAACACCGTCCCCCGGGTTTATTATCTGGGTGTATCATCTTAATGCACTAAAATTGCTGAAGACTATATACGAGTATTTTAAGTGCAAAATTCTTTTTTTTTTTAAAGACTATATTGGTAATAGATATCTCTATCTTTTAACCCTAAAACCCTGCTGTATGGGGGCTTGTTTTGCTTTGGACGTGCTCTGTCTCTGGGTTTGTCAGAGGACTGGGACTGTGTGAAGTAGGCTTTAGCCTCACTTGGGGAAGCAAAAAGGGAGAGGGGGGGGTTAAGGGAGGGAGAGAAAGAGAGCAGGCTTGATCTATACCTAATCTATCCTCTTAATCTTTATAATTATAACTACCAACGTAATAATAAGCTGCATGGCAACAACTGTAGGGGAAATAGGAAATTAAGGCCGAAGCTGTCTCACTTCCAGTTAAGACTATAAATTGACATCAAAAACTTAGAATCAGTGTCTCCATGATGGGACAGTTAACTTCGTAAGCTGGAATGTTAAAGGCCTGAATCACGAATCAAAGAGAAAGAAAGTACTCTCTCACCTAACAGGTCTAAATGCTAAAATAGTATTTTTACAGGAGACCCACTTACTAAGCAAGGATCAGTTCTGGCTGCAAAAAGACTGGGCTGGCCAAATGTTCCATTCAAACGAAGAAAACTAGAGGTGTGGGAATTCTCATACATAGAACAGTACCATTTGTAACATCAGATGTAGTATTGGATCCTGAAGGGAGATATGTAATGGTCGTGGGAGACTTATCTAACTGTAAAATGATCTTGATAAATGTTTATGCACCTAATGTTGATGATAAGGAATTTATACAGAATTTACTTGCATTCATTCCCAATCTGAACACTCATAAAGTTATAATGGCTGGGGACTTTAATTGTGTTCTAAATCCACTTTTAGATAGGACTTCTTCCACAGGGGGAACGGCATCTAACACCACAAAGATAATTACAAAGTTTATAACTGCTCACAACTTATCAGACCCCTGGAGGTTTTTAAACCCAAATTCAAGAACATCATCTTTCTACTCACCAGTACATCATTGCTACTCAAGGATTGATTACTTCCTTATAGACAATAACTTCTTGCCTATGATTAAATCTTGCAAATACGATGCTATTGTTATTTCTGACCATGCACCTATGATTTTGGAGCTAAAATTACTAAGCCCCATACACTCACCCCGCAGATGGCGCCTCAACCCGCTTCTATTAGCTGACGAGAATTGTACGGAATTTATATCCAAACAAATCAAATTCTTTCTAGAGACAAATACATTCCCCGAGATCTCTGCAGGAATACTCTGGGAAACTCTCAAGGCCTTCTTAAGAGGACAGATTATCTCATATCTTTCCCACAGAAATAAATCCGAAGCCAAGAAAGTAGCAGAGATAAAAAGCGAAATTACTAAAATAGATGAAGAACACGCCAGACTACCAAGCGAGACTCTACATAGGAGAAGGCAGGCTCTACATTCAGAATTAAACCTCTTGACAACTAAAGAAACTGAACACCTAATCTATAAATCCAGACATCATTACTATGAACATGGAGAGAAAGCTAATAAGCTTTTAGCTCAACAAATTCACAAGCAAGAAGTGTGCAACTTAATCTCAGTAATCACCAACGTGAACGGAGATAAAATCGTTGAACACAAAAATATAACGCACACTTTCAGAGACTACTATAAATCCCTATATACTACTGAGTTTAAAGAAGACAATACACAATCTAATGCATTTCTAGATACATTACAGATACCACAAATAGACACTTTTAGTGCGGAGCAACTTGATAAACCTCTGCCGTTATCAGAATTACTAGATGCTATAAAGTCACTTCAAGGCAGGAAAGCAGCAGGCCCTGATGGCTGCCCTGCAGAATTTTACAAGAAATTCTCCGCTCATCTAGCTCCACTCCTATTAGCAACATTTACAGAAGCCATAGATAACCAATCTCTTCCTCTAACCTTTCGCCAAGCACTAATCACCGTTTTTCCAAAACAAAATAAGGACTTATCACAATGTGCATCATACAGACCATTTTCACTTCTGAATAACGACGTTAAAATACTCTGTAAAATCATAGATAGAAGGATGGAGAAAGTGCTTCCCTCGGTAATATCACAAGACCAAACTGTCTTCGACACCTGTTTAATGTAAGATACTCATCAACTAAATCAAACACCCCAGAAATATTATTATCATTGGATGCAGAAAAAGCATTCGACATGATTGAATGGAAATACCTTTTTACTACATTGGAGAAGTTTGGGTTTGGCCCGAACATTTGTGCATGGATTAAATTACTGTATACTAACTCAGAAGCTTCAGTTTGCATCAACAACATTTGCTCAGACTATTTTAAACTAGAATGTGCTACTAGACAAGGATGCCCCTTGTCACCGCTGCTGTTTGCGATTGCCATTGAACCACTGGCAATACATTGTTGAAATACTGATCAGATAAAGGGGATTAGCAGAGAAGGACTGGAACAGAAAATTTCATTATACAGTATGGAGATGATATGGTACTGTATATATCGGACCCAGAAAATTCTGTGCCTGCAGTCTTAGCAGAACTCACAGAATTTCAAAAGATCTCTGGTCTCAGAATTAATCTGAATAAAAGTGTACTCTTTCCAGTGAATTCTCAAGCATATAATAGTAGATTAGATACCCTACCTTTTATCATTGCAGAACAGTTTAAGTTGTGATGTTTACATAGGGGTAAGCATCACAAGTAAACATAAAGCTCTATATCAACAAAATTTCGCCGTCTGCATGGAAAAAATTAAACAAGACATGCATAGATGGTCAACCCTTCATCTCACATTAGCTGGAAGAATTAACACTGTTAAGATGAATATTCTTCCTAAGCTCCTTTTTTATTTCAAAACATTCCAATATACATTAATAAAACATTCTTTAGGCAATTAGATTCAACAATAACCTCATTTATTTGGAATTCAAAACATCCACGCATTAAAAGAGCGACCCTACAAAGACAAAAGGCAGAAGGCGGCATGGCTCTACCTAACTTCCAGTTTTATTACTGGGCAGCAAATACACAGGCGATAAGAACTTGGACACAAATAGAAGAACATACACAGGCTTGGTCCGCAATAGAAGTAAAATCCTGCAGTACTTCTTTCTATTCCTTGCTCTGTGCTCCAATAAACACACGTTATCGGCAATATACAAATAACCCAATTGTGCTCCACTCACTTAGAATCTGGAACCAATGTAGAAAGCATTTTAAGATGGAGAAGCTTCTATCTGTGGCACCTCTGCAAGAGAACCACCTCTTTCAACCTTCACAAACATATGCAGTTTTTAATATCTGGAAATAATTTGGAATTAACTTGCTTAGAGATCTTTATATAGACAACATATTTGCATCCTATGAACAATTACATTCCAAATTTAACATTCCAGCTACACATTTCTTTCACTATCTTCAATTCAGGAACTTTGCTAAACAGAACCTTCCAGATTTTCCTCATCTTGCACCCTCATCTATGCTGGAAAAATATTGCTCAATCTCAAGGACTTAGACTCCATCTCTACAATATATAAAATCATTTTACAATCCCTCCCTTTCAAAGATCCAAGAGGACACTGGGAAAAAGATCTCTCAATTAATATATCAGAAAAGGAGTGGAAAGTAGCAATGCAGAGAATTCACTTGAGCTCCATATGCGCAAAGCATACAATTATACAACTCAAAATTATATATCGAGCACATCTGTCTCGACTAAAACTCTCCAAAATGTTTCCTGGGCATGATCCAACCTGCGAACGTTGCAACCAAGTCCCAGCCTCACTGGGTCACATGTTCTGGGCCTGCACCAAATTAACATTATTCTGGACAAAAATTTTTAATTACCTTTCAGACAGCCTTGGGCTCACAATCCCTCCTAACCCATTAACAGCTGTGTTTGGGGTTCTTCCAGAGGGGCTTAAAGTGGAGAAAGACAAACAAATTGTGATTGCATTCACTACACTTTTGGCACGCAGACTTATTCTGATAAACTGGAAGAACCCAAACTCTCCTCTTTTAAGTCAGTGGGAAACCAATGTGCTATACTATTTGAAATTGGAAAAAATCAAATACTCAGTTAGAGGATCTGTACAGACTTTTTTCAAAACATGGCAGGATCTAATCAGTAATATTTTAAAATAAGCTTATAAAGCACAAAGAATTTATTAATTTAGGTATGTTTACAAGCCTTAAATTTCACGCCGTTTGGCTTGTTCTTTCTCTCAGGGGTGGGGATCGATCTGTTCTTAACTCAATTTTTCTTTTTGTAAAAACTTGCTTTGTATGGAATGCAATAAAATTAATAAAAAAAAATATTGAGGTCGAATTTTTTCATGATTACTATACTTTCTCTATACAGTAGACCCCCGCAAACTCGTGGTTCAGAGTTCGCAGCCTCAGTTATTCACGGATTTTTCCTTAGAACCTAATAATTGTTAGTGGAAACTGCAAATATCCTCTGCAATTTTTATGGCTTTTTTTGTGGCAATATTGTACTGTAGAGAGAACAGAAATCGACTATAGAGAAGCTGCAACTTGGGATGGTGAAAATAGCCAATAGAATTTGAAACTGCAACTCCCAGCAGTCCCTGTAGTGGCTCTGATTGGTCTTCTGCTGAGGGTGCTGGGGCTGTTAAAGTCAAAAGATGTCAGCATGGCTTTTAAAAAGTGGGCCAGTGACCAAAAGTAAAAAAAAAAGTTTTTGTAATTTGTGTTTCAAGTTCCTGTCTGTCTGCCTTCTGTTGGGTTACCCGTACTTATTCATTTTGTTCTGGATGGTTTTGTGCGTCTGGTTTGTCTGCCATCTGCCTGTGTACATGAGAACTGTAAGTGGATTCATGGCCATCCTGCAAAGAAAGAAGCTCTCCTGAACCCATTCACCCATCTTCACCATTTCAGGAACTACTGGTAGGACTATCTGTACATTCCCATTCAATGTGTGGATGTCTGGACTATCTATTTTCAATTTCATCCGTTGCCGTTTTTCATGAACGTTTTCATGATTTACTGTGTGTGTTTTGTTTGTGCTTTGTTGTATTTAATGTGTAATCACCGTAAGGGTAACAGGGGTGGCATCGTTGTTTTCTTATTTCATTTGTTTTCATTTCATTCTTTATTTGCTGTTTGATTACCAGTTTGCTTTGTTTTTGTCTCTGTTTGTGCGTGCGGGTCAGGTCAAGGGTGCGTCCCTGGAATCTCCACCATAAAAATAAATAAATCACAGTCTTCTCAACGATGTGAATCTTAGCGACAGCCCCTTGTGAGCAGGGGGGCTGAACGCACCCCTAGAAGACACACACGCTCCTCAAAAACCCCTCTTAAAAAACGCTGATAGATTACCTTCACATTGCTCTCTTACTTGCTGGGCTAACTTGCGGCTTCTCGAGCGACGCTACACTTACTTAAAAGCATGAACAGTACCTGTCCTTTTTGGCTGATTGCTTTGTTTCTCTCTCCTCCCCCAGACGTTCTCTGCTTCTGTTGGTGGTTGTGCTCCCCTATGATGTTTGTCTATTCTTTAATCGATAACTAACTGCATACTGAGCTTGTTTTACTTCTGAAAGAGACGTGTTTATTTGAAGTGTTTGAATAAAGTTCCTGTCTCTATAATCTCCTGTGTTTCTGTGCTATTCTGTGACCCAAGAGTGACATCCTGCAGCACTGCAGCCTCACTGTCCCTGGGATTGAGCCTCTGCACTCAGACTAACCTGCAAGCATCAGCGCTTACCTCTGTGTGCTTGCGTGCAGCCAGTTCAAGTGCAGTTGGCTCAGTGATTTACTGAGTTTCGTCCATGGTGTCAGTTGCATTTTGTACATATTGTTCCAGTAGTTTTTTAAATAGTTTTTACAGTTCATTAGCAGTGTGTAAAATGATCAGTGTTGCAGTAATTGTGATGCTCTTTGCATGAAAAAAATATGTGTTCCATTAAAATTTCACTTTTTCTTTGTAAATTGTGACATTTACTTAAAGTTCAGCAAAAAAGTATTTGGCGTCCAGGGATGCATTAACACCCAAGTATGTGGCAGTTTAAGGGTTAAAGCCCCAAGATGCCACCGAAACGAGGTGCACCATCTAAGGCTTCTCACAATGAAAACGCGCTTGCATGAATTACAGTACAGAGCAGTAACATTGGTATTTTACATTCTAACACTGCTGGAGACATAGCAGTACAGGTTTACCTTTACATTCTTTATTTTTAGGTAATGTATTAAGTTGAGTTTGAAATAAAGTTAAATTAAAGTGTTTTGGGGGCATATTTAGGGTTTAAACTATGTAAATAGGCATTTTTTAACCACATCCAAAATTTGCGGTTTTTCACAATTCTCTCTAGGTGCTCTAGGAAAGTAACCCCCGCAAATTTTGGGGGTGTAGTGTACTTTGTTTATGAGAAAGTAAAAACGATTTCTCCTGTGCAAAGTGGCAGGTGAATTGCTGCCAACAAAAAACAGTCACCTGAGAAATAAACTGAAACGTTACTCACTCGTGATTTTTCTGTCCATATGGTAAATATTTTGTTGACCAGCACATTGGGATTTCAGCCGTTTGAATTACATCCTGATATACAACAAGCACAAAGAAAGGCAGTGCGTAAATCGCTTTTTATTCCACACGCTTTACGCACCCTTAATCAGCTCGCTCTGTCACTGCAAATGCTGTTTGAACACCCGCCCTCCGTCACCAGCCACTGTTCACTTGATGAATATGTGCAGGCGGCTCGTAAGAGATGACTTTCTGTTTTAGAGTTAAAACTTACAAGGGTTAAAGACTAACGGCAAGAATATTCATTCAAATACAAAAACTAAAAATATTTTACTAAATTATTATTTTATTTCAGTTAGTCTTTCTAGCTACTTTAATAGTTTCGTTTAGTATTAGTTTTTCATTTCAGTTTTAATTATTTTATTTCAGTTTACAAAACAATTTTTTTAATAATAATTTCAGTTTTGATTTTAGTTTTCATTAACTACAGTATAATAACCTTGGCGCTCACACCCAAGCATACAAGCAAGGAGGACTTCCAAGTAGAGTGTGCCGGCAAGTGACACGGGACCTACCCCGAGGGATTCTGAGAAGGAGAAGGTCTTCGTCCTGCTGCAGTCTGCTTTGCCCAAGAAAAGACGGACTTGGACTTTCCAAAGGGGGAGGGGGAGGTAAGCGAGGCAACGGTCACCCCACAAAAAGGTAAGGGAGTACGGGAAATGACTGATTGGTCCGCCGATAAATTGAAACAGGTGGATCGCAGTCAGCCAAAGACGGCACTGCGGGCTTCTGGAGAAAACTACAAATCCCAGCCGCCTTTGCAAAACTCAACGGAGCACATGCCAGAAGCAGGCATGCTCATTGGCTCACGCCCGGGAGGTAGGGCTGATGATGGCTCGAGTCTACCTCCGGTTGATTTAAATAATAATATGGATGTGCGAGAGCTGGAAAAGCTACTCCACCCCGTATACAGTTTCTTGCAGGTTATGAAGACAATCAAGAAGATCGTGGAAGAGCTGGGAGCAGCGGCCGAAGTGCCTTTTAAAATGCTGGATGATTACCTACAGCGGTTTGGCCAGGAGCCTCCCATATTGATTAATTCTGGGGTACAGGTAAGGGTTACTGGTACCATAAATGAAACAGGGATGCAGAGTGAAACAAGCCCGCAATTAATTAGTAGCGGGTTCCAAGTAACCTCGAGCCCTACAAAAGAGTTTGGAACGATGACCGAGTGTTTGATTGAAGGAGCGAATGAACCGGAGCAGCGGGATAGTGCTGCCACCCAGAACGAAGTGATCCTACAGAGATCGACATCGGTCATTCGTAAATTGAAATGGGTTCAAACAGCAAAGGGGTTCTCTCTTACACAAAGAGAGACTCAGACTGTGGACAAGCCCCAGATTAAAAAGGAGATCCCAAAAGAGAAACGGGGGTCTCCTGATAAAATAGAGTGTAGTGCTGTGAGCTCATGTGTGGCGGTGGACCCCTCCTTAGCGGAAAAAGGGGCAGAGCAAGGGTTTCCGACCTGTTTTCAGTCTCACAGGAGGAGATTAGCAGGAGGACAGCAGCTGTGCTATGAATGCTGCCAGCTGGGCCATATATGGAGGAATTGTCCACGGAGAATCGGGGGAAAAGCGAGATATTTATATAATGTTCCCTCTCAATTCCCCAATAATTAGTTTTCAGGACATAGCCAAGGTCCGACCATAGCCAAAGGCTCCTCCTGGAGGAAGACGACCCTCGCGGGGCTGGACACTATGCCCTACTGTGCTTCGCTGAGGGGGGGAACTGTGAGAGATGGCCGGCAGTTTATCCCAGCCAACACCCTCACGACACTAGATGGAGTCCTCCCTGCAACATGGAGGTGCTGGGCATCATGGACAATGGAGTTCGGCCTCACAGCCCTGCTGGATACCGCGGGGACTGCTGCAGGGAGGCACGAGTGTTTCTATTATATCTCGGAAGTACTCCCTAGTCAGGGGGACGGAAGAAACAAAGTACTTCTGGGTTGAAGAAAAGGAGAAGATTTTATCTGACCCGGAAGTACTATGGATTCACATGGACTGAAGGACAGAAGCACTTCCGGGTCATGAACTATATAAAGGACTATGGGAAACCCAGCAGATTGAGCCAGAGTTGGGAGGGAGTGTGACAGATCTGCTGGGTGGAGAGGAGGATTAATTATTGTGATTATTGATTTATTATTTGTGTAGTGTGGAGATGGAGGTGCTTTGTGCACATAATTCAAGAAATTAAATTCATTTCTGATATTTTACCTGGTGTCTGAACGTGTTGTCTGCGGGTTTGGAGGAGTGACAGCGCCCTCTACTATCACAGTATGTATAAGTGTGACACAAAATGGGCTGTAATTTCATTCGGTGCTCGTCGTTTGGCATTGTCCCCTACTACTTACAACATTGTTAACAAAAATCCTTAACAACATCAGGTAAAATCTGGTATTTGAACTTTATGACAATGAAGAAAGAACCTTTAAGCAAAACAGCCAACAGGATTAAACAGAAATGTTCTATACAGTAAGTAAGATATGAATGTAAATCTAAAGAAAAAAAACTTAACTGTTGCTGCCTTTCTTAAAATTTTCACTAAAGGGTTCTACAATTCCCTAAATTCAGCTAGACAGAGGATTACATAAATTATTCTTAATGATGTTTAATTTTGGTATGCTATCATCGGGCTATTAGTAGCAAAATGGCTTCTCAAGCTGTTTGTTCTAATGTTACAGCCAGACTCCTAATAATCCCTAATATCCTGCTAAACCAAAAAAAAACCAACAACAATTTCCTATCACCAACCTACCCCACACATTCAAAATTATCTGACCAAATCTTCAAGAGTCTCCACTTCCAAGAACAAACAGGACAGCACATAGAGAAAAAATTATTTATTTGACAGCGTAAAATAAAATGCACACCCTCTAATACAATAAAAAGCACAAATTTTGAGTGTCCAGAAACCTCTTCTGGCAATCCTGCTGTCTTAATCTTCTCTGACATCTCTAATTGCTCTCCTAGAAAGTGTCAAAACAGTCACTTGTGGCTTCCAACAAGAGAGGAAAGGGATCATTCTCCACTGTCTGTGGACTCCTTCATAAAAGCAATGCCTTACTCATCCTAACAATTCAGCACTTTTCCAACCTTTTCCCTTCCCCTTCTGTTTTTAAAGAGTGCTTGACGTTCATCCAAGGAAACATGCCCTAAGATTACTTCAGCTGGGACTATGTACTGAAAGGAAATGATTTTAAAACAAGACACCCCCCCCATGTTTTTACTTAATATAATAAACCAATAATAAACAACAAAGCCCAGTCAGTTCTTATCTGGCCTTATCCAGTACAATTGCCTCACAATCGTCTCATTGAAGTTAACAGCCTGCCTTCACCAGAGAACCACAAACAGCCAACCTTTTTTTCCTTTATGCTTTGCTCCATTTAATTTCAACCATGATATTCTTACTGTCCTCTACTCCTCATGGCTTACCTGTATGATATTCTGGCAATCATTAATTATATCAAAACATATGCAAAACACAAACTTTATCCAGCAAGGGGCACACACTTTTTGGGAATGGATTCATTAGGGATTACAGCATGTTACTTAGCCAAAATCTATATAGATATTAAATAACAAGCTATATCCCTTCCCAGTGATACGGCGGTAATGTCATGCTGAACAAAAAAGGAGAAATACACTTGGCTTCTTTATAATGTCAACTTACACTGCATATAATGTGAACTCAAAGGAGGTTCTTGACAAAGCCCTATACTGGAGTGGGGTCCAGAGAAGGGGGTTCGTCAGTTTCGGCAGTGTGGAAGACCTTTCAGGTACAGGTGGTGATGTTGTCCATCTGTCCATAGATGAGCTTTCATGTTCAGGGCATTTGTCATAGCTTTTATGCTTTCTCTACAGTTCAAGGTGCAATCTTCAAACATGGTATAAAAGAAGAGACAAACAAACATAAAGAGTTGGGGAACAACATTTTGGGTGAACCCTGTAAATTAAATGCCAGCACGTTAAACAAGTAGCACACAGTTACTGCAATCCCAGAAACCTACCATAAGACCACTGGGCACTCCTACCCTCCTTTAATAGCCTGCCTAAATCATTCCCACTTGTCACTTTCCATTTTTGTCAGGTTGCTAGACAAATCTTAGGTTGGAGAAGTTGCTTAATATTTGACATTAAAGATGTATGATCTAGAGCTTCTGATATAATAACTAATTAACAAAGGCTTTTGAAGTGTTTGATGAGTTTTCCTTACAATGTGACTCTGTAATTAAATTTACTAGGGTCAGAGTGATTTAAATAGTTCTCATATCTAGTCATAGAATTCTTGTCTCTGTTCAGATCACGTTGCAATGTAGTAAATTTTAGCACCAATTTAACTTCCCATTCCTTTCCTACCTGTTGGGTCTTGAAGTTGCCCATAAGTATTGTGACTTTAAAATCATTCTTAGAGTGCTGAAGTGGGCTTCTACAAGAACATCTCTATTGCCATGCTTAATATACTGTAACACTGATGTAATCACCTCAGTTAACCAATGAAAGATGCTGTTTTGCTTCACTTCTCATGGCATACATAAATGGCTAACATATCACATCAATCAACTTCTACAATCATGAATAACCAGGAAGTATCAGGAAAGCAACAACATAGCAGCCGCACACAAAGATCCTACAAAAATGGTGGCACCCATAATAAATAACAATGCCATCACGGTAAGATGCTAAATAATTCTAACCCATTACAAACACTCTGATGATCAACGTAAACATTACATTTAGGTTCTCCATTGTCAAAAATCATGACAGAACTCGCACCAACATAGAAGGTGTAGAAATAGTCGGAAAAAAAAAGAAAGCAAACATAAGAGTTTACAAACCCAAAAGTAATTCCGCTTTGCTAACCATTTTCTTCAATCAGCACAATAATTTGTATGGTGTGACCACACATTCTGCATTCCAAAGAGTTAATTATTCCGTAACCCTATTCAGTCAATTCTATTTTTCATTAGCAGCAGCAGCAGTCACCAACTAATTTGCATTAGTAAACTTGTCCTTTAACGATTCAGCATTAAGATGTGCCTGCAGGTATACAGAATGAAAATGTATAAGTTAAATTAAATCTTTTCAGACAGAACAAGCCTCCAGTATTTGTGACTATTGAAAAATAGCAAGCAAGAATTTTGTAAGGATAGGACTTGAGGAGTTGTACTAGCAGTGTTCCCATTTCTTCAGCTGGAGTTCAAATGTACATTTAATTGATGCACACACTGTAAAAAATACTTAAAAATGTAACAAAGAAAAAACAAATTTGCAAGAAACAAATCTGTTTACTGAAGAAATTGCAGAAAACATCTGGTCTGATATATCTACAATGGATTGCATTATCTTACTTCATTTTTAATATAAAGTAGGTCTGGTTTCATTCATATTTCATGAAAAATTAAAATTAACCAGCAAGACAGAAATCCAAAGAAACATAAAATGTTCAACCACTACTTTATCTAATTTAGCTTTAGAAACATATTTTACAATGTTTTTATATAATCCTCCAAGACAAGATTTTTAAAATTATTTTCAAAAACCTTTCACCATATGCAAATTGATTCATGAAACATCCCAGTTTCAAATAATAATTAGCAATGACCAGAAGTAATAATGTGAGAAAACTCACAAAATATACACAAATTAAATAAATGTAACATGTAAATTTAAGTGTGTAAACTGTATATACAGCATATTAATATATATAAAGCACTCATCGCACATCATTATGAGTCTTTAAAAATCAGTTCAGTCCCTGCCTCTGCTGCTCCTCTCTCTGTCCAGAAATCATCTGTGAGTTTTTGTAAGCTCAAGCATTGGAGTTGCTGAAACGGAGACAAATAGGAAGGTGTCTGCTTTGATGTGAATTTGAATTAAGGCTCTATTGTTGAATAAACATAGAGTATTGTTCCTGCAATTGCCAAAATAAAAGTTCTATTTGATCAGTCCTCTCCTATCAGTCTTTTGTGCAATCAGTAGTCCAGACATGACTCTACAGATATCAATTTTTTTATTTAAATTATGCATTGTAAAAGAGTCAATACGAGACAGCAAAAAGGTTTGGGGTTTTCCGG
>JANRMT010062795.1:13354001-13372306 GCA_026402145.1 Polypterus bichir lapradei
TTCGCGGCCTCCTCCTCGGGGAGATCGTAATAAGCGCGCTGCGCGGGTCCCTTCAGGTAGGGTGCCAGTATGGACGCCCACTCGGACCGCTGCCACTTGTTACGGGTGGCCGTTCTTTCAAAAATACCCAGGTAGGACTCGACATCGTCACCCTCCGTCATAGCCACTAAAGGTGGAGGTTTTGGAGCCTGAGTTTCGTGGTGTACCTTACGTGCTTCCGCCAACTGGGCCCTCGTTAATTCCAACTCCCGATTGGTAGCGGCTTGAGCTTGTTGTAGAGCCGCGATCTGGGCATTCATCCCCTGGAGCACTGAATTTAGGTCCTGTCCTTCGGACATCTTCGGACAAGTATCCTGCCGACTACGCCAATGTAAAAGAGTCAATACGAGACAGCAAAAAGGTTTGGGGTTTTCCGGCCCCTTATATTGTTTACAATCCAGGGTAAACAATAAGAAAAGTAAACAGGTCACAATAAACAAAAACAGTTTCCATATGCGACGCCATACTAGGCATCAGCGGCCATTTTTATATGGGAGGAGCCGGAAGTGCAGGAATGTTGGGAAGGAGGCGTGAAGGATGATGGTAGCGATGACGTCAGAAAAGATGGCGGAGGAAGGGCGGAAGTGGACGTACTGCGGTCAGTCTTATGGCGGAGCGTCTTTCATTCTGGAAAATAAAGAAACAAGGTTAGTACCCCGCCACGCCCGCGAACATCTTTTGAGGTGCTTTAAGGTCCCTCCGCGGCTTCCTATTCGCGCATGCGTGACAGCATGAAGAAAACAGTTACATTATTTTAACACAATAGCAACGACTTAACCCCGCCACCAGAATGTGTGACATAAATTCTCTGTTGGAACTGGTGGACATTCCCAAAACTTGCTTAAAAGGGTCTGGTGCACTTTGAGAACAAAAATGATAATACAGGCCGCATACCAAGTCCATTGCGTAATAGTTTGTGGACAAAGTTAAATTGAATTTGATGATAGCTATGTTATTTATAAAACAAACCAAAGGTTTCAAAGACAGAGATCCATGAAAAATGCGCTGAGGAGAGATCTTGTTTCTTGACTATTATGGGTACAAATCGATAAGATGCCTGAGATATGATTAAATGTAACAAGGAAATAGCTGTTAATGTTGGCGGTAGGGAGGAAATTAAGATGACTCGGGAACTGATCACAGTTGTAGGTAAAAAAAAGAAAATCGAGAGAAGAGAATAGAAAAGCATGGCCTTAATGGTTTGAATGTCTGAAGCCTGGAATCAAAGACATTCACAAACATTACATATTTAAAGAAAATCTGTGCAAGTAAAGACAGATTTCTTTGAGATATCTGTGTCACAGACCCTAGATTTTACTTTTGAATTATTACCCAACTTGTGTGGAGTTGGCCCCTTCTCTGTTTTCTCTGCATCCTAAAAATGAGCATATTCACTTCCAAAGCAAATTTAAAATCTTCTTGTCTGGGTGAGTGTAGGTTTGTTCATGACTATGCACTGCACTGAACTGACACAAATTCAGGGAGACCTTCTGCCCTATGGCCAGTGCTTCCAGGAATGGCTCCAACGCATAACACCTTAGACTGAATTAAGAAAATGGATTGATATAATAATGAAAATAAGCATACAGGTATATTAAGTTTAGTAAAAGTCCCCTGGAGCTAACAGACAGCAGCTGTAACCCCTGTCTTCTTTCTAAATATATGGAGGAGACTGGGCAAACTGTGAGTCACTCTCTCTCCCCTTCTATACACAAAATCTATATTTATATTAATATGTTTAAAAATTAAAGCTTTAATATTACTACCTAGCTGAAGCATGGATCTTAGCCTTCTGACTTTGCCTTGGTATTTTAATGACACATTTCCCTCATTGTTGCTACCCATAACATACTGTTGTTGGGCAGCCTAGTTAATACACAACAGTGTAGGCCTTTAAGTGAATATTTTAAAATTGTCAAAATCAAGCTTTCAGTTATTGGGAGCAGTGTTGAATGGGAATCAGTTGTTTTCTGTTAATTTAGTACACAATGTCATGTTTAATGATTATATTGTTTCAAAGCTATACATAAAAAGTATTATGTATTGCTGTATGCATAATACAAAATTAGATAATATGAAATAAATCACCAGCAGGCAGGCTTATTACAGCCCCACTGTAACTGTTATCTTCACAAAGACAAAAAGACATTATTTATATTAATTAGGTAGATATTTGCTAATTAATCATTGATGAGTTAAAACAATCAGAGCTGCAGTATAGCAGTCAATCTAGGTTTATGCATTTTGCATGACTAAACATTGATGCAAATTAGTCTTTGCTGTTAATTTGTTTATCGAATGATATATAAAAAGCTGGTCATTATAATCCATCAACAGTTTCAAAACAGAGAACAATATTTAGGACTTTTGTATTAAGAAAATTGAAAAGGAAACCATGATATCTTTACATTTTTCAGTTGAGCCAAAACTGAATTTCCACAATTTATATTTGTTGTATGTTTTTTCTATTATTTCTATTTACACAACGTTATACATATTTCAGATAAGTTGGAAATGTTCCAAAATAGCATAGCACTCTCAGACTCACATACTCCAATTCAGGGTCAAGAGGGGCTACAGCCTATCCTAACAGCATATGCAGGAACCAACCCTGCACTCTTTGTCAGTCCATCACAGGACACACACACACACACACACACATATACCCTCATGGTCAAATTTAAAACTGACAAAGAAACAAACCTGCATGACTTTGAAATGTTGGTGGAAAACAAGAGCACTCCGATAAAAACATGCAAAAGCAAGAACATGCACACTCCACAGAGGCAGCACTAGCATTTAAATCCTTTATTTACTAATGTTTTAGATAAGTTTAACTTATCTGGCAACGCAAGGCTGGTTGCATAAATATACAGTACAATACAATACAATACAATTTATTTTTTGTATAGCCCAAAATCACACAAAAAGTGTAGCAATGGGCTTTAACAGGCCCTGGCTCTTGACAGCCCCCCAGCCTTGATTCTCTAAGAAGACAAGGAAAAACTCCCAAAAAAAACCTTGTAGGGAAAAAAGGAAGAAACCTTGGGAAAGGCAGTTCAAAAAGTGCCCCCTTTCCAGGTAGGTTGGGCATGCAGTGGGTGTCAAAAAGAAGGGGGTCGATACAATACAATACAATACACAGAACAGAACAAATCCTTAACACAGTATAAAAAAATTTTACAAGTATGGAGCAGAATTTAACAGTAGATGATATCACATAATATGATTTGGATTTAAATCCAAATATGTTCACGTGTGTGCATGAGTGTGTCTTACTGTTGGCTAGCACACTGCATGCTAAGATTCTTACTGCTGTGCACCACCAGGCTGGCACCACCACCTCAACCCAACACAGTGGGACACAAGTTCAAGGCACACACGTGTTTTTTATTTTCTTTTTTACCTCGTGGGAAACGCCTTTCCCCATTTCCCACGAGTACAGCACAGTCTCACAAGCACAATGAAAAACAATACTCTCTCTTTCTCCTCCACTCCTCTGGTCAAGCTTCGTCTTCCTCCTTCCGTCTCTGGCTTCCGAGTAGCGGCTGCTGGCTTCTTTTATACTGCACCTGGAAGTGCTCCATGTGCTTGATGACCTAGTTTCCGGCAGCACTTCCGAGTGTGATGGAAGAACTGCCCTAAAGGGCTCAGCAGATCCTGCTGCAGCACCCTGTGGTGGCACCTGCGGATCCCAACAGGGCTGCACCAAACTCCAACTCCCATGAAGTCTTGCGGGAGTCCAAGGAGGCACTGCTGCAACACAGGGGGGGCTGCCATCTAGCATTCTGGGGGGAGGTAAAGCTCTGGCCACGCTTACTCACCCGGTACCTCCAGGATGGAGGCCTCCTGGCACTGCTTTATGGCTGATGTTGCTGAAATATGCACTGGCTATTATCAACCTTGCATTGGAGTAAACATAATCAAATGACGTACGATCATTAGATGAGGCAAAATGTCTTTCTAAGAGTAGCATAAACGTGATAAAGAGATTGCCATAGCTTTTATAACAAAAACATTGAAAAGTAAGAGTATCCCATTTTGGATTGGTGGTAACCCCCAAAAATGATCTGATCAGCCTATTTCTGCATTCAAGGCATAAACTGTATTGAATGAACAGAACTCAGAGCTCATACTGTGTCAATTGTCTGTTATTTAAAAATATGTGGATTTAGTAGGAGAATTTAAAAAGTTACCTTGGATATTTTCATTTTAACAAAAGCTAGATAGATAGAACTTTATTTGTCTTTTATTGTCTTTATTTGCTTTTTTACAGAAGCTCATGAAATAAATAAATACACATACACATGTAATGGTCTGAGGACACACCTGAATGACTAAAAATGAAGAAAAATAAAAAGCAAGAAAAAGTGCCTGCCACCGTCACAGTGAGTCACTATGCAGACATATTGCTGTTAGTGTAAGGGAGCCCCAGTAGCTTTCCTTGGCATGATTCTGCTGAATAACTCATTGGCTGAAAGTCCTCAGCATTAGTGTGTCAGAGAGAAGATGTGCAGCATTCTTCATAATGGTATTCAGTTTTGTTTTCATTCTATAATAATAATAATAATAAATTTTATATGTATAGCACTTTTAACCATTCTCAAAGCGCTTTCTTTCACTTCTACGTCCAGGGGATCCCTTAACTGATGTTGAACTTTTAATTAGTTTGCTGATTCAGTTTGCCTCTCTTGAAGTGATGATACTGGCCCAGCTCAAAAAGCATAGTAAATCACAATGGCCATTACAGAGTGATAGAATGTGTGAAGGATGTCAATACTCACATTAAATGAATGCAGTTTCTTAAGAAAGGCACTTCCCTTTATTATACACTTTCTCTGTGTGCTACGGTCCAATTCTCTGTGACCAGTCCAGACTGTCATTGTTGTAGATCCCCAAGTACTTGTAGGAGTGCACCACCTCTACACATTTGCTCCCTTAAAAATTGTATGTAAACAATATATTAACACTCCTGCAGCCTATTAAATATCATTCATCATAATGTCTATTTGTTTATTACAGAGTTCTCTATAAAATAATGTGATGCTCTGGATAGTAGGAATTTGGACCATGATACGGTCTGTGTACTTCTAAATCATCAACTGAATGTATTGATGGATAGAGTAAAAGAGACACAGACTCTAAATTGTAAAAAGTTGAGATAAGCATGTGCTGTTTTTTTACAGGTGAGCAAAGCAAAAATGTACAATGATGAAGCCCAAAAGCAAAACTTAGTAATGTGTCATTAATTAAAACACAGTTTTCATGAAACCCACACTCTCAATAACAGCAAAATTGATGGAAAATGAATACTTATAACAATGCTGTCCTCCTGCCTTTCTCCTGTTCCAAATAAAAAACAGGAAAGGGGAAAAAAAGAACTGTAAACAAAACAATATTAAATAAAACAAATCAAATGATATACTCTCTTTTTCCTTCTAAAAAGAAATCAACAAAAAAGAATTCTTCCTTTCCAAAGAATAATAATCAAGAAAAAAGAAAAAAAATATATTTACATAATTTATACAAGGAAAATGTATAAACGAACTATAAAAGATTCCTTTCTGTAACTCAAGGGCTTTAATATGCTCACTAAAACAGCTCGTCACCCTCTGCTCTGTTCGGAAGATTAAGCTTGAACACTAACTCGGTCAAAACATGACACCTAGTGTTCACTGCTCAGTTTTATATACTGGGGTGATTGCAGTGTCCAGTATCCACCAAAGCACAGTTGTTTCTCCTGTTAGGGAGCACACATGCACTTTTCAAAAACTCTTCCACTTAGTGCAACTTTAGCCAGCGCACATGACCTAAGGCAGCTGAACTTCATACACTCTCTCTCTCTCTCCTTCACAATTGCACTCTTTCCAGTAAGTGCTCTTATTTTATTTTTCCTAAACTCTTATGGCTCTTTATTGAACTTGACATTGCACCGCTCTTATAGCCTCTTTCCTTTTTGACAGCTACCATGATGTGCATGATAGGCAGCTGGCTTCAATGAATCGAACACATGTGCCATGGGTATGCATTTAAGGGCTGCTGTGAAGCCACATCCACACTGGAGATTCAACACACCTCCTGTTCTCAAGAGGGACAGTAACTGCACCTTTTTGAGATATTTAAAAAAATGAAAGCAGGGCTTTAAATACCTATAGTCTGTGACAAGTTTACTTGGTGCACCTTGCCACGTAAGTTATCTATGTTATCTATACCACTAGGTATATTTTGAGTTTCAGTCAGAATTTATTTTAGTGTCCACTTAGCAAACTGTAAAGCAAAATTGGGTCTAAAGCCAGAGTAAACCAAGGCAATTAAGAATTTATAAACATAAAACACAAATTTTCCATCTAGATCTCAGACTATGAGTTGCTTGAGTTTCAGTTAGACTCCAAATTGATGAAGGATTCCCCCATGCACCCTTCTATATTGTACACAAGGAAGCTGAAAACAAATTTTTGTTTCATTATATTTTTCTTGAGATACACTGTAGCCAAAAACCCGAGAATTCTTCCCCTGCTTCAAACTTCTGAGAACCAAGTTTTTTATTGCCCCCCGATTGAAAGCAAAGCAGAAACACCAATATTATGCATTAGTGCATGAATTTATATACAGAAGCAACACGTACCACATGCCAACATATGACCATACCTGACAAAATCCTGAATTTGCAAAGCGATAAGCAATCAAATATAACAAGGGATTTTTTTTTTAAATTAATTTTATTGTAATCATTCCATACAAATCAATCAATTTTTACAAAAAGTAGGATTGAGAACAAGTCGACCAAAACCCCTGAGAAAAAGAGCATGGCCAACGGAATAAAACTTAAGGCTTATAAACATACCTAAATTGATGAGTTTGATAAGCCAATAGAGATGAATGGAGAAGAAAAAAGAAATGCAGAAATAATTGCTTCCTCTGTGCTTTAAGAGCTTATTCAAAAATATTACTGATTAGATCCTGCCATGTTTTGAAAAAAATCTGTACAGATCCTCTAACTGAGTATTTGATTTTTTCCAATTCCAAATAGTATAAAACATCGGTTTCCCACTGACTTAAAAGAGGAGAGTTAGGATTCTTCCAGTTTAGCAAAATAAGTCTGCGTGCCAAAAGTGTAGTGAATGCAATCAGTTTGTTTGTCCTTCTCCACTTTAAACCCATCTGGAAGAACCCCAAACACAGCTGTTAATGGGTTAGGAGGGGTTGTGACACCAAGGCTGTCTTAAAGACACATACAAATTTTGGTCCAAAATGATGTTAATTTGTGGCAGGCCCAAAACATGTGATCCAGTGAGGCTGGGACTTGATTGCAGCATTCGCAGGTTGGATCCTGCCCTGGAAACATTTTGGAGAGTTTCATGAGAGACAGTTGTGCTTGATATATAATTTTTAGTTAAATAATTTTATGCTTTGTGCATATGGAGCTCGAGTGAATTCTCTGCATTGCTACCTTCCACTCCTTTTCTTATATGTTGAGGGAGAGATCCTTTTCCCATTGTCCTCTTGGATCTTTGAAAGGGAGGGACTGTAAAATATTTTATATATTGCAGAGATGGTGTCTGAGTCCTTGAAATTGAGCAATATTTTTTCCAGCATGGACGAGGGTGCAAGTTGAGGAAAATCGGGCAGGTTCTGTTTAACAAAGTTCCTAATTTGAAGATAGTGAAAGAAATGTGTAGCTGAAATGTTAAATTTGGAATGTAATTGTTCATAGGATGCAAAGATGTCGTCTATATAAAGATCTCTAAGCAAGTTATTCCCAAATATTTTTTCAGATATTAAAAAGGTTGTTTGCGAAGGTTGAAAAAGGTGGTTCTCTTGCAGAGGTGCCACAGATAAAAGCTTCTCCATCTTAAAATGCTTTCCACAATGGTTCCATATTTTGAGTGAGTGAAGCACAATTGGGTTATTAGTATATTGCCGATGACTTGCATTTATTGAGGCACAGAGCTGGGAATATAAAGAAGTACTGCAGGATTTTACTTCTATTGCGGACCAGGCCTGTGTATGTTCATCTATTTGTGTCCAGGTTTTTATAGCTTGTATGTTTGCTGCCCAGTAATAAAACAGAAAGTTAGGTAGAGCCATGCCACCTTCTGCCTTTGGTCTTTGTAGGATCGCTCTTTCGATACATGGATGTTTTGAGTTCCAAATAAATAAGGTTATTGTAGAATCTAATTGTTTAAAAAATGATTTATTGGTGTATATTGTAATGTTTTGAAATATAAAAAGAAGCTTAGGAAGAATATTCATCTTATCAGTGTTAATTCTCCCAGCTAGAGTGAGATGAAGGGTTGACCATCTATGCCAAGTCTTGCTTAATTTTTTCCATACAGACAGCAAAATTTTGTTGATAAAGATCTTTGTGTTTACTTGTGATGTTTACCCCTAGGTATTTAAACTGATCTGCAATGATAAAAGGCAGAGTGTCTAATCTAATATTATATGCTTGAGAATTCACTGGAAAGAGTACACTTTTATTCTGATTAATTCTGAGACCAGAGATCTTTTGAAATTCTATGAGTGCTGTTAAGACTGCAGGCACAGAATTTTGTGGGTCTGATATATAAAGTACCATATCATCTGCATATAGAGAAATTTTCTGTTCCAGTCCTTCTCTGATAATCCCCTTTATCTGATCTGTATTACGACAGTGAACCGCCATTGGTTCAATGGCGATTGCAAATAGCAGCGGTGACAAGGGGCATCCTTGTCTGGTATCACGTTCTAGTTTAAAGTAGTCTGAACAAATGTTGTTGATACAAATTGAAGCTTCTGGATTGGTATACAGTAGTTTGATCCATGCACAAATGTTCGAGCCAAACCCAAATTTTTCCAATGTAGTAAAAAGGTATTTCCATTCAATCATGTCAAATGCTTTTTCTGCATCCAATGATAATAATATTTCTGGGTTTTTGATTTTGTTGGTGAGTATATTACATTAAACAGTCGTCGAAGATTGGAAGTGTCAACTCTTGATAAATCCAGCTTGATCTTGTGATATTACTGAAGGGAGCACTTTCTCCATCCGTCTAGCTATGATTTTTGAGAGTATTTTAACGTCATTATTCAAAAGTGAAATTGGTCTGTATGATGCACATTGTAATAAGTCCTTATTTTGTTTAGGAAAAACGATGATTAATGCTTGGCGAAAAGTTTGAGGAAGAGTTTAATTGTCTCTACTTTCTGTAAATGTTGCTAATAGGAGGGGAGCTAGCTGAGCGGAGAATTTTTTATAAAATTCTGCAGGGTAGCCATCAGGGCCTGCTGCTTTCCCACCTTGAAGTGACTTTATAGCATCTAGTAATTCTGATAACACCAGAGGTTTATCCAGTTCCTCCACACTAAAAGTATCTATTTGTGGTATCTGTGATGTATCCAGAAATATATTAGATTGTGTGCTGTCTTCTTTAACCTCAGTAGAATATAAGGATTTATAGTAGTCTCTAAATGTGTGCATTATATTTTTATGGTTGATGATTTTGTCTCCGTTCGTGTTGGTGATTACTGGGATTGCATTGTGGACTTCTTGCTTGTGGATTTGTTGAGCTAAAAGCTTATTAGCTTTCTCTCCGTGTTCATAGTAATGATGTCTGGATTTATAAATTAGTTGTTCAGTTTCTTTAGTTGTCAAGAGGTTGAGTTCTGAATGCAGAGCCTGCCTTTTCCTATGTAGAGCCTCGCTTGGAAGCCTGGCATGTTCTTCATCTATTTTAGTGATTTCGCTTTTTAGCTCTGATACTTTCTTGGTTTATAATTTATTTCTGTGGGAAAGATATGAAATAATCTGTCCTCTTAAGAAGGCCTTAAGAGTTTCCCAGAGTATTCCTGCAGAAATCTCTGAGGATGTATTTGTCTCTAGGAAGAAACTGATTTGTTTGGATATAAATTCTGTACAATTCTCGTCTGCTAATAGAAGCGGGTTGAGACGCCATCTGCGAGGTGAGTGTGTGGGGCATAGTGGCTTTAGCTCCAAGATCAGAAGTGCATGGTCGGAAATAACAATAGCATCGTATTTGCAAGATTTAATCGTAGGCAAGAAATTATTATCTATAAGGAAATAATCAATTCTTGAGTAGCAATGATGTACTGGTGAGTAGAAAGAATCTGTTCTTGAGTTTGGGTTTAAAAATCTCCAGGGGTCTGATAAGTTGTGATCAGTTATAAATTTTGTAATTATCTTTGCAGTGTTAGATGTTGTCCCCCCTGTGATAGAAGTCCTATCTAAGAGTGGATTTAAAACACAATTAATGTCCCCAGCCATTATAATTTTATGAGTGTTCACATTGGGAATGGATGCAAATAAATTTTGTATAAATTTCTCATCATTGACTTTAGGTGCATAAGCATTTATCAAAATCATTTTACAGTTAGATAAGTTGCCCATGACCATCACATATCTCCCTTCAGGATCCAATACTACATCTGATGCTACATATGAGACTGTTCAATATATGAGAATTCCCACACCTCTAGTTTTCTTTGTAAAGCTAGAATGGAACATTTGGCCAGTCCAGTCCTTTTGCAGCCAAAACTGATCCTTGCTTAGTAAGTGGGTCTCCTGTAAAAATACTGTTTTAGCATTTAAATCTGGTAGGTGAGAGAGTACTTTCTTTCTCTTTAATTTGTGATTCAGGCCTTTAACATTCCAGCTTACAAAGTTAACTGACCCATCATGGAGATGTTGATTCTGAATTTTTGATGTCATTTTATAGTCTTAACTGGAAGTGAGACAGCTTTAACCTTAATTTCCTATTTCTCCAAGAGTTATTGCCATGCAGCCTATTGCTACGTTGGTAGTTATAATTATAAGGATTAAAAGGATAGATTAGATAGAGATATGGCCTGCTCTCTCTCTCCCCCCCTTACCCTTAACCCCCCACCCTCCCATTTTGCCTCCCAACGTGAGGCTGGATCCCACTTCACGCAGTCCCTATTATGTGTTTCAGAATAGTGTCGGGATCAGCTTTCTTAATTCCTTTTTTGCTTCTTCCTTGCTGGGGAACACATAGAATTGACCTTGCAATTACACTTTCAGTTTGGCAGGATACAAGAGGCTGTATTTGATATTGGCTTGCCGTAACCGCTGTTTAAGAAGGCTGCACGTTTAGTAGCTATTGTGGGAGAGAAATCAGGGAAGATACGAATGTGGTTATTTTCATATATAATTTCTTGCTTGTGTCTGAGGAGTGCCATCATCTCTAGTTTAAATAATAATCTCTCGAAGCGAATAATAAAAGACCTAGGTCTTACGGTATTTAATTCGCATACGCGATAAGCCGCTGTTATCTCAGAATCTGCTTTAAAGTCCTCTCCAATTATTTTTGAAAATAGTTCAGCTGCGAATTTCACTGGGTTTGGACTGTCTCGATTCTCAGGTAGACCTTTGATTCTAATATTATTCCTTCTGCCTCCATCTTCCAAAGCAGCAAGTCTGTCTCTGAGTTTTTTGCATTCGGAGTTGGTAGCTGTTGCTTTTTCTTCAGCACTAGCAGCTAGATTTTCGGCTGTTTCATTCCGAGTCGTGAATGTCTCCTTGACATCCTCCAGTTGATCAGCAAGTGTGCTCAGTTTAGACGTGGTTTCCTGAATGTGCGATTCAATTTTACCCTGCATATCTTTAAAGACTGCCTCAAAGCGAATATATATGCGTTTCTCCAAGTCTTTATTATTCTGCTGCAGCTCCTGTCGCAGCTTCTCATTTGCCTTTTCACTTGCCTTTTCACTTACTTCCTCATTTGCCTTCTCGCTTTTCCTTATATCTTTATCAAGGGATTTTAAAAAGCAGCATACAAAAACAGGAAAAAAATGCAAAAAAAAAAGATATAATCAAATTTTCTATAATCCTAGCATAAATAAACAAATTCACCTCTATGAACATGTGGCAGTTGTACAAATGGGGGTTAAATGTATGTCACATGTGGAAAGAAATTGACACAGGTTTTTAACATACTCGTAAATTGTCATTTTCTAACATCATGTATCCATCAGAGCTAAGTACTCAACCCCATCCCCAAAGTTTTCCCATTAGATATTATCTATCATTTGCTTTGTCCTTAATTTTTTATTTAGTCTGCACAGCCTGCTAACGCTCATCCAGTCAGTAGCAGCCATGTCTTCTTTTTCAATATGTCTGTCCAGCAGCTTTGAGTAGGCAGTATGACAGTTCATTCCTATGGCTACCTTGTAGTTTCATTGAGAGATTTGCTGATTTTGACTCTGGTAAGTGCCTGTCTGAAAGTCGGATTTTTCCACTTCATTTTTATCATGTGTACATTTGTGATTTCATTGATTTTATCTTTAGTTATTTATATCGCAAAATGTTCTGGTTCCTCTGTTTCAAAAAGATGGATGGGATTTTTTTTTTACTTTGGCAACATCATCTTGCTATGTACTTTAACTATGATGTGGATTTATGGTTATTTAGTAAACCCCTTGTATTCGAAAAATTGCATCAACATTACAGCAGGTATTTAGAGAAAAAAACATTTCTTTATAACTGTCAGTGTCTGGATCATGGCATTATGACATCATCAGAGATGGCAAGAATGGCATTGTAGCCATGCCACGGGCATTGATTCTACAGGTGTAATGTCATAGATATCGCCTTATTAAAGTCACTTGGACAATGATTAAGTCTATGGTCAGAATTTGTTTTTTTTTTACACAAAATATCTTACATTTTATTTGCGATCATGTCAAAATCGGAAATACAACTCTAAAACCTAAAGAAAGTTTTATATAAGAACACTTAAATGTTGTAAGATTTTAAATGTGTCCTTAATGCACTATACAAATAATGAATAACCTGACACAGAACCTCTTTTGCTCTCAAGCCAACTTTGAAATGTCTTCATAAGCAATTCCTCCAATCTTTTGTCCTTTTAGATGTCCACTATCCATAATAGTAATAATTTTCTCATCAATAGATTCCATGATTGCTTTGTTACCTCTATGAATATCATTTAACACCAAAAACTTGCTTACCCATTGCTGTAATATGGTCAGAATTCTGCCACTGTCAAAGTGAGGAAGATGCTGATCATTGTTTTCAGAAAGAAAGAAAGAAATTTTGCTTTCAGTCTGCGCAGAAAATAAAGGTTCTCGCATTAACACCTCACAATACATGTTTGTGTAGGTTTCCAGCTGTCCCTCCTACAACTCTAAAGACAAAGGGATTTTATTTTAAATTAAATAAAGATGTTCCCACTATCTATCATGTCCTGATTTACTCTAATAAGAAAGCTATCCATGACATCTTTCCACAACCAATAAATTAGTGAGGGGATAATTACAGGTAGAACACTATGACCTTGAGAACATCTAATTGAATAGGAACTGATCCCATTTTAACAATATGAAAATAAACACAAAAAGCTTTAATATGACAATAATACATATAATGGAATTTTCAAAAAATATACTAACATATGTCGTTACTTTTGACTTTATAATTAGCAGCTCTCTCTTTGGGAGTTGTGAGCTTATTGCAGGTAGCCAAATATGGCTGATGTCTCACCTACAGTCCAAAAAAAAGAATCAAAGGAGTAAAGACGGCTTTGAAAAAGGGAAGTGAAGTGTGAACAGTTTGAATTGTAAACAAGACAACATGAAGATGTTCAGAATTCCATTTCGAGACATCTGTGAGTCTGTGAGCTGAGACTGCCTTTCCAGGTGCTTTCTTCTATGCTTCACATCATTTTTATGGCTTGTCAAATTGTTGATGGTATTAAAGATACAGTCCTCTCCTGTGCACCTTTATTAAAAGGCCCAGCTTAAAATCTTTAATTGATCTCTGCAAGTTGTTTCATAGATATACTTGGGGTATATTTATATAAACACCAACACTGTAACCTAATTACATATCTTATATTTACGTTTTAATTTTCTTCAATATAAGCAAGTCGTTCTATTGTAATGTCGTAACAGCACCCCGAGAGATAAAAATTAATGCTAGCTGTCCAGGCCTACATTCTTATATAGCTCAGCTACCTAGGTTGCTTCATGGCTTCACCATGGCGGAGATGTGAATGCAAGAATTAGATTTCAATCCCAGAAGGCGAGTGAGTAGTTGTGAATACTAAAGATTAACCTAATCCCTAAAAAAATGAGTTGAAAAGTGGAATGCCCTTGACTATATATGACAAATTTCAGCAGGCTGAAATTTAACTGTGTTGAACATTAAAGTCTGTTATTTTGTTATGATGCCCCCTGTATTACATACAGTATTCAGTTAAATTGTGTTAGGATTTATAACAGGCATATAAATAATCCTTTCTCAAAATGGCAATGCGGTTTCCTTGAAATTAGAAGAAATTTGAAGAAAAGTATATACAGGGTGGTCCAGATCTAATTATGCATATCCAGATCGTCTGGATGACTTTGATTTATGCTGGGACGATTCCAGTTCGGCATAAAGACGATTCTTCATGTCGTCAGTTCACACACTTCTCGATGGTCCGGGATTTTTCGGATGATTTTCTATGTAATAAACTTAGTAAGTTATAGCGTAATGAAAATTGCATAATTAGATCTGGACCACCCTATATATGTGTCCAAACTACAGTATACATCAACCCAATGTCAAAATAAAGATGGAAAATAGGAAAAAGAGCAACCTTGCTGAAAAAGAAAGAATACTAAAACTATAGTAAAACAATAACATTGCACCTGAAGAAAAATAAAGCAACAAGATGTTCAGTGTAAAGAAGCCATTGCCATAACTGGATTTGTGAGACCACCCATTAAGGGCTCATGTAGGTCATTCAGATGTTAAGACTAAATCTCACTAGTATGCAAAAAATAAAATAAAACATAAAAAAGTTAATGGGAGGTAGGCACTTGCATTTTTCACAATGGAGGATGACATACAAAATAACAAAATGTAAAACTTGATTATGAGCTTCATGTCCTTATAAATAGAAAGTTACTGGAAACGTGACTTAATAAGCTAATTAAATGGGAAAGCTTGGTTATAAGATGCACTCTGGACCCACTGAGGTAGTAGTAAAGGAGAGGATTAAAACAAAACTGTGTGCCATTATGAGCAATGCTACACATTACCTCTGAGACACACTAACACTGAGTACTTTTAGCCAACAAATTATTCAGCAGAAATGTGTCAAGAAACATTACTGGGGCTTCTTTATACCAAAAGCAATGCGTCTGCATAATGTGTCTCAGTGACAGCCAAGTCATAACTTTTCTTTCGTTTTAATCTTCTTACTCTGTAGTCATTCTGCTGTGTGTTCAGACCAAAGTGTTTTTGTTTATTTATGTATTTATTAGTTACTTGTCTACCTATTTATTATTTATTTACTGTATTTAAAGAGCTTCTATAAAAAGCCAAACTTCCACCTGGGGACCAATAAAGTTCTATTTACAGTATCTATACTGAAAACATTGTAGTTGTTGTCCCATGAAAGTTCCACCTTTACCCAACTATAGCAGCTCCGGCATCCACTCCACAGCATCTCACCACAGGGGTCTACATGGGGATTCTAGGAGAGCACAACCTTGTAATGTAGAACCAGTAAGGGTGGGCCAAAAATAAATACCACATTTTAAATGTTTATTTAAAGATAAAATACATTTCATTACGACACAAGAAAGGGTATATAAAATAGATTTTTTTCACTGTGTTTTAAAAATGATGTCTTCAAGATGGTGGCCATCATTAGCAATACACTCTTCGAGACGATTTCTGAATGCTTGCATGATTCATTTGGCCATTTCATGGTGAACAGCGTCCTTGAGGGCTTCATGGTTTTGAGGTCAGTGTGTGTATACCTACAAAAGAAGACATCAGATGGAGCAAGATCAGGGGAACATGAAGGCCACCAGACATTGCCACACAGGGAGATCAGCTTCCCTGGAAATATCTCCCACAAAACTTGCATGGATCTCCATGACATATGAGCTGTTGCTCCATCCTCTTGAAACCAAGCATCCACCACATCCATTTCATCCAGTTGGGTCCGCAAAAAGTTCTCCAGCATTTCAATGTATCGTTCTGAAGTGACGGTGATCGTTGGTCCCCCCTCCTCAAAAAAGTAAGTTGCAAATTCTGCAACAGCACACCAAACTGTAACACACTCACTGTGCAGGATTCTCTGATGAAATTCACAAGGGTTGGTTTCAGTCCAGTAGTGAAAGCTTTGCTTATTTACGCAACCATTCAAATTGAAATGTTCCTTGTCGCTGCACATGATAATGGCATCTCGATGAAGGGTTTGCAGAATGTTCACACACAACTCTCTATGGTTCTCCCAGTCTCTTTCAGTGAGTTCCTGCACTACCATAATTTTGCATGGATGGAAATTAAGGCCCTCATGCAAAATCCTCCTCAAAGACATGTTGGAAATGCCTAAGACAGATCCCAGGACGGCCTGGAGATTTTCTGTTCAATGTTGAACCCGTCTGTCTAAATTGAGCCACCCACTGAAGAATTGTTTTCCGATTTGGGACGTCACTGTTACAAGGAATTCTAAAGTGCATTCAGAAGGTGTTCTGCGTAGTGATGATGGATTTGTTGTTTTTGAAGAACCCTCGACAGTGAAAGCACGGTGCACACCGGACCAAGGCATGTTGCCGACTGAAAACTACAAAGAATCGCCTATCAAAGGACCGTCTCCCCAACCCATTTAGCTGCCTCTACCTCATGCAGTGACCTTGAGAAATGTGGTACTTCATTTTGGCTCACTCTGTAGAAAGGGGAATTATCATCAGCAAAACATGCCACTACTACTAAAACTTTCTCCAAGTACACCTTTGAATTAGTAATGCTATTGGATTATTTCTTTCTTGCTGTTTGTTATGTATTAGGGATTGAATGTGTCAGGATTCAACTGACTGGAGAAAGGACTTCCATTCATGACTGATCCCTTTTACCTTCACAATGTATAACAGAACAAACCTTGGTGTATAGCCATTATTTGTTCAATATACTTAATCTGAGCATTGCCACCTTTTGTACCTTGTACTTGGTGATAATGGCTTTTGAATGTTTCTCTTTATTTGTTGTAAATACGTCTATTAATTATGATAAATTATCACCCATATTAATGTTTCATCAAAATATCATGTATTTCTTTTACTATTGTTTGCAACTCTGTGAGAGGGGTAAGTGAACTGGATCAGGCTGGAAGCAACCCTGGCTCTCCTCTATTAAAATAAATTAATCACAGCAGGATCTATTGTGTGAATCAGTACTGGATAGACCAGGGGATTTATGTATAAAATTTGCCTGGGATTTATAAAACATGAAAACTGGCCTAACTTTACGCAACGCTTTGACCAACCGTAAGTCCGAAGTAGTCTTTTCTGGTGACTCCAGGTGGCAGGATAAGATAATGAAGTAAACAGAAAATCTAGTTTCACTGCACATGTCAATGATGTTTCAGTCACATTCTGATTTTCATCCATTCATCCATTATCTAAACCCACTATGGTGTCTTTATTGCAGCATGTGAAGTCAAATGCACTGATTACTTTAGGAAAATTAGCAGTTGCTCAAATCATCTGGGTATTATTATGTATCCGGGTTGCATCATAATTATGCCATTCCATATAGATGGCATGACACAGCTCAAAGATTACTGTGAGATTCCTGACCAGTCAACCATTTCAGACTGAAAAGTGTCCACTGCCCAATTCCTTACAGTTGTTAAAAAGTGATTTTTTTGTGGGAAAAAATCTCTATCTTCATTGAAGGCAGTTATGGAGTATACTGTAGATGAGAATGTAGAATGATTCTTTATTTTCAGAGAATTATGCAGAAATGTCTTAGTCCATGGAGTGAGCTCTCGATTAAACAATTCATCTCCTTTTATACTTTTTTCTAATTACCATCACCATATCTAATACATCACATCATCTTATTCTTAATATTGAGAACTTTATCACCTCTTCCGATCAACTAAAGCCACCACTAATTTCTGACTCTTGTCAATTCTCCCATTATTCTGAACACTGCTTTGTTAAAAAGAGTGTTTGATGGGTTTTCCAATTTGTCTTAGCACCACTTCATATGAGTGATGTATGGGCTTTTCCAGTAGGAGTGTTCATTAAACATTTACCTTGCTCTGACATTGGAAAATTACGTTGCTGGCTTCACTAAGACTATGCAGAGACCTCATGCATTTAAGCTTTAAGTTACAATTAGTTAACCCTTGAGTTACAGTTAAGCCCTTTCCTTATGTTTAATAATTCATTCTGATATATATATATATACAGTGGTGTGAAAAACTATTTGCCCCCTTCCTGAT
>JANRMT010062795.1:13409541-13422672 GCA_026402145.1 Polypterus bichir lapradei
ATTTTAAAAATAACGTAACACGATTGTCAATGTAACCTTTTGTAAGTAGTGCCTGGAGGATTCAGTGTGGAGAAACTCTAGAGACAGCGTGTGTATTAACTTGTGGATTTTTCTGTGAATATTTGGTGGCAGTGTGACGAAGTTGCTTCGGAAGACGGCGTTAGCCGCGGAGCTCAGCTCAGAGCGAAATGAGGTAAATGGGAGGGGATATGATGACGTGACTCCCCAACCCGCCTTAACTGTCAGTCCCCCGCAAACGCAGTCTCTCGGAATTTGCATAAGCACACCCCTTCACCTGCAATTTTAACTTAGTTACAAAGTGATCAAAACTCTCGTTTATATCCTGCGTCCTCTCATTAAACTTGTATCCCGCATTACCCGTGGGCATGAGAAACGCCAGCGGTAGCCTGTCTATGAACTTAATTTAAAGTTTAGGTTTACACCTTGCTTTCTTTCCGAAGTAGCAGCACTCATGAATATGGTAGTATATGTCACTCGCTCGCTTCTTATTGTTTCGCTGCCTTCTCAATTATATAATGCATGTTTTCTTCAGCGCTTTTTGGAGGTCTTCCTGGTTTTCTACACACTGCGTTGACAGTCAGTTCACGTGATTACGTGGGAGGCGTGATGATGTCACACGAAACTCCGCCCCCATGGCTTTCGTGCTCAACTCCATTACAGTATATGCAGAAAAATAGCTTCCAGTTATGACCATTATGCGTAAAATTTCGAAATGAAACCTGCCAAACTTTTGCAAGTAAGCTGTAAGGAATGAGCCTGCCATTTTTCAGCCTTCTACCTACACGGGAAGTTGGAGAATTAGTGATGAGTGAGTGAGTGAGTGAGTGAATGAGTGAGTGAGTCAGTCAGTCAGTCAGTCAGTGAGGGCTTTGCCTTTTATTAGTATAGATCATTGTAAGAAAATAGGATCTACCAGAGGAACTGTAGAATATAACTGGGACACCCAACTGAGAGAGGGGCGTTAGGGGCAAGAATGATGCTTCACACTTCAGCCATTAGTAGCACTAGTAAACAGTACTAAAACACTACTTATAATTTTAGCAGACAGACAAACAAGGATTAGCTGAAGGTGATAGACTATTTTAAAAACCAGGTTCAAGGCTACCTGAAGCTGCAAATGAGTACTGAGGTGTTATCGTGGTCTCTGACAATGATCACAGTAAGGTTTAAGTTCTTCTTCTACCCACACCTTATCATAGCTTGGATGCAAGGTTAAATTGTTTGTTTCTTGGGTGATAGACTGTTAAAAGAAAATTGTCTTGAAACAAAAATTCATTGGATCAAGCAATTTTTTAGGAAGCAAACAAGAAATAGTCATCTTTAGTCCCCACTTGGAAGTCTGTAATTCGCTTATAAAACAATACCTTACTCTTGAATTCTTTTAGAATATGTGGTGTAGTTTTTGTTCTTGGTGGTGCATTTTTTATATTCAATGTATGTACACAGTCTGTTCTGTAGCCATACTCAAATATGGCGCATCTTATGTTAGTTGAGGAAGAAAGCATCCTTGGTTACAACATAATGATATCAAGACATCCATTCATTTTTTAACCCACTATATCCTAACTATAGGGTCACAGGGGTCTGCTGGAGCCAATCCTAGCCAAAACAAGGCACAAGGCAGGAAACAAACCCCGGGCAGGGCGCCAGCTCACTGCAGGGCGCACAAACACACCAAGCACAATTTAGAATCGCCAATGCACCTGACCTGCATGTCTTTGGACTGTGGGAGGAAACCGGAGCGAAGCGAACCCGGGTCTCCTTACTGCGAGACTGTGCTGCCCCTATCAAGACATCAATAAACAAAAAAAGAATCATGCATTTTTAAAAGAAAATTTCAGCTGCATCACCAAAATACCTTAAACTTGACTTTATAAGCAAGTTAAGAAACTGAATGATTGGAAAAAATTGATATGATTTCTTACCATCCAGCCTGTTCATATATAGTTTTGCACCACTATTTCAAATTCTACAGTAAATACAATACAATGCAGAAATACAGTACATGAATATTCAATTCTGTTTATTCCTGTATTGTGCTTTTGATAGAGGACAGTCTTCTTCTTTCGGCTGCTCCCGTTAGGGGTTGCCACAGCGGATCATATTCTTCCATATCTTTCTGTCCTCTGCATCTTGTTCTGTTACACCCATCACCTGCATGTCCTCTTTAACCACACCCATAAACCTTCTGTCCTTAACATCCTTTTCCCAATATACTCAGCATCTCTCCTCTGCACATGTCCAAACCAACGCAATCTCGCTTCTCCGACTTTGTCTCCCAACTGTCCAACTTGAGCTGACCCTCTAATGTACTCATTTTTAATCCTATCCATCCTCGACACACCCAGTGTAAATCTTAGCATCTTTAACTCTGCTACCTCCAGCTCTGTCTCCTGCTTTCTGGTCAGTGCCACCGTCTCCAACCCATATAACATAGCTGGACTCACTACTGTCCTGTAGTCCTTCCCTTTAACTCTTGCTGATACCCATCTGTCACAAATTACTTCTGTCACTCTTCTCCACCCATTCCACCCTGCCTGCACTTTCTTTTTCACCTCTCTTCCACAATCCCCATTACTCTGTACTGTATTTAAACTCATCCAACTTCACCAACTCTACTCCTTGCATCCTCACCATTCCACTGACCTCCCTCTCATTGACACAAATGTATTCTGTCTTGTTCCTAC
The DNA here is from genome assembly GCA_026402145.1 of Polypterus bichir lapradei. Lineage (NCBI taxonomy): Eukaryota > Metazoa > Chordata > Cladistia > Polypteriformes > Polypteridae > Polypterus > Polypterus bichir. The sequence goes on from JANRMT010062795.1 coordinate 13,412,250, forward strand.
TGAACTTCATTCCTTTCCTCTCTAGAGCATGTCTTCACCTCTCCAGGGTCTCCTCAACCTGCTCCCTATTATCGCTACAGATCAGAATGTCATCAGCAAACATCATAGTCCACGGGGACTCATGTCTAATCTCATCTGTCAACCTGTCCATCACCATTGCAAATAAGAAAGGGCTCAGAGCCGATCCCTGATGTAATCCCACCTCAACCTTGAATGCATCCTTCACTCCTACCGCAGACCTCACCACTGTCACACTTCCCTCATACAGATCCTATACAACTCTTATGTACTTCTCTGACACTCCTGACTTTTTCATACAATACCACAGCTCCTCTCGAGGCACCCTGTCATATGCTTTCTCCAGGTCCATAAAGATGCAATGCAATTCCTTCTGGCCTTCTCTATACTTCTCCATCAACATCCTCAGAGCAAACAACGCATCTCTGGTGCTATTTCTTGGCATGAAACCATACTGCTGCTCACTGACCATCACCTCACTTCTTAACCTAGCTTCCACTACTCTTTCCCATTACTTCATGCTGTGGCTCATGAATTTTATTCCCCTGTAGTTACTCCAGTCCGGCACATCCCCCCTTATTCTATATCGGCACCAGTACACTTCTTCTCCACTCCTCAGGCATCCTCTCACTTTCCAAGATTCCATTAAAAAATCTGGTTAAAAACTCCACTACCATCTCTCCTAAACACCTCCATGCTTCCTCAGGTATGTCTTCTGAACCAACGGCACTTCCATTTTTCATCCTCTTCATAGCTGTCCTTACACTTCCTGATTCATTATCTCCACATCATCCAACTTCTTCTCTCTTTCGTTCTCTTCATTCATCAGCCTCTCAGAGTACTCTTTCCATCTGCTCAACACACTCTCCTCGCTTGCGAGTACATTTCCATCTTTAGCCTTTATCACTCTAACCTGGTGCACAGGTCCCTCTATCTAGCCAATTGATACAGGTCCTTTTCTTCCTTCTTAGTGTCCACCCTTTCATACAACTCATCATACGCCTTTTCTTTAGCCTTTGCCACCTCTCTCTTCACCTTGCGCCTTATCTCCTTGAACTCTTGTCTACTTTCTGCATCTCTCTGACTATCCCACTTCTTCTTTGCCATCCTCTTCCTCTGTATACTCTCCTGTACTTCCCCATTCCACCACCAGGTTTCCTTTTCCTCCCTCTGTCCAGATGTCATGCCAAGCACTCTTCTTGCTGCCACCCTTACTACTTCTGCTGTAGTTTCCCAACTGTCTGGTAACTCTTTGCTACCACCCAGTGCCTGTCTCACCTTCCCCCTAAACTCAACCTTGCAGTCTTCCTTTTTCAAATTCCACCATTTGATCCTTGGCTCTGCCTTCACTGTCTTCCTCTTCTTGATCTCCAATGTCATACTACAGACCACCATCCTATGCTCCTTAACTACACTTTCCCCTGTCACCACTTTGCAGTCTTCAATCTCCTTCAGATTGACTCTTCTGTATAGGATGTAATCTACCTTTGTGCATCTTCCTTCACTCTTGTATGTAACTCTATGTTCCTCCCTCTTCTTAAAATATGTATTCACCACAGCCATGTCCATCCTTTTTGGCAAAATCCACTATCATCTGACCTTCTTTATTCCTCTCCTTGACTCCATACCTACCCATCACCTCCTCGTCTCCTCTGTTCCCTTCACCAACATGTCCATTGAAATCCACTTCAGTCACCACTTTCTGTCCCTTGGGTGCACTGTTCATCACTTCATCAAACTCACTCTTCTTTCTCCTCCATCGCACACCCAACGTGCAGGGCATATGCATTAACAACATTCATCATTACACCTCCAATTTCCAGCTTCATAATCATCACTCTGTCTGACACTCTTTTCACGTCCAAAACACTCTTGACATACTGTTCCTTCAGAATAACCCCTACCCCATTTCTCCTCCCATTCACACCATGATAGAACAATTTGAATCCACCTCCGATCAACCTGGCCTTACTCCCCTTCCATTTAGTCTTTTGCACGCACAATATATCAACCTTCCTTCTCTCCATCATATCTGCTAACTCTCTCCCCTTACCAGTCATACTGCCGACATTCAAAGTTCCTACCCTCAGTTTCACTTTCTTTACTTTCCTCCTCTCCTCCTGCCTCCGGACACGTCTCCCCCCTCTTCTTCTCCTTCTTCTTTGGCCAATAGCAGCCCAATTTCCGCCAGCACCCTGTTGGCTAACAGTACTGGTGGCGTCGTTGTTAACCCGGGGCTTGACCTGTCGGTATGGAAATTTGTATTGTTGTCCGCATATTGATTTGGCAAAATTTTACATTGAATGCCCTTCCTGACGTAACCATCCCTATTTATCCAGGCTTGGGACCAGCACGAAGAAACACACTGGTTTGTGGATCCCTTGGGGCTGGGTTTTTTGATAGAGTACAGTGTTCATTTTAAATATAGTAGCACTACTAAACAATACAATATTTACTTGTGTACATCAGAACTGAATCTCAGTGATTGTACTGCAGTGATTTTGTGTATGATCAATTAACTGACATTCACTTTCCTTTCCTCTGTAAACAGCATTCCTACAGAAAACAAACTTCTGAGGATGCCATGGTGATTTAATAAAACACAAATGGCTGCCTTCACACCTCAGGGTATTCTACTATAGCAGATTAAAACTCACAATTCTAATATATCTCTGCCACTTTTAATAGACACCAGCATTTACCTTGAAATTTAGCAGTACCAGCCAATATCACAGCATGATACCAAGAGGAAAAACCAAACAGAAAAGGCTCTGTAACAGTTTATAATGATTGAATAGGTTTTGTTTTTGAGAAAACAATGAACAATATGATCTTTAGCTCTAACCCGAGTATTTTAGACTAAAGTGCTGGGTCTTCAGCCTTGATTTTCATACACTGACTGAGAAGGTGTTTCACATATACAATAAGTAGGCTGTTCATTCCTCTGTTTTGGGGCCCAATGTTTAAGGTTTGGTTTCTCCAAAATATATTTATTTACTGGATTTTTTAGGAGGCTAATGTTTTGTGAACATCACATATCCATTGACAAGTTCTGTTAAGTAAGCGGGACATAAGCTATCAAGATTTGGGTGAGGCAGATATTGAAGAGATATGATGTTTATTTGTTAAAGTTAATGATATGAATTTTAATTAAACAGCATAAGTGTATATGAGCTTGTTACTCGGTAGTAGTTATTGCTAGGCTACACTTTGCAGTTCCTAACATTTTATGCCAACACGCTGGATTTCCTTAGTATGGCTGATTTTTCAGATTTATAAAAATATTCACTGCCTGTTTTGCCAGTGTATTAAAGAAGCAATACATTTTTTTATGCATTTTAACTTATTTTGTACAAGTATTCTTGTAATTTACAGTGGTACAGTATGGGAGAAGGGTAGTCTAATAACCAGTCATGCATACTGTAGCCATGATTCAAAGACTGTGCTCAATGTAGAATCCACATTGGTTAAAACTGGGAAAGATGTAAGTGCAATAGAATAATTTGCCAAAAATAAATGCGGATAAACAACACTGCCTTAGCATGAGATGGCACAAATTAAAAGAATCTAATGTTGGTCTGTGCACTGCAGTATACATTTAGGGGCAGAGTAGGTGGGGATATGGTTACTGTTGTGGCATGACTCAGGGCCAATGAGTGGAGCAGCTGTCCAATTCTACATTGACCTTGCCAGGAGTAACAACTGTGGCTGCATCTATGCCAGACCGTATATACTGTGTGGAACTATTCGGACCCGGACCCAAACAGGCAGACAAAGAATGTCCCAAAGCACATGTTTATTACAACACCAATGAACACAGTGCACCAATCATCATCCAATAGCCATTCAGACTTCTTCCTTTCCTCACTACTGCCTCCAACTCCTCCCAGGCAAGCTCCATCCACTTCCACCCGACTCCGGCTCTCCGATTGGAGTGAGGCAGCCTCTTTTATACAGCACCCAGAAGTGCTCCAGGTGCCCCCTAATTAACATCCAGCCGCACTTCTAGGCGTGGCGGAAGTGCTGTAGACCACAGTTCCAGAGCTATACAGGCCCCCTGGTGATGGCCACATCCCTCCATAGGGTTGAGCTCCCAAGCTCTATGGCCCCCATGTAATCCAGGGAGGTTGCCCCCTTGTTGTCCAGGGAAGATACTGCCATTTTCCCGGTCCTTCCCTTCTTCTGGCGTCCCGGTGGGGTAAGATCCCTGGATATCTGTCACAACTGCCAAAGGATATATTGCTACATTTATTGCAAAGCATAGCCTGTTGTTCTCAGTACCTGAACCTCTAAATGTACAAAATGCTTTTAAAGGAACAAGATGCATTTTCTTGTGAGAAAGTGGCAGTATCCTTATCTTCATCTACTCAGAAAAGGGACCATACTGCTTCTTTGTAAAGGAGTGGCATAGACCTACTGCAGAATTTTATTTATAATCCAAAAGGAATGATAAAATAATTGACCATCCATTTCTCTTGTTTAGATGCTGTGTTAATAATACAACACAGACATCATAAAGATTTGGGGCAACCACCCGTATATAATTTTCCTGGCTGCAAATTGAGTTTTTTGAAGCACGATGTGCATAGAACAGAGTCCAAAACAGAACTGATCATTACAGACAAAGATGGAGGCTTTAAAGGCCCGTAAAGGAAGTGACGTCATCAAAAGTGCCGGAATTGGAAATGATGTCTTCTGGACCGGATGTGACGTCAGCAAAGGGGTCGGTACCGGAAGTGATGTCTTCTGAGGTGCCAGAACCTTTCAGGGTTTTCCCGGGAAAGGTCTGTAGTGAACTGAGAAAGACAGTCAGCACACTCTGCCGCCCCCAGGTCGGATGTTTTATTACAATTACTCAGGCCCTTTAGCTGCCTCCTACTCACATGTGTGTACAACGCATAGATATTTCTTTTTTTTGTAATTATTTTCATTACTTGATTTGATTATTCTTGATCTTTCAGTGACCTGTGCATTTGTGTATTTTCATTTATATTGCTGTGCTTTCCTTTGTTTTCTAGAAAAAAGAACGCATGTTTTCTTATTAAATTTCAGTTACTGCAGTATGTACATTTTTTTTTTGTCATATCAAAAGGAACCACTTGATGAGTTCATTGCTTACAATGTTTATAGAAATGGACACAGCTTTTTAAGATTGAAATTCTTATTTTTCTTGGAAAGGCTGTCAGTTGAATTGGCCATTTCACTAATATATTGGTCTCTTGTCACACCAGAAACAAATTTATAATTGCCTAAGCCTCTTAAAAACTGTCATATACTGTATCACAAAACTGCAGTGTTTTCCCAAAAACCTTCTTGAGAGAATATAAATCTGAAAGTTTAGTTGTGGTTTTATAGGTTTCCCCAAGATTTTGGGGACCAGAATATGGAATGTAATGTAAGGGTACGATGCTGTGAAAGGATAGTATGTTTGGCTTCCAGAGGTGACAATTAACCTCCAAGCTAACACCTAGCAAAATAAGACTGCTGTTTCCCCTAAATTCAAAAGAACGTTTACCTTACCAGGATTGGGTAATAAAGCTTCATGTGGAGATAGGAAGACAACTTGAATGGTATCAGCCCTTCTCATGGGCTAAAATGGTACACAGGAAACAACACTGGAGAACATCCTGTACTTAATTTTTTGAGCATAAAATTCTGTACACACATTGCAAGAAAATGTCAACTCCTACTTAAAATTTCTTTTATAATAATAGACTAGTAGGATAAATTCCAGGATTGCAATTAACTGTCAGGTGCTGTTACTAGGTAAATTGTCACTCCATTGCCTTCCCCCTCCATTTCCCTCCACATGGACTGGTAGATTGTGCCAGGTTCGGTGGGTATACATACAGTAAAGCATGTCCATTTTGATGAGGAAGTATTGGAGCTGTTAAATGGGACACCATGTTCGATGGGTTCCTTTGTTATAGCTGTGCTGATGCTAGCCATGTCTCTGGCACAAAAATCAAGTATTTTTATACTTGCAAAAGATTCAATCCCACACAAATCAATATACTTGTATTTCACATAGTATCAAGTTCCAGTGCATTTACAAACTTGGAGTGGGATGATTTTTATTTTGAAGGCTTATTTTGCCTCAATTAGCAAATATTTCTATTGACTTATAGAGGGTTTATGTTGATCTGGATGATTTAACTCTGTATGGGGAGACTCTGATCTTCCGCTTTGTAATTCTTTGGAATGTAATACTCTGCCTGAATTAGGCTATACATGGAGTAGGGGTCTCCAACCTTTTTTCCCCTGAGAGCTACTTTTAAAAAATGAAAATGACCAAGAGCTACTCATGTTTTCTAACACTTATTCTCATAGCTTATTTCAACCCAAACAAACTGGATAAGCTTGTTTTGCCTGAACATTTACAAAGTGTTGATGTCCACAACTCACATTTTGTACTAAAACATCACAAAAAATATTTAGTTCACCTGCAAGTGCATTTTGTAAGTCTGTATGCATTTTCTAGTATATCTTACACTATTGAATTAAAACATGAATGCTGTCAAAACAAAACAATGCAATTCTAAATACATAGATATTACTGATTCATTTGTCATTTTGTTACATGTTACTGTTTCACTTCACAAGAGTATTTACATGTCCATTGTGGTGTGTTTTTAGTTAGTCAGATGACTGGCACTGCATGGAGTCAGCAAGAGAGGTGTACGGTGGAGAGTAGCCACTTAGGTTCACTCTTATGGAGTCATTTAAATGTTCGTCTGAACTTTGATTTCATGACGTTCATGTCAGAAAAGGCAGACTCACAGAGGTATGTTGACGTAAACAAAGCAGACATTTTCAGAGCTGCTTGGTAAAGATTCTTATAGTTATCTGGCTCTACTAAGCTCCAGAAATGCTGAGAATGCTATTGAGACTTTAACTGCACATTATTTTGAAGGTTTACTAATCTATACTAATAAAAGGCAAAGCCCTCACTGACTGACTGACTGACTGACTGACTGACTGACTGACTGACTGACTGACTCACTCACTCACTCACTCACTCACTCACTCACTCACTCACTCATCACTAATTCTCCAACTTCCCGTGTAGGTAGAAGGCTGAAATTTGGCAGGCTCATTTAGGCAGGTTCCATTTCGAAATTCTACGCGTAACGGTCATAACTGGAACCTACTTATGTACATATATACGGCAATAGCCTGCAGCTTGGTCGCCATGTGAGGCGGAGTGGCATCCCTCATCCCTCACGCCTCCCACGTAATTGAGTGCCTGCCCATATAAGGCCGTCAGTCAGCAGCAATCCAATAGACACGCTGCCGCTAAATATTCGCGGGTGAAGTACTGTGCTTATGCAAACGAAGATGAGATGGTCAGGGATAGACTAGTGTTTGGCACAAACTCAGTGAAAGTGCGAGAGAAACGTTTAAGTGCCGGGTCTTAGCTAACATTAAATAAAGCCGTGGACAACGCAAGATCGCACGAGATAGCACAAGCACACCTGAGAAACTTCGATGCATGTACTCCGAGTGGCTCAAGTGAACTGACTATGAACACAGTACGCAGAGAACAAGCAAGACCTCTAAAGAGCGCGGAAAGTTTTGATCACGTGAACTTGTCTGCAAAAAGTGGCGTCTCCGGCCCTGCAAAAATACAATAAAGGTTGAGCAGCCGGCGCGCGTGCATAGCTGTGCCGGCCTTTGAGACGCTGACTGCGCTTCTGCCTTAAGTGAAAGTAAGCACTTTTAATTTTTTCCTCCTTCCCCTGAGCTATAGCCCAGACAACTGCAAACACGGGATCACTTTTCTAGACCGCGGCAAACTAATATTTAGGCGCTTCGCGCTTTCTTTTGCACGTATACGATTATGAGGTCGCAGAAGACATGCACAGGAGTGGAGGACCAACAGTGCCATCCCGGCCAGTTAATGGCAGGGCCGTCTCTCCAGTCTACACAAGACCCAATGCGACGGTCCTCAAAAGGTGCTCATATCATCAGTGAAGACGTCTCTCTACACTATATAAAACAAAAAGGCAAGTTTCCTTTCTTTACACCTTTTTTCCTTTTATCCCAAACCAAAGCCTTTCTCTCTTAACACTGCAGAGGACACAAAACTAATTTTCTTTAATTGCTGGTAATGCCGGTAAGGCACATTACCAGAGGCAGAAATTTGGACGTTCACATAGAAAATGTAATTTCTATACCACAGCCGTCGTGTAGCGCCTTTCAAAAGGGATCTACTACTGAGAGATGATCCATATACATTTTAGCTGCTGTTAGTACTACTTACCTGTGTTATACCGTCTTTAAAATATAGTTTACCCGAAACCACTCCAGTAGTGCTCAATGTATCTTTACTTCTTAAAACGTTAATGTTTTACTGTTTAATAACTTATAGACTACATTTTGTTTATTTCCCTTGCACTCAGTGAGCGAAGCCAATGGGTAATCAGCTATATATTGTAACAAAGGCGCTATATAGGCGCCTGACCCAACACTGAAAGACACGGAGGCACGTATAAAAAGTACAAAAGACTTTTATTTTTCTTCAGCTGTGGGACACGTCTTCCCTGTGCCACACAGCCCAAACACAGTCCCAAAAGCACAAAACACAAACAATGCTCCACCACTCCTCCCAGACAAGCTTTGTCTCCTTCCTCCCAACTCTGGCTCTTCGAGGGGTGGTGGCAAGGCCCTTTTATAGCCCACCCGGAAGCGTTCCAGGTGATTAACCACCTGGTCCTAATTGCACTTCCGGGTGGGGCTGAAGACTCGTCCAGCCGGGCTGTGGGAAGCAGACAGCCCCCCTAGCGGCCACCCCGGGCCCCAACCAAGCTGTGGAGGACTCCATCTCCCATGGAGCCCTGCAGGCAGTTGGGGAATCACCGTCGGCCAGGGAGGCTGCCACCAAGCGTCCCGGGGGAGGTATTGGACTGCCCATGGAGGCTCCTCCGGAACATAAGCAGCAGGGGCGTCCCTGCCGGGCATGGGACCCGGCTGTCCTTCACAATATATATATATATAATGTATATATAGTATAAATAGTCCATTTCAATTCATGCAGAGCTACACTGACTTTGCTGGATACTGAGCCATGCAGAAAGCAAAAAAACTGTCAAAGGACCTGCGAGAAAAGGTTTTTGAATTTTATAAATCAGGAAAAGGATATAAAAAGATATCCAGAGATCTGAAAATGCCTGTCACTACTGTTCAAACCCTTATTAAAAAGTGGAAAGTCAGGGGTTCTGTTGTTACCAGGCCACGGTCAGATAGACCAACTAAGATTTCAGCTAAAGCTGCCAGGATCATTTGTCAAGATGCCAGGAAAAACCCATAAGCCACTTCACCTGAGATACAGACTTCTCTGCAGACAAGTGGGGTTTCAGTTTCAAGATGCGCAATAAGGAGGTACTTGAACATAAAATAGACTGCACAGTCGAGTTGCAAGAAAAAAGCCTTTACTGTGCCAGCATCACAAAAAATCCCACTTACAATATAAGAAACATCATCTAGACAAGCTCAAAGTCCTTTGGAATGATGAGACCAAAATTGAACTTTATAATAGCAGCCATAAATGCAAGGCCCATGACAAAAAGTATACCACCCCTGTTGTGAAGCATGGAGGTGAATCTCTGATGTTGTTGAGGTATGTGAGCTACAACAGCGCAGGTACTTTAGTGAAAATTGATGGCAAAATGAATGCAGCATTGTACCAGAAAATATCGGAGGACAACTTGCATTCATCAGTCCAGAAGCTGTGCATGGGATGCACTTGAAATTTACAACATGACAATGATCCAAAACACAAGGCCAAGCCGGCCTTTCAGTGGCTACAGCAGAAAAAATTGAAGGTGCTGGACAGACCATCACAGTCTCTTGACATCAATTTCAGACCAAGAATTTATGGGACCTGGGGAGGCTTTTTGCCAGGAAGAATAGGCAGCTCTACCACCTCAGAAAATCAAGGGTCTCATCCACAACCATCATAAAAGACTGCATGCCATTATTAAAGCTGAAGGGGGAAATGCACAGTATTAAGAACTATGGGTATAAAAAGTTTTGAACAGGGACCATCTCTTTACTTTCGTTATTACTATGTTTTGTTTAATAGTTGTGCTACTCTGTGATGCCTTATAGTTTAATTTGGATTCCATTAAAAATACATGAAATGTGTTTTGCCTGATCAGTCATTTTTTCTTTAAAGTGTGGTACACATCTTAAAAATTCTGCCAGGGTATGTAAACTTATGAGCACAACTGTATATGTATATATACATATATATATATATATATATACAGTGGTGTGAAAAACTATTTGCCCCCTTCCTGATTTCTTATTCTTTTGCATGTTTGTCACACAAAATGTTTCTGATCATCAAACACATGTAACCATTAGTCAAATATAACACAAGTAAACACAAAATGCAGTTTTT
>JANRMT010062795.1:13440842-13451392 GCA_026402145.1 Polypterus bichir lapradei
AAATATTTACACATTAAGTCTACTGAAAGTAAAAACAGTTGAAAGTCGTGGGACGTTTCTTTTTTTGCTGAGTATATAATAGCAACACTTGACACAAGTGGGTAAGTAGAGTGAAGACCGCTTCATTTGAATAAATACATCAAGTAAAATTAATTTTATTGGCATGTGAACATAGTACAATGAAATTCCTCCTTGCATACAAATTCAGAGCAGTTGAGAAAAATACACTACCAATAAATAAATAAATAAGAAAATAAAAAGGCCATCATTAAACATAAACACATATATCAGATAGAAACATTAAACATGCATCAAACAGAATAAATAATAAAAGGAATAAAACTGAATTACATGTTACTTGTTTATTAGTGTAATACATCTGATTGTAATTAACCTGTAACAATATATTGGTCCAGGGAATAGCCATAGTATTCCAAATACCATAACTGCTTTAGCGCTGTAACTCTCACTGCACCTTCTTCTTCTTCTTCTTTCAGCTGCTCCCGTTAGGAGTTGCCACAGCGGATCATCTTTTTCCATATTACTCTCACTGCACCACTTGGAGTATTTATATGACTGTATCTGAGTGTGAACCACAGCAGCAGCTGATCGGAAAGAGAATTATTGGTATACAGCTTCAAGCACACGCTACCTCAGCCACGGCAAAACGTTTCTAAGCCTTTCCTGTACGGACCTCGCGGTTCAGAAAGTTTCATCCTAAGAACTTTAAACGCAATCAAGTGCTCCTTGTAGAACTGTTTGTACTTGTAAGTACAATTACTTCACTTTAAACTTGCACTACAGTTACAATATTGCACAACCTGAGCCACTTTATAAAGCACGTATTTACATATGATGACGATATTTTAAAGATGAAATGCAGCAAAATATGTTTATTATATTATACAGGTAAAACTTTAACTTCATTTAAATAAACCATATTCTTCACTGGGACTGGCGTGAAGGATAGAATAATTAAACATGTACTACTAAGATATTTCAAGTTCCTTAAACGTTTTGAAGAATCGGCGCTCTAAGCTTACAGATGGCTTAACATCTATTACAGAGCTGATTGTGTGGCGATCGGTTACTTGGAGAAAGAAAAGCAAGGACTGCAGGGGTCAGCCACGCTTATATATATTGAATATAAAACAGAAAGAGAAAATAACGACACAGCTAAAAACGCAGCGGCAAATTTTGACAAAAGTTAAACACTTGTGTCATGAGCATGAGGCGGCTATGCAGTGTCCGCAACGGACGTGGCCATCCACCGTGAATAAGATACCATATTGACATTGGCGGGCGAAGGGGCCACCGATTCTTTCTCTGCCCAGGGCTGCCACAAGCCTAGAGCCGCCCATGAGTACTGCTGCAATAAATAATTTCATCGAAGGTCGCACACAATCACTGCGGCGTGAAACCCATGTTTAATAACGTGCTTTAACTCCTATCATCGTGAAAATGATATCACGTATACATCTCAGTATTTTAGTTATTCAGAGAGCTGTAATATCACTAATGTAATGGATTCTGTGTCCAGTCGGAGGAAGAGAGCCGGTTTAAGAAGCAAGTAGTGAGTCACACACATAGAGCACATAGAAGATCACATACAAAACAAAGCATTTAACGTGCTGCTTTATTTACGATGTGATTTGAGAAACTGGTTAATTAAACGATTTTAAGATGACGTTTATGATGTTCTTCTTTAATGACAAAATAAACTACATGATTAAAGTGGAAATTTCAAGATTGAACTTGACATTTCGTGCTTTTTTCCCCCACTGTGTGCCTTTTTTTCTATGTATTCTAATAAGCTTTCATATGACACTCAGACGGTGGGCTACGACTCGCCTTTTCACGGTAACTGATATCTGAGCTTTCAAGTTTCTCCAACACGCTATGTCACTCGATCAATTTCCTTTTGTTGATTATACCACGGTTTAATTAAACAAATAGCATGTTTTTCCTTTGCCTCCACTTGGTATTCGCTGAAATTCTTATTTTCCCCCGTGCTTTTCCCATTGTCTTTTCACAGAAGGCTGAGCTTAAGGGCGACTTATATTGATTTGCATATTCAAAGAGGCCTAATTCTGGGAGGAGTTGGGGCGGAACATAATGCGCATGCACGAGCGTTAGTTTTCACGCTGACCGGGATTTATGTAGCGGAAGAACGTGGAAGTTGGAGTATGCACAGATTCCTGCATCTGGATTTTTCTGTGCGTAAGCACATTTCGGCTTTTGTGCTTACGCCATGTTATAGTGCGAATTCTACGCACGGCGTTATACATGAGGCCCCTGGTCTCCTGAAGTCCACCGTTGCCTCCTTTGTTTTGCTGACGTTAAAGAAAAATTTTACTATTTATCACTGAGAAGTTTGACCTCATCCATGTAGGCTGCATTATCTTTATTAGTAATCATACATCACTGCTGGGTCAGCAAGTTTGAGTGAAAGAATTTGAATGTGTGAACAAGATAAACTGCAAAGGGATGAGCACACAGATCTAGTGTTAAAGGTAAGACTGTTAGATGTGTATTATCAAAACCAGCAGTATGACATTTACCAGTTGGGAAGTCCTAAATCAGTTACAAATTGTGGAGTTCAGCCCAGGAAAGATGAGTTTTGCTAATGATGGTATTGAATGCCAAGCTAATATCAATAAGCAGAACTCTCACATACTGTAGGAGTGCCTTTTTATTACAATGGTTTACTGCTGTATGGAAGAATGTGGAATTCTATCATCTTTATTATCTGTTTATCCACATAAATGCAAAAGGAAAGCATTTAATATTACCACGTGACCGCTGTCAGCATACCAAACAATTACAATTATATTATCTGTGTCAAGGAGCAATTAAGCTGTTGTGGCATCTAACTGTTCAACTAAAATAATATACACTGCTACGTAAAAGCATTTTTACCCCTAGTAAAACTCATTGTATGAATTTATAACTTGGTAAGCTTTTGAGGCAGCAACTAAATTTTAACATATTTTATACCTACAGTAATGGAAACACCAACATTTCAGTAGTGAAATATTTTCATTGGACCAACAGAGTCAATTTAATGTGCATTTAAACAAAAATAGGCAGGTGAATAAATTTGGGCGCTCCAAAGGAATAATCCCATCAATATTTAGTACAGCCTCCTTTTGCTGAAATAACAGCCTGTAGACGCTTCCTATAGCCACTGACAAATCTCTGTATTCTGGCTGGTGGTATTTTGAACCTTTCTTCCATACAAAATACATCCAGTTCAGTTAGGTTTGATGGGTTCCAAGTGTGGACAGCTTGCTTCAAATCAATCCATACATTTTCAATGATGTTCAGGTCTGGGGACTGGGATGGCCATTCTAGAACATAGTACTTGTGCCTTTGCATGAATTCCTTGGTAGATTTTAAATGGTGCTTTGGATCATTGTTGTGCTGAAACATCCAACCCCAGCGTAACTTCAATTTTGTGACTGACTCTTGAACATTCTTGTCAAAAATCTGCTGATACTGGGACGAATTCATGCAGCCCTCAACTTTAACAAGGTTTCCAGTGCCTGTGGTAGCTACAGTAGGCAGCAAGTTCTTCTCCTGAATGTTGTTGTGTTTTTTTTGCCATGCATAGCGCCTCTAGTTGTGACCCTATAGACTCATCTGTCTACAGTATTTTTTTCCAAAATGTTTCTGGCTTGTCCAGATGCACTTTTGCATACCTCATGTGACTCTTCTTGTGGTGAGTACTCAGAAAAGGCTTTTTGCACATCACCCTACAACTGAGCTGTTCCCAGTGCAAAGTGTGCTGGACATTGGAACGATATACAATGACACCATCAGCAGCCAGATGTTATTGTAGCTCTCTGGAGGTGGTCTGTGGTTTGTCTGTGACCATTCTAACCAGCCTTTGGCTTTGCCTTTCAGAGATTCTTTTTGGCCTACCAGATCTTTCCTTCACAAGCACTGTTCCTAACTACATTACTGACTGTGGAGACAGACAGTCCAAACCTTTGTGATAATTTCTTGTGCCCTTCTCCTATTTCATAATGACGAATTATCTTAGTTTTTAGGTCAGTAGAGAGTTCTGTAGAGGTTCCCGTGTTGCCACTCTCTAAGAGAGAACCAAGTACAAGCACAATTAGCAATTACCTATGTTAAATAATGCTTTTCATGATTGGTTGCATCTGACTTTGTAGTTTAAGATCTAATGAGCTAATCAAAGCAATTTTGTGCTGCACCCTGTCAGCATTAAATGACTTGGTCTTCAAATTAATGCAATTAAAAGGGTGCACAAACATTTGCACATCCCATTTTTTATATTTTATTTCTCATACAACTCAGTAATGCTACAGTGAAAATTTTGGTCTGGTAAGCATCTCCTTGCCTACATTTCTCTAGTAAAAAAATTGCATATTGCTGTGATCTTCTCAGAGCAAATTATCATGCAACCTCAGAGGGGTGCCCAAACTTTTACATAGCAATGTATGTAGTTGTTTGTTATTTTATCAGTAACTTCTGTGTGCCAGATAATCATTTACTTTTCTTATTTTTGCTGGTAACTTTGAGTATGGCTTTTAGATCTTAAAACAGAGACTCTGCAAATTAGTTGTGGCACATAGTAAGGGGGAACCCAAGTATTTGGCCTAGGACATGAAGGGTTGCCAGACAGCAATACTGTATATATGTGTGCATGTGCATGTATGTGTCAGTAAGATAAAGGTGGTCCCCAGTATTTAGTCTGAGAAAGAGATGCTTTGAAATCAATGAACCCTTATTGTCAACGCTTACGTGGTGGCACTTACAGTAAGAGTGTCACAAGGGATTTTAATATTTTGGCATTCCCAACTGTTTGTGCAGAGGGCAACCCTAACTTTTTTTATGCTGTATAGTTGCAAGAACATTTTATTTAATATTCAGTTATGTATGACATTATGTTGTAAGAGGGTATTCTGTATAAAGTGACTTAAGTACGCAAGCAAGCCAGACTTTTTTTCAGTCATTTTTGGTTCCACTGAAAATGATTAGGGCAAATAACACTTGATAACTGAGTTGGCTAAGAATCACCTCCTAGCCTGTTCCATACTAGTCTAAAGATGAAACTTAGAATAATGTAGTGGCTAATAATATAATCAATAATATGTCACATTTAAATCATGTAATTTGTCCTCATTCTTCTTTTCGCCAATGAGAGGCAAAGGAAAAAAATACTAATAATAAAAAAAGGTTATAAAGGTGGTTTCCAAGAAGTTAAAATCAATAATTATTGAAGGTGAATGTGTTTTCTTTTTGTGTTAGTACAGATTTACAGTATTACTTCTTGTTCATCTGCTGAAAAGACCACTTGTTTCGTCATGTGTTCATCTATTGTACATCAATAATAATAATAATAAAAAAAAAACTGCAAACAGCAGATTGATCTGTAACTAACATTTGGTTTTCCAAGCTCTCCCACATTATTCCATACATCCCACCAGTTTCATGGTTAAAGTCCCAGACACTCTACCTGTAGATATATACAACATTCTGTGTGTTTTGTGACATATGTTCTCCATGATTATATCTCAGGGCTGATTATCATAAGTTTTCATGCATAATAATCACAGATTGCTTGATCTCGTCTTGAGTTAATGGTGACTGTGTGGGTTTTGAAAAATTTCCTTTGTTATGTATGCTTTTTTATAAATATTCTGGTTTGATGTTGTCAGGTTTAACAGTCAGGTAGATGTGCATCTTGAGCTGTTTTGTGTGTTTCTTTTACATCTTTGTTTTTTCTACAATCTCAATTTTTCTGTTATCTAAGCATTAATTTTTTTTATGTGCTTCTGCTTCTTTAGTTGTTCGTGTTTGCTTAAATTTTTTATTTTTTCAATGCTGTAGTTTTGGATTTGCATAAAACCCAGAAAATTGATGCATTGCATGTTAGTCAAACATAAAAGTAGGTATTTCATGATAATTGACAATATTACTGATACCACTATTACTACTGAGCAAATTTTTGTGAGGTGTTTGGATTGTTTTGGATTCCTGCCTAAGTCGCTCCTGAATTGTGATCCTGTTCTTCATCTTAGTTGTAGCTAAGGTTATTATAGTTAACGAAAACTAAAATCAAAACTTAAACTATTATTAAAAAAACATTTTCGTAAACTGATATAAAATAATTAACAAAACCTAAATGAAAAACTAAAACTAAACAAAACTATTAAATTAGCTGGGAAGACTAACTGTAATAAAATAATAATTTACTAAAATAATTTTAGTTTTTGTTTTTGAATGAATATTCTTGCTGTTAGTTTTTAACCCTGTGAACGGTGGCTGGTGAAGGAGGGCTGCTGTTCACACAGCATTTGCGGTGACAGAGCAAGCAGAATACGCGGGTAAAGCATGTGGAATAGAAAGTGATTTATGTACCGCCTTTCTTTGCACTTGTTGTACAGTATATCAAGATGTAATTCAAACGTCTGAAACTGGAATGTGATGGTTAACAAAAATGAGTAAGTAACGTTTCAGTTTATTTCTCAGGTGCCTGCTTTTTGTTGACAGTAATTCACCTGCCACTTCGCATACGTATTATCATGAAAAAAATTCGACCTTGAGATTTTGAGAAATTTTGACGTTTTAGACTCCCCAATTCCGAAAGTGTGCGTGTGTAAACACGATAACTCAAAAATGCAACTAGATAGATGGATGAAATTTGGCACGTTGTTGTTACACCAAAATTGTAGATCTCTATTAACTTTTGGGCCAAATCCATCAACCGGAAGTGGTACTTTACCTGAACACATATTCAATTTTTTTTTTATTCATGCAGCTGCAGAGTCCGATTTAATCAACTTTACTTTTATAATAATTGTTCAATATTAATTTGATTTGATTTGTTGTTGATGGTTCTTTAATGTACATAATATAAAAATATAATTGTCTTGCGGTTTATTTCTCAAATAATCATCCCCATATCTGAGTGCATGAGAAAGTCGAGAGGAGACCACTCCCAATTTTTGAAAATAAAACTGCACTGATCGAGAGATTGACTAGGTTGTCATACAAGATCAGCATATTGTTGCTAACCATTCAGTTTTGCTTTAAAAACGTTGTTTAACAATGAAGAGATACAAACCTTGTAAAATTCCCGAGGCTATGTCTCTACTGAACTACAGGTAGGTAGGCAAAGAGAGTCTGCCAAGTGATGAAAAGCTAAGCATACTAATGTGTTTTTGTATTTATGCTATATTTATTAATTTTTTTTAGTTAATATTCATCATTATTAATACCAGATATTGTGAAAAGAATCCAAAGAATGTTTTAAAATATTTGTCCCAATTTTTTCAATGTTTCTCTCTCTCTCAAAAGAGATAGTTGAAATATCATATTCTTTTGTTCTTAACATCAGCCATGTTATACATATTGCATACCAGGGATTTGTCCTGCCTTGCATCCAAACCTGCATAGGTAGGCTCCAGGTTTCTGTGATCATGCTCTGGATTAACAGGTTTAGATAATGTATATATTGTTCCTAATCTCAAATGTTGTCTCTGTCATTTTGTGCCTGTCCATACTCTTATTATCTGCTCTTGCTCTGCTCATTATGGGTTTACTGTTCTTATGGTGGGCTATTCAAGTTTCACTGCCCCTAACCTTGACACTACATGCTTGTTTTTCTGTGTTTCCCTCAACACAGCTAGGTGGGGTCTGCACACTGATTCAAGCCTAAGAGCCTTGTTCTTCCTAAGCCCTCATGATTTTCATGATCACATCTGTCAGAACACAGTAGATTCTGTTTTCTGATTTTTGATCTTTTCAGGCCTGCTGGTGGCAAAATTCTGTCTAAAAATTGTTTGTGCCTGAGATGGAATCAGACATCAATATGGCTGTAAGAAAATAACAAAGCCTAGTAATTGAGATTTTTGAATGCAATATTGAAGGCATTCATTATAAGCACTTTGTGTTTGGAGCAGGATATGTTGTGTGCTGTAGACAGAGTAAAAAAAACCCTCACACCTTAAAGTTCACGTAAATTTCATTACAAATTGGCCCATTCTGGGCAATAAAAGGAAAAGAAAAAAAGTGCCAACAGTCAGTGCAGATTTGTTCAGCACAAATGACATAGAAAATATTTTAAAAATTATAAAATTGTGTAAAATTTTTCATATTCAGGATCTGGTTATGCTTGTTTTTATCAGACAAAAACAAAACCAAATAGTAAACTGTGTTGTGTAGTGTAGTAAGCTTCCACTAACATTAAACTCATATTATATCCAAACCCATTAAGTGTACAGTTCTGTCTCATTGTGACACAAAAACTAAACTCCACAGTAGCTCTTTAACCATACTATAATTACTACAACTAATGAAACTGAAACTAATATATATAAAAATAAAATAGAAATGTTTTTGTAAAATAAAAACTAAACTAACACTAAAAATACATGATGAAGGAAAACTAAAACTAAACTGAATTTCCAAGTAAGGTCAGAAAAAATATAGAAATAAAAACTAATATAAAAATGCAAAACTATAATAACCTTGGTTGTAACAATTGCAAAATCTATACTAATAAAAGGCAAAGCCCTCACTGACTGACTGACTCACTCACTCACTGACTCACTCACTCACTCACTCACTCATCACTAATTCTCCAACTTCCCGTGTAGGTAGAAGGCTGAAATTTGGCAGGCTCATTCCTTACAGCTTCCTTACAAAAGTTGGGCAGGTTTCATTTCGAAATTCTACGCGTAATGGTCATAACTGGAAGGTATTTTTCTCCATTTACTGTAATGGAGTTGAGCTTGAAAGCCGTGGGGGCGGAGTTTCGTGTGACATCATCACGCCGTCCACGTAATCACGTGAACTAACTGTCAACGCACTATGTAGAAAACCAGGAAGAGCTCCAAAATGAGCTGAAGAAAACATGCATTATATAATTGAGAAGGCAGCGAAACAATAAGAAGCGAGCGAGTGACATATACTACCATATTCATCAGTGCAGCTACTTCGGAAACAAAGCAAGGTGTAAACCTAAACTTTAAATTAAGTTAATAGACAGGCTGCCACTGGCGTTTTTCATGCCCACGGGTAATGCGGGATACAAGTTAAATGAGAGGACGCAGGATATAAACGAGAGTATTGATCACTTTGTAACTAAGTTAAAATTGCAGGTGAAGGGGTGTGCTTATGCAAATTACGAGAGACTGTGTTTGTGGGGGATTGACAGTTAAGGCGGGTGGAGGAGTCACGTCATCATATCCCCTCCCATTTACCTCATTTCGCTCTGAGCTGAGCTCCGTGGCTAACGCCGTCTTTCGAAGCAACTTCGTCACACTGCCACCTAAAGTCAAAACTTAAATATATAAACTCAGCGCTGGAATATATAAAGTCAAATCTTGAATATATAAAGTCAGCGTCGGAATATATTGTCATGCTTGGGTCACAGATTTCCACAGAGACACAGGAGGTCGTAGAAACAAGAAGAATTTTTATTCAAACACTGCAAACACATGAGCTTAAACGTGCTCCATGACAAGTCAGAGATGACAGTTCCGCTAGGAGCAGAGAGAGAGAGCGATAAAAGCAAGCAAACAATCAATTTTCAACTGACAGGCGCTGCACAAGGCTTTTAAGTTAGCAGAGTATCGCGCAAGGTTTGCATTACGTGTTATAGCGCAAGTGAGAAAGTAAGGAGTAATGTGAGGGTAGTCTGTGTTTCAGGGGTTGTGGTTTTCCCAGAGGCGTCTGTATCTTCTTGGGGTGCGATCAGCCCTCCAGCTCACACCCTCCCCCTCAGCTTTATTCACATTTCCGTGAATCAAGCGACTCTCTGTACCAGGTTCATTTAGTCTTGATAATACGTCTGCGTTGACGTGTTCAGAACCTGGTCGATGTTTTACTGTGAAACGGTAAAAGTTGTAAGCCCAGAAACCATCTCATGAGGCGAGAGTTTGTATCTTTCTGTCGGTATGACCATTGAAGTGGAGCATGATCAGTTACCAAACTGAAGTTTCGTCCCCACACGTAATAGCGAAGCCCTCCAGCTCACAATATAAAGTAAGCGCTGGAATATATAAAGTCAAAACTTCAATATATAAAGTCATCTTCGGAATATACAAAGTCAGTGCTGCAATATCCATCCATTTCCCAACCAGTTGAATCCGACCACAGGGTCACGGGGGTCTGCTGGAGCCAATCCCAGCCAACACTGGGTGCAAGGCAGGAACCAATCCTGGGCAGGGCAAATGCATCATTTTCAAAACATTAACCGAACGGTGTTTTTTTAATTTATTTTTCTGAATACGTTTTTGTTAACTTACTTCAGTTCAGAGTCGTTTCAATCAATATATTTTGACTTTGAGTTTATATATTCAGGAATGAGTTTATATACTCCGATGTTGACTATATATAATCAGGAATGACTTTATAAATTCCGACGCTGACTTTATATATTCAGGTTTTCACTTTATATATTCCAGCGCTGACTTTATATATTCTGACGCTGACTTTATAAACTCAGCAAAAAAAGAAACGTCCTCTGACTTTCAACTGTTTTTACTTTCAGTAGACTTAATGTGTAAATATTT
>JANRMT010062795.1:13451492-13463830 GCA_026402145.1 Polypterus bichir lapradei
TTCTTATTGTTTCGCTGCCTTCTCAATTATATAATGCATGTTTTCTTCAGCGCTTTTTGGAGCTCTTCCTGGTTTTCTACGTACTGCGTGATTACGTGGGAGGCGTGATGATGTCACACGAAACTCTGCCCCCACGGCTTTCGAGCTCATCTCCATTACAGTAAATGGAGAAAAACAGCTTCCAGTTATGACCATTACGCGTAGAATTTCGAAATGAAACCTGCACAACTTTTGTAAGGAAGCTGTAAGGAATGAACCTGCCAAATTTCAGCCTTCCACCCACACAGGAAGTTGGAGAATTAGTGATGAGTCAGTGAGTGAGTGAGTGAGTGAGTCAGTGAGGGCTTTGCCTTTTATTAGTATAGATATATATATATATATATATATAAAGTGAGATTTTTAAGGGCCCAACAACCCCCAGCACTGACACTCTGCTAACGCAGATATCCAGTCGCTGTCGGTGTAACAGTAAGTTCGTAGGCTCCACACATAACATGTCTGTCGCCCACTGGTTGATGTGGGGAACATTTAAAACCAGCCACTGACCTGGTTGTGTGCTCACTTTCTGTCTCCTTGCTTGTGCAGGAAGCCTATCTGTTCTTTTGATCTGAGAAGGGAGCAAATGCAGGATGACATCATCGTCCCTGCTTGCATGCTGCATGTGTTTAAGTGACAGCTCCCGCTTGAATAAATGTTTTCAGAATGTTCCTGTCTTCACAACAATAAAGCTGATTGTATTGGGGACTTCGGCTCACCTCCTTCTCTCTTGTGCAAGCCTGTGACCCACACATCACAATATATATATCATCAGACATGTCAACTTGAGACATGTTACACGGGAACAGGGTCTGCTAATATTATATGGTAGGATTTGGATGTGACACTGCCACTAACCAGATTTCTGTTTGTTTCAGAGTTTAGAAAAACTATTCAGAGGACCAATGATGTCCCTTCTACCCAGCACAACAGTTGCTCCACCCACGATCTATTTATCTATCAATGTTCCACTTCCAACTCTCTAGATAAAACACATGGCCCAAAGAGTTCTCTTTTACACCAACACCACCAAGGTCTATAGGTAACATGTTCAAAAGTAAATATCTAAAGTGTCGTGTAAAGTGTATATCTATCTATCTATATCTATATATATATATCTATATATATATACATACAGTGCATCTGGAAAGTATTCACAGCGCATCACTTTTTCCACATTTTGTTATGTTACAGCCTTATTCCAAAATGGATAAAATTTATTTTTTTCCTCAGAATTCTACACACAACACCCCATAATGACAACATGAAAAAAGTTTACCTGATATTTTTGCAAAATTATTAAAAATAAAAAAATTGAGAAAGCACATGTACATAAGTATTCACAGCCTTTGCCATGAAGCTCAAAATTGAGCTCAGGTGCATCATGTTTCCCCTGATCAGGGCCGCTGCTGGCCAAATTGGTGCCCTAAGCAGAAATTTACTTTTGTGCCCCCTCCCCCAAATATTACGGAAGTAAAAATAAAATAATAAAAAAAACCACCTACTATAGGGGCCAAAATAGAACTTTATTCAAATAAAAGTAAATACATAAATAAATTGTATCATTTATAAATTACAATTGTAGCTCTACAGCAAAAAATACAAACTAAAATTACACATTAAATAAAACATTTATAATAAATAAAATAAACAATAATAAACTGAAATAAAATCAACACTGTCATCTGCTGGAGCTTTCCAAAGTTCAAAATTTACAAAGGCACACTTCTGCTTTTTCTTGAGGCAAATTCGTAAATGAGCTCTTCATATGATAAAGCCTTTGCTAATTCAGAGTTGATGCTGACAATTGCCAGACCACTCATGCGCTCTTGTGCCATAGATCATGTAAGTGTAACAACTGCATTTACCAGGCCTTTGGTGCCCTTTTCAGGCATTTCTATTAAAATTGTTATGTAAACTGTTAATTTTGTATTAGATTATGTATTTTAACACTGTTATTTAATGACACCATATGGTCATTATTAATCAATTTTCATAATTGCCATAATTGTGTTTTAATATAATGCATTTTAAGTCATTTTGTTTATTTAGATCTGCTTGTATTCATATTACGAAAGATGCGTTAGTTGTGAAATTATTACCGACATTAAAACACATTATTAATGTCGACAGAATAAAATAAAGTTTCACAGGATTATGAACGTACCTGAAAGTGATGCATGGGCTTCATCTTGGACTTTTGTTTTCTTTCGTTTCTCGGCGCCGGACTGTTGATGTCTCTTTCCAGGACCAGGCATATTGTTCAATTATTATAATTTTTGGCCAAATAGGCAGCCGTAACAGAGGTGAGGGCGCGCGCGTCATCACGTGTGCTTAGCCTACTCTGCGTTCACCGTAAAATGCAATATATACGTTCATATTTTTGTTTATTTGTATATGTATATTATTAATATTAATTTATTATTATAATATATAAAAACGATTTTTTTGAGCAGCTGGGATGGTGCCCCCCTGGGAGTTGGTGCCCTACGCAGACGGCGTACTCTGCGTATAGGGAGCGGCGGTACTGCCCCTGATCATCCTTGAGATGTTTCTGCAGCTTAATTGGAGTCCACCTGTGGTAAATTCAGTTGATTGGACATGATTTGGAAAGGCACACACCTGTCTATATAAGGTCCCACAGTTGTCAGTTCATTTCAGAGCACAAACCAAGCATGAAGTCAAAGGAATTGTCTGTAGACCTCAGAGACAGGATTGTCTCGAGGCACAAATCTGGGGAAGGCTACAGAAAAATTTCTACTGCTTTGAAGGTCCCAATGAGCACAGTGGCCTTCATCATCCGTAAGTGGAAGAAGTTCGAAACCACCAGGACTCTTCCTAGAGCTGGCTGTCCATCTAAACTGAGTGATCGGGGGAGAAGGGTCTTAGTCAGGGAGGTGACAAGAACCCGATGGTCACTCTGTCAGAGCTCCAGAGGTCCTCTGTGGAGAGAGGAGAACCTTTCAGAAGGACAACCATCTCTGCAGCAATCCACCAATCAGGCCTGTATGGTAGAGTGTCCAGATGGAAGCCACTCTTTAGTAAAAGGCACATGGCAGCCCACCTGGAGTTTGCCAAAAGGCACCTGAAGGACTCTCAGACCATGAGAAACAAAATTATCTGGTCTGATGAGACAAAGATTGAACTCTTTGGTGTGAATGCCAGGCGTCACGTTTGGAGGAAACCAGGCACCGCTCATCACCAGGCCAATACCATCCCTACAGTGAAGCATGGTGGTGGCAGCATCATGCTGTGGAGATGTTTTTCAGCGGCAGGAACTGGGAGACTAGTCAGGATAAAGGGAAAGATGACTGCTGCAATGTACAGAGACATCCTGGATGAAAACCTGCTCCAGAGCGCTCCTGACCTCAGACCGGGGCGACGGTTCATCTCTCAGCAGGACAACGACCCTAAGCACACAGCCAAGATATCAAAGGAGTGGCTTCAGGACAACTCTGTGAATGTCCTTGAGTGGCCCAGCCAGAGCCCAGACTTAAATCCGATTGAACATCTCTGGAGAGATCTTAAAATGGCTGTGCTCCAACGCTTCCCATCCAACCTGATGGAGCTTGAGAGGTGCTGCAAACAGGAATGGGCGAAACTGGCCAAGGATAGGTGTGCCAAGCTTGTGGCATCATATTCAAAAAGACTTGAGGCTGTAATTGCTGCCAAAGGTGCAACGACAAAGTATTGAGCAAAGGCTGTGAATACATATGTACAAGTAATTTCTCAGTTTTTCTATTTTTAATAAATTTGCAAAAACCTCAAATAAACTTTTTTCACATTGTCATTATTATGTCATCCGGTTGTAATATGACAAAGCTGTGCGCTTAGCTTACTCTTGAGCATGCAACGTGCAGTTGGCCATGTGAACAGCAATCTTGTTTCAAATCTCACACCTTGGATTGCTGCTGTCAGAATCGGTTTGAGTTTCATGGTTTGTTTCAATTACGACAGTATTTGCAGGACTTGTTGTGTTGAAGTAACATTCGGCATCTGTCAAGCGTTATAAGCATACAACCGGTTTCATCGATAACTTCACATCCAGCATTTGAGAGTTTAAACATTCATAAACATCAAAGTGTCCACTACTGAAATCGTCACCTATGAGTCTAAGATGTTTAAGAGGCACTGGCAGTTGTCGAAAGGTGTAAAATATTTGGCCATTTCGGTACACTTGAAAGCGACAACCGAACAATTCAGCGGTAGCCATGGTGATCATCTCGATAGACATGTTAATGTGGGTACGGTTGGAATGATAAAGGAAATGGGTACCTGAACAATGTAAAGTAAGTCTAAAATACCTAAACAATAATTGTAACAAATGAACAATAAAACAGCGGAGAAGCCATGGATTAAATAAAAAGGCTGTAGTTATCAGCAGGGAGACGTGAATCCCGTGGCGAAGCAAGGAAGGGAATGTAGAGACCGGAGCGACGGACGGCCTTATATAGGCAGGCAGCCAACAACGTGGGAGGTGTTGGGATGGGGGACCCAACGCCGCCTCACATGGTGACCGAGCTGCAGGCTATGGACGTATATATGTACGTAAGTAGGATTCAGTTAGTGTTGGGAACCCGCGTAACAAATTTCTTGAAGATGGGTCCATAAGTAACAAAGACCGTTGAAAAGTTCAATATGGCGGCTGACAGTGGCATCATACCACCGAAATAAGTATGCACATGGGTTTCAGTTAGTGCAGGGAAGCCGCCTACCAAATTTCGAGAAGATGGGGCCATAAATAAGAAAGTTCAACATGGTGGACGTTGTTGACCGTTATGACCATTACGCGTAGAATTTCGAAATGAAACCTGCTTAACTTTTGTAAGTAAGCTGTAAGGAATGAGTCTGCCAAATTTCAGCCTTCTACCTACAGGGAAGTTGGAGAATTAGTGACGTTTGGAAAATTAAATATGGCGGCCGACAGTGGCGTCATACCACCGAAATAAGTACGTACATCGGTTTTGGTTAGCGCAGGGAAGCCACCTACCAAATTTCGTGAAGATGGGGTCAGCCTTCTACTTACACGGGAAGTTTGAAAATTGGTGACATTGGAAAGTTCAATATGGCGGCCGGCAGTGGCGTCATACCATCGAAATAAGTAAGTACATCGGTTTCGGTTAGCGCAGGGAAGCCGCCTACCAAATTTCGTGAAGATGGGGCCATAAATAAGAAAGTTCAACATGGCGGACGTTGTCGACCGTTATGACCGTTACGTGTAGAATTTCGAAATGAAACTTGCTTAACTTTTGTAAGTAAGCTGTAAGGAATGAGCCTGCCAAATTTCAGCTTTCTACCTACATGGGAAGTTGGAGAATTAGTGATGAGTCAGTGAGTCAGTCAGTGAGGGCTTTGCCTTTTATTATTATACTAGCAAAATACCCGCGCTTCGCAGCGGCGAAGTACTGCATTAAAATTTTTATTAAGAAGTAAATTTAACCTTTTTAAACTGAGGGAAAATATGCCAATAATTATTTGTTAAGGATCTCTTTGTATACCACATTGTGAGTTCGGCCATCCGGTTGTAACATGACCAAGCTGTGCGCTGAGCTTACTCTTGAGCATGCAACTTACAGTTGGCCATGTGAACAGTAATCTTGTCTCAAATCTCACAGCTTGGATTGCTGCTGTCATAATCAGTTTGAGGTTCATGGTTTGTTTCAATTACGACAGTATTTGCAGGACTTGTGTTGAAGTGACATTCGGCATCTGTCAAGCGTTGTAAGCTTACAACCGGTTTTATCGATAACTTCACATCCAGCTTTTGAGAGTTTAAACATTCATAAACATCAAAGTGTCCACTACTGAAATCGTCACCTGTGAATGTAAGATGTTTAAGAGGCATTGGCGGTTGTCGAAAGGTGTAAAATATTTGACCATTTCGGTACACTTGAAAGCACCAACCGAACAATTCAGCGGCAGCCATCAACTCACATGCAGAACCATAGGTGAAGGGCTTAAGCATTTCACTCTTCTAGTGCTCCTGTGTAGTATAATTATCTCCTGTACCGTCATCAGTCCACACCTTGAACCTGTCCCAGTCATTCAATACATAAGACACAATGTTCTTCCGGATATCAAGAGTGAGCCTGATATGGCCGTGCAATATGTAACACAGAGAATGGAAAAGGTAGGTGCCATCTCCGGGCAAGGAAACCACTCGGTAAGTGACAGTTCTTTGATCGATGGTGATTACCTCGATAGACATGGTAATGGGGGGTTGGAATGATGAAGGAAATGGGTACCTGAGTAACGTAAAGTAAGTGTAAAATACCTATACAATAACTATAATTGTAATAAACAAACAATAAAACAGCGGAGAAGCCGTGGATTAAACAAAAAGGCTGTAGTTATCAGCAGGGAGACGTGAATCCCGTGGCGAAGCAAGGAAGGGAATGTAGAGACTGGAGCGATGGACGGCCTTATATAGGCAGGCAGCCAACAACGTGGGAGGCGTTGGGATGGGGGACCCAACGCCGCCTCACATGGTGACCAAGCTGCAGGCTATGGACGTATATATGTACGTAAGTAGGATTCAGTTAGCGTTGGGAACCCGTGTACCAAATTTCTTGAAGATGGGCCCATAAGTAACAAAGACTGTTGAAAAGTTCAATATGGCGGCCGACAGTGGCATCATACCACTGAAATAAGTACGTACATTGGTTTCGGTTAGCGCAGGGAAGCTGCCTACCAAATTTCGTGAAGATGGGGCCATGAATAAGAAAGTTCAATATGGCGGACGTTGTTGATCATTATGACCATTACGCGTAGAATTTCGAAATGAAACCTGCTTAACTTTTGTAAGTAAGCTGTAAGGAATGGGCCTACCAAATTTCAGCCTTCTACCTACACGGGAAGTTGGAGAATTAGTGACGTTTGGAAAATTCAATATGGCGGCCAACAGTGGCGTCATACCATCGAAATAAGTACGTACATCGGTTTCGGTTAGCGCAGGGAAGTCACCTACCAAATTTCGTGAAGATGGGGTCAGCCTTCTACCTACACGGGAAGTTTGAAAATTGGTGACGTTGGAAAGTTCAATATGGCGGCTGACAGTGGCGTCATACCATCGAAATAAGTACATACATCGGTTTCGGTTAGTGCAGGGAAGCCGCCTACCAAATTTCGTGAAGATGGGGCCATAAATGAGAAAGTTCAACATGGCGGACGTTGTCGACCGTTATCGACCGTTATGACCGTTACGTGTAGAATTTCGAAATGAAACCTGCTTAACTTTTGTAAGTAAGCTGTAAGTAATGAGCCTGCCAAATTTCAGCATTCTACCTACATGGGAAGTTGGAGAATTAGTGATGAGTCAGTCAGTCAGTCAGTCAGTCAGTCAGTGAGTGAGTGAGGGCTTTGCCTTTTATTATTATAGATATATACACTGCAGGGCTGCAGGGGGAGCTCTTGAGCAGGCCCAAACCCCAAAAGAATGTGCAAAAAACAACAAAAAAGGGGATTTGCTGAGGCTGGACAGAATAGCTATTAATAAAGAATAAATAAAAGGAAAGAAACACAATACATAACAAAACTAGACTCAGTCAGGTTTATCCTTTTTAATCCCACCTTGTCCTTGACTTCCCTCATTCCAAATGAACCTTTGTGACTGATCCGCTCCCAAATCAAAACTCACCTAGGTGAGGGTAGAAGGAATTTTTCTGAAGGGCTACACAAGACCACTTCTAGGATCATCGTATTTTCCTGAAACTTTGCAGGAAATACAGTCTTCTCCTAAAAGTGTTAGAAGCCTCCTGCTTCTCCTGAGTGGTCCTGGGAAGTAATGATTGGCTTCTTTTCCTTCTCTAGACACCTTTACTATTTTGAATAGGACTTTCTCCACCTATTGCAGAGCAGGTTGGCCTTCCATCCAGGCAGTCATCCAGGTCAGCTCCCAGATGGCAAAAAAGGCCCCTTAGTTCAACACTTCCTGCTTTGCTTAACTATATATAGAACATATGACTATATATAGGACCGTATATAGGACTATATATAGGAGCCAAAGGCACCATGATGGAGACAAATAGAATGAGGCCAAGAAGGAGGCTGAAGATACTGTGGTTGGAGATGATGGTAGTAGATGACATGAGAAGAATGGATCTCATCACAATGAATGTTCAGGATTGCAGTGATAGAAGAAACTTTTCTGTGGATACTTGCAGGTTATGCTAACTGGTGACTCCAAATTGTCTAAGCATGGCAATTTTCCTTAATGAACTTGTGCCCTATCAAGTGTTGGCTCCTGTCTTGCACCCAATGCTGCCATTGCAGACTTTGGTCCCTCATGACCCTGAATTCGGATTAAGAAAGTGTGAAAATGAATGGATGGATGGATACACAGAAAAGGAGAACAACTTCACTTTCTGCTCCGCCCACTATTCTGTTAGATTGTGGCCTTCTAATATTGTTACATTAAATAAGTTTTGCTAAAGCCTTCTGTCAGTCCTCATTAACTCCTCAGAGTAATTACCTCTTGGGCACTATTTGAACAATTGGTGTATACCACTTCCTTCTTGCTAACAGGCAAAGCAGCTTTCTAGCCCTGTGATGTGCTTGGTGTTCTCTACTTTATGATGTGATATTTATTCCACATGTTCTTTGCAACAAAGGTGAATGCAGCATTGTTCCTTGAATATAATGGTGGTTCATTGCAGAAAACAAATATATAATAAATATGTAACTTAAATAAATTGCATGACATTGGCCTAGTTACATTTTTTTTTGATGGGCTCCGATGAAAAGGAAGTAAGCTTGTCAACTTTGCAGTTGATTAAAAATAATGTTTTGTAAAATACACTTTACTTAAACTGTATGCTCAATTAATAATAATTTTCACAGATCTCAACTTAATGTATAGTATATTTTCTAACATAGTCCACTTTTGTTTTTTCACCACATTTTAAATATAAAATGATAATTAGACAGTTATTGAATCTTATTGTAGCTGTGACTTATTGCTCAGAGCACCGCAAACTTCCTCCCAGCAGCACAGCTACTGAAGCCATTTCTTAGAAAACAAGCACAGGAAACGTACCTGGTCGATGGCTCACAAGGCTGAACTTACACAGAGGAATTATTGTATTTCTAAGCCAAACAAGAAGAAAAATTCAGATGAGGCTTTGGAAGCTTTCACAAGTCAGAAGACTGTTTTCATCCACCTTACAAGTAGAAAAAAATAAAAAATATCTTCACAGATGCCAAGCATTCAGTTTTGGTGACAAAACAGCATCCACCTCTGGATTAGCAAGAGTCCTTTAATAGGAATAATATCTGTCTTTGTTACACATTTTGAACCGTGTTTTGAGATGTTGATGAAAAAAATAAGACTTTGTAATGAATATACATTAGTATAACACTGGCTTTGGGATCAACAGGGGTGCTATGGTCCCAAAAACAATCTTTTTTAAGTTTGTATCCATTTAAATGAATATAAATGAATGGACTGCGGTGGGTTGGCACCCTGCCCGGGATTGGTTCCTGCCTTGTGCCCTGTGTTGGCTGGGATTGGCTCCAGCAGACCCCCGTGACCCTGTGTTCAGATTCAGTGGGTTGGAAAATGGATGGATGGATAAAGAAATGGAGGAGCTTGCCAAAACCTAGTCAAATGGACAATTATCCATGGGATTGTTCAGTCATAATGCTGGTGCTTTGCCTTTCTGAATACAACATGTGCACTGAGGGCTGAAATTACCCTGTCATTGGAAACTCGCGGTCTGCAATGCTGGAATCCTTCAGTACAAATCTTCATTTTTACATGACGTAGCTACCACTACAGTTACCACTAACCAAAATTAGCCCTGGTGACAGCCAGTATGACCGATAAAACATCTTCATTTATTTAATATCTCCAAGTGGAAACCTGTGAAGTAGTAAAAAGATTCCAGGAAGAGCTCTTAGCTAAATTTAACTAATACTCATTAAGAAATAGGGGTGTCAAACTCAATTGCTTGAGGTCCACTGTGGAGGCAGGTTTTATTCCAGACATTTCTTAATTAGTAACCAAGTTCCTGCTGCTATTGGAACAACAGACCGCTTTTGCCTTCATTTTAATTGGATTCATTAGGATTCAGAACCTGGTTTCTTTTTTCCTTAACTAGCAGCCAAACAATAATGAGATGCAAACTTTATTTACAGTATAGGGCAGTGATATTGACAAAAATCCAGGGTGATTCAAAATAACAGAACACTTTCTAAAATGTACTAGTCATATGAAGATGTCATCTAAACCAGTGTTTCTTAAACTATGGGTCGTCATGTGATGTTTAAATGTGGGTCATGCTGAGTCTTAATTGTACTGAATAGGAAAGGGTCACAAATGGTTTGCAGTGCCATGCAATGGGTCACCACGAGCAATGGGAAACCGCTGCCCCCCAGGGATGGTGATAGGAGGTAATGGTGAAGCTACAAAGCAATTGTGGGTTGTGAAGACACAAAAGAGGCAAAAATTGGGCTGCAAGAAAAAAAAGTGTAAGAATCATTGGTCTAAACTAAAATGTAAAGGCATTCTCAGTTTTTCTCTTAATCTTCTAAATGCTCAATATGGAACCCTCATGTCACAAAGCATAATTCTGTATTCTAATTCACCTCAGACCATTTGTAGACACAGCAACCATTATGTGTTTCTTCATTTTTCCAGCAAAATCTGGAAAAAAAGAACTGGTAACAATTTGGTGCATACTACATGTTCATATCATATCAGTCAATGATTAAGACATTTTTCAGCGTGTTCAGTTCTTGTAGAATCACCCTGCATAAATTACAACTTTAAAAATACTCACTAGGAAATTGGATACAAATGTACTGGCCAAAGTCATACAGATCTTCTCAAAGACAAACTATGTTAGGAGTCAGTGTATTGGGGTGGAAAATGTTCTTTTTACAGTTTGCTAAATAAGAATTGTTACATTAAATTTGTGTGAATATTAGGATTATTATAGAACTAGCAGAATACCTGCGGTTCGCAGCGGAGAAGTAGTGTGTTAAAGAAGTTATGAAAAAGAAAAGGAAATATTTTAAAAATAACGTAACATGATTGACAATGTAATTGTTTTGTCATTGTCATGAGTGTTGCTGGCATATATATATACAGTAATTCCTCGCTATATCGCGCTTCGACTTTCGCGGCTTCACTCTATCGCGGATTTTATATGAAAGCATAACTAAATATATAACGCGGATTTTTCGCTGCTTCGCGGGTTCTGCGGACAATGTGTCTTTTTACTTCCTGTATATGCTTCCTCAGTTGGTTTGCCCAGTTGATTTCATACAAGGGACGCTATTGGCGGATGGCTGAGAAGCTAACCAATCAGAGCACGCAGTTAAGTTCTCCTGACTGAGAAGCTAACCAATCAGAGCACGCAGGAGCCATGCAGTGTTAACCAGGAAGTCTCATCTCGCTCATTCAGCATCAACGTGCTTCGCTGTGTAAAGAGTTGTGCTCTTTAGTGTTTATCTTTGTGCATAGTCAAGCCCTTCATTATGGCTCCAAAACAATCTGCTACTGCTTCAGGTGCCGTGCCCAAGCGCAAGAAGAAGATGTTAACGATTGCCGAAAAGGTAAACGTTTTGGATTTGTTGAAGGCTACGATTCTTTTTATTTAAAAAGTAGGAAAGGAATATAAGATCTACGGCTGCAGCGTCCTTTTAACCAGGGTGCAAAACGAGTTGTAAGTGGATGTAATAAGGCAGTAGTCTGGATGGAATCTGCTTTAGGGATTTGGATTGAAAACTGCCAGAAGAAGAACAACGGCAGTGCTACACAATCGCCTGAAGTGGCTCCTTTACAAGGGCTGTAACGCTCTCCTTTGTTGTGCAGTAAAATTAAACTCATTGTTATCGGACAAGTCATCGTGTCATTGTTGGTGAGTAACCATAAATAATTAATACATTTACTGTATACTATTTTTCTTGCAATGTACGTATTTATTGCTGGTGACCTGTCTATCGTAATGGCTGTAACATATGTGATATCGGAGACACTCAATATCTTTAAAATAATATTTAGGTTTTACTGTATATAAACAGTGTGTGTTTATATACATAATTTCAATGAATCTTACCTAATATCTAAGAGAATACAAAGGGATTATGCTGTATAACGCTGCGGGGAATATTTATAAACAGTGCGGGAGAGTTTATAAGGGCTTAAAATATATAAAAATAACCATACAAACATATGGTTTCTACTTCGCGGATTTTCACCTATCGCGGGGGGGTCTGGAACGCAACCCCCGCGATGGAGGAGGGATTACTGTATAATATAATATAATATAATATAATATAATATAATATAATATAATATA
>JANRMT010062795.1:13474835-13484913 GCA_026402145.1 Polypterus bichir lapradei
TTCCTTTTCTTTTTCATAACTTCTTTAACACAGTACTTCTCCGCTGCGAAGCGCGGGTATTCTGCTAGTAAATAAATAATAGAGAAATTATAAGTGTATGATAATAGTTGTTTAAGACATGTGTAAACAATGACAGGCCAGAATGTTTCACAGCAGAAGGATATCAAAGAATGTCAAAGTGCAGTGTGCAAAATATTAAAGGTCAGTATGAGATTTTCAGTTCTTTTTCTACATGCACACTAGTCTTTGCAGGAAAGTGGCTTGCATGTATAAAAGTTTTGTATTTAGAGGTGGTTGAGGCAGTGTGGAAGATCCCGGGGGCATCATAGTGTTAAGGAGTCTGCAGTATCTTTTCTTGGATGGCAGAAGTGTGAAAAGTCCATGTGAGGGGTGTAAGGAGTCCTGCACAATGCTGCAGGCCTTGTGGACACTGCGTTTGTAAAACATGTCCTGTAGTGAAGGGAGAAGCACCCCAATAATGTTCTCTGCTGTCTACACTATCCTTTGCAGGTGCTTGCGGTTGGATATGTTGCAGTTGCCATACCAGACAGTGATGCAGCTGGTCAGAACACTCTCAATGGTGTCTCTGTAGAAAATGGTGAGGATGGAAGGGGGAAGACTTGCTCGCTTCAGCCACCTCAGGAAGTGTAGTCTCTGCTGGGCTTTCTTGATTAGTGATGAGGTGTTATGGGTCCATGTAAGTTCCCCAGTTATGTGCACACCAAGGAACTTGGTACTCCTAACAGTCTCCACATCTAAACCATTGATGCTGAGTGGGATGTGGGAAGGATCTGTCACTCTCTGGTGGCTAATAATAATATATAATGTAAAAACTAACATACTGTGAATGTATTGTTACAATAAGCAGTTAAGGTAAACAAGTACATTTTTGCATAATTGAAAGGTATCACAGAAAGGGTTGACACAAAGGCAAAATGTGGGGGACTTACAGCAGCAGAGAAGAAAGCAAACTCTGACTGGAGCTCACTAAGATAATAATGCAACCTCTCACGAATGTCACTGGATCAGCAGCTAAGATCCAGGGTATAGAAGAGAGAAGAAAAAGACCATGACTACTATATATTTCCCAACTGTTCTTAGTCTTAATGTTTAGAGCTCTGTTACATTACTTAAGATCTCTACAGCTTAATACTGAACACTTAAAAAGACCCCACTTGTATGAGATTTGTGCATTTGTCATTTCTCCATCCTGGTTATGAGGATAAGTACTTCTACAAAAGTTAGTATCTGTTGTGTCAAAGCCAGGGTTGATTATTCCTAATTGAATTTGTTTTCTTAATGTTTGTAAGTATATACTTTCTTTGCAAATGTGCTTCTGTTTGTGTGCTTTGTGGTTGGAGCCCCAGGAGGCAGGACCACCCTGATGTCACTGCTTGCTGAGATCACTTCCCCAACTTTATTTCTGTCTGTGAAGAGGTCTCAGTAGTGTTTTCATTGAAGTCATTTATAGTGCATTTGAGTATTGCCATTTTTTTCCCTGTTATTTGGTCATTTTGCTACTGCTTTTGGATTTTGATTTCTGAATAAGTGTATTGGGACTTGTTCACCATAGGATTGTCTTTTGGCAACTCCTTTCTGTCTTTTGAGCACCTTTTCATTATTCCATACCATACTATACCATTTTCTAAACAATGAGCAGGGTTGCAGTAGGCTAGAGCCTATCCCAGCAATCAATATTTCTCATTTATAAGGGATTGGTATTGCCTATGTCCATGGTTTTTCCCTATTGTGAAGTACAGTAATCCCTCCTCAATCGCGGGGATTGCGTTCCAGACACCCCCGCGATAGGTGAAAATCCGCGAAGTAGAAACCATATGTTTGTATGGTTATATGGTTATTTTTATATATTTTAAGCCCTTATAAACTCTCCCACACTGTTTATAAATATTCCCCGCAGAGTTATACAGCATAATCCCTTTGTATTCTCTTAGATATTAGGTAAGATTCATTGCAATTATGTTTATAAACACACTGTTTATATACAGTAAAACCTAAATATTATTTTAAAGATATTGAGTGTCTCCGATATCACATATGTTACAGCCATTACGATAGACAGGCCACCAGCAATAAATACGTACAATGCAAGAAAAATAGTATACAGTAAATGTGTGTACAGTGACACTAAACGTACGTACATGTAGTAAGCACTGTAAGAAGAAAATTAATTATAGTTACTCACCAACAATGACACGATGACTTGTCCGATAACAATGAGTTTAATTTTACTGCACAACAAAGGAGAGCGTTACAGCCCTTGTAAAGGAGCCACTTCAGGCGATTGTGTAGCACTGCCGTTGTTCTTCTTCTGGCAGTCTTCAATCCAAATCCCTAAAGCAGATTCCATCCAGACTACTGCCTTATTACATCCACTTACAACTCGTTTTGCACCCTGGTTAAAAGGACACTGCAGCCGTAGATCTTATATTCCTTTCCTACTTTTTAAATAAAAAGAATCGTAGCCTTCAACAAATCCAAAACGTTTACCTTTTCGGCAATCGTTAACATCTTCTTCTTGCGCTTGGGCACGGCACCTGAAGCAGTAGCAGATTGTTTTGGAGCCATAATGAAGGGCTTGACTATGCACAAAGATAAACACTAAAGAGCACAACTCTTTACACAGCGAAACACGTTGATGCTGAATGAGCGAGATGAGACTTCCTGGTTAACACTGCATTCAGCACGCAGGAGCTCAACTGCGTGCTCTGATTGGTTAGCTTCTCAGTCAGGAGAACTTAACTGCGTGCTCTGATTGGTTAGCTTCTCAGCCATCCGCCAATAGCGTCCCTTGTATGAAATCAACTGGGCAAACCAACTGAGGAAGCATATACAGGAAGTAAAAAGACACATTGTCCGCAGAACCCGCGAAGCAGCGAAAAATCCGCGTTATATATTTAGTTATGCTTTCATATAAAATCCGCGATAGAGTGAAGCCGCGAAAGTCGAAGCACGATATAGCGAGGGATTACTGTATTCTGTGACATTTAAGTTTATTTTTGAGCTTTAATTCACTTTCTCTATTTTGGGGTAAAGCTGAAGCCTGCTGTTAATAGTTGGGAGTAAACTGGACTAGGTGAGCCTAATCTTATCCAGGCCTGCCCTTATGGTCTGTTTGGATGCCTCACCCTCTTTTTTCATGTCTGTAATTCCTAAAAGTGACAGATATCTAAAAGTAAGCATACAATGGTGTTGATTCAGGCTTGTGAGTCCAAAGGGTTTATCTATATGAGTATTTGGTGGATTGAAGAACCACACAAAAATTTTATACAGGGGAGACAACAAGAGGAACATTTGTCTTCACATCAATACAAGGTGCCTGTTTAGCATTGTGTAGCATCTTTGGATTGGTGCGGGACCAAGGGTGTACTGAGGAACACTCACACTATTCCACCTCCTCAGGAAAGCTTATATCAGAGCTTAAAATGATGACTCTAGTCAGTAACTGAACTTATTGTAAGGAAAAGTAGCTTGCATTGGTGGTATTTTCATGAAGAAAAAAAATTATGGGTTCAGAGAAATGTATCAGTTCTGTCTTAAGCATATTTTGTAGAGCCAAATTAGGTTTATGACAATGTAGCCCATGGCATCTTGGGATGGGTGTTGTGAGAATTTGGGGTTCAGAGCAGCTGTTACAAACCATTTTCACCCTGTACTTGCAAAGCCAGAGTTATGTCCACATTCCTGGCTTTAAGTCAAATCCATTTAAGATGGGTGTAGCATTCTTGCTTTCAGAGATTGAAGGTTTGGCACCTGCGGATTGCATCCCAGAAGTCTGTGTATAATGCTAACCTATAAGCCTCATCTTATTTTCATTTCATTCATGCATGGATAGCCTGTACAGAATTTAGGTTTGGGGATATTTGTGCCAGATTAACTTTATTATAAATAAATACAGAGTATTGTACATAAGAAGTAATATTGTTAGATTTGAATACACAATGGGTGGTTTGAAACTTGCAACTACATGATATGAGGAGCACTTAGGAGTCATACTGGACTCATCATCATCTGCATCCAGACTGTGTGCAGAAGTGATCAAAAAGGCTAATAGATTATTAGGTTATATATCACAGTGTGTGGAGTACAAGTCAAGGGAGGTAATACCTAAACTTTATAACACATTAGGGAGACCTCACCAGAGTACTATGTATGTACTTTGGTCTCCATGGTACAAGAAAGACATAGCAGTGCAAGAGAAAGTCCAAAGCAACTATCTGATTCCAGGACTAAAAGAGGTATAAGCTCTGAGGAGAGACTGAAGGAGCTAAACTCTTTTAGTTTAAACAGAAATTAAGAGGAAGATACACTCTTTTTTCTTGCCATATTTGTTTATTAAATAGGTTTGCCAGATGTGACTGTTGTGACCTTGTGATTTTAATTCTCTATTTTAAGATGGAGCATCAAAGAATGAAAAAGGAAAGACGTGGGTGTGGTACAAGCACTTGGACATTTTCCTCTTCTGACCCTAGAACAGTGGACTGGAACCCAGAAAAAAAGCTGTGCTCTTTTTTAATTTTTTTTATAAAGTTGTGTACTTTTTTTAATGTTATTATTAACATTTCTGTGCATTTCTGGATATGTAAATTCATAATATGTGATCATTTCTGTAATGAATCATTAACATTATAAAAACTTTTTAGCATTTTTTTTGAAAATCATTGGCCATGATTTTGGTCTTTGGAAGTCGTGTTGGATGTCAACAGTGTTACAATGGTTCATAAATCAGCAGCATGAGGAAATTGTCATCCAGGTATTGACTTCTACTAACTAACTGTCTAAGTGTCTCAAGTTTTGAAATAAGACTACAATTCAAAAGACCACAATTTTGGTTTACATACTTGTTTTGATAAAAGATAAATTGTTTGTTTTTCTGGTTTCTTCTTCTGATTCGTCATTATTTGCCCTTGTGGACAGTTTATAAGCAATATCATCAACTCAGGTCCTTTGCTCTCACTTCTTCTGGACTTCCAGCTCAGAAAGCCAAAGACACAGGAAGTCATTGTCGTTTGAAGGACTAACAGAGCATGAGGCAAAACTCATGGGGTTACCATTGGTACTCCAACCATTTTTGTGTATTCTTTAACAATGGCTCTTTTATATATGTTAATTATTGATGTTCATATAAAATGCATGGCACCCAGGTTATCTGACACTGAAGTCTCAAATAGGCTTCACCAAATACCATCCGAATATATAAATATTTTTTTTTAAATGTTAAACCTTGACACATTGTATAACCAACAAGTTTATTGATCTGCCACCGTTAATCTATGAAACATATTGTTATTCACTAACTACAGCACTCTAGGCTGGTGACTAAACCCATTTTTCCCTAAACTTCCCCTGACAGAATATTCAGACAGTGCTGACAACCACTTCCACTTAGTGAATTGCAAGACTACTGGAGAAGAAACTTTAAAAGATCATGATAGATGGGTTTTCCCTGATGTTGCACAGTCCCCCGTCATCCTGTTTTTTTAAAGCTCTGCATTTGGCCAGATAATTGACAAGTTCAGTAACACAGTCCCACTAATCTCCCGACAGGTGTTTCACAGCAGCAGTGGTGAACCTCAAGCAGAGCCCAGCTGGTTTCCAAATCCACATCGCACTCAAGGCTTGGAAGCCATCCCTGCAGCTGCTTCTTTCAGCCAGCATCCTACTCAGCCCAGCCTCAAGCCAACAGGGGGTGGCTAACACAGGAGGGAGGGTAGAGAAGGGGGGAAGCTGGAAGTTCTTTTAGCTCACATGCTAACCCTCAAGAGGCAAGCAAGTACAGCTGATAGTCCCAGGCTTTGAAAAAATGGTTTCATAAATAAAATATTTTAGCAGTATACAATGAGACAATGAAAATAAGCAAAGTAGATTCATTCAGCTATTCTTAGAACATGTGAAGACTGGTCCCACAGCCAAATCAGTCCCCTCCTCTGCCCTATTCCTGCCTGGTCGTCTTCCAGAGCACTATGACCTTCTGAAGGAAGCAGAAATAAAAATCAGTAACAGGCAGATGGTCTCATTACTTGTGACATCTTAGGAAATCAATCAGAAACAATAACCCTTTACTGTTTAGAAATTGGTTGCTCAAAGCATGTTATATTTGTACCAGAGGACAACACCATCCTGTCTCTCAAATGTGTATCATCTTTACTTGTACTCCTGTCAACAATGTTGATTGCATATCAGGACTTTATTACTTGATAGCCTTAAAGCAGGTTAATAATAACTGTGTGATTTCCTTTGAATGTACCTTTCATTTCTAGGAATAAGAACTGACTCACTCTTCCTTTGAAAAGTAGCTTTTGCGATTCTCATCTCTGAATGGGAAGTGGGCAGCACGGATGACTAAATTATATAATAGAATGTGTCAATAAATTCATAATTATATTTGTATACAGAAAGAATTGCAATATTCTTATCTCTGTCGATCAAGAGACACAAGGCATTGTCAAAAAAAAAATCTGTACTCACATGTTGATGTGTATAACACAGAAAAACATTATACCGTTTATCACACGCTCTGTTGTTAATATTGCATTTCCTTTCTGATTTTAAGGAGTAAAATATTCAGATAAATCAAAGCAATGCAGTTTAATGCACCAAAAAAAGTCATCATATTGTGACGTGTTAGTCGCTGCCTTGCACCCAAAAGATGAGGAGAAAAACCAGCTTGATATATAGGAGCACCTGCAGGAGCCTCATCTTGCTCCCCGGTATCGGTATGTTATATGCCTTTTGGGGTCCCACTGGTGCAAGACCCCACTTCTGGTACCATGTGACCTGTGAGTTGCTGCCTTGCACCCAAAAGACAAGGCTGAATCTAAGGGCTTCAGAAAAACCTTTATTCAACTCAAAACAGGTCATTTATTGCAGTGGGAGCTACCACTCTGCTACACACAGACACAGCAAATGGGCAGGGTCGGGGTCAGGTCAGTGGCCAAGTTATAATGTGCCCTGCCTCACTCATCGGGTGACAAACGCATTGAGCATGGAGGTGGTGAGCTTGCAGTTGCCTTTGTGACTCTGCGAACCTACGAGGTGCTGTGAACCTGTGGTTGCCTCAGCGACAGACAAGCAGCTCTTGACGGATGCCTCAATCGCGTTTCGGCGTGTCGTCCTGTTTTGGCGTGTTGCCCTGTTGGGGAGGGTCTCAAAAGCATTCAAAACTCTCACAACATCTTTTAAAATTATAGGAGAATGTCTGGTGGATCTGATATCTTTGGATTCCTGTTGCTGAAGAGATGCATCAGAGTTGCTGCTCCTTGACAGTCATTCAACTTCAAAAAATTAACTTTATACCCCACCCTCTGACATCATAATGGAGGGACATTATTTCACATTTTGGTAAAACATTTCAAAAAAGGACTTAGCAAATGAAATGACAAATGACATTGTTGTTTCAATTACCAAGATGAGGCAGGTGATCAAGGAAGAAATTTTCTCAGAAGATTCATTAGTCTTAAAAATGGGCTAGGGTCAGATGAGAAAAAAAAATTAAACTGATCATCAAAAACCATATGAAAACCAAAGTCGTAGTCAAACACTTGTACCAAGAAAGTCCTCACACTAACTGTTTTGAGTTCCCCTAACTAGAGCTAAATATTGTTGTGAGAATCAGAGCTCAGGTTAAAACAAATGCTCACCACCATCTTGTCAAGTGATCTCCATGCTATGCAATAGGCATAGCAACCGCAAGCAACATGCAATGTCAATCACAAAACGGTTATGGTCATGGAAAAAGACAGAATTCAAAATGGCCTCACCAGAATAATGATTAAACTAATGAAGCAGCTGAAGAAAACAAAAGGGAAAATAACCAGTCCAAGACTGCTAAATGATGATAGTTGAGAATGAGAAAGGAACAGTCAGTTTTAATTCAAACAGGGCATTTGTGTGCTTTTTTATGCATTTCCTCCTTTAGAATGTCTCAGTAAGAGTTTCTGGAAATTATACCCGATTGTCTGGGGTGGCCAGAGGTGGGTAGAGTAGCCAAAAATTGTACTCAAGTAAGAGTAGCATTACTTCAAAAAATATTACTCAAGTAGAAGTAAAAAGTAGTCATCCAAAAAATTACTCAAGTAAGAGTAAAAAAGTACTTGGTGAAAAGACTACTCAAGTACAGTAATGAGTAACTGTTTGATCATAATAAATTATTTATTTTTTAGAAATCTTGTAATAAGACAGACAAAAATATAAATAATGTGCAAATTCTGCTATTTCCAAATAATAAAATAAAAAATGAGTAAAAATAAATAACATTTAGAAAATAAAGAGGCACAAATAACACACAGTTCCAAATCTCAGTTTTTCACAACAAAGCTTTTAAAGCCAATACCTACAGTAGGTAACATGTATGTTTGAACAGTGCAAACTACTTACAGTAACAAGATATACTGTACACCAGGGGTGTCCAATACTTCGATCGTGATCTACCGGTAGATCGAAAAGGTAGTGCTGGTAGATTGCAAAAATTTTTTTTAAACATTAGTCTATATATCCTCCCTATGGCATTTGCCACTTGATTGACATACAGGGCAGCCAGTCTGAGATCTCTTTTCTTCTAACACACTGGTCATCCCGCACACATGATCAAACGCGCAAGCTACTGTAAAACTTGTATTATATCGACTAAAGAAGGGATTTTAAAAAAAAAATGTTGGTTATGGGCTGGATGTGGAATTGGAAGAGGATTTTTTTTCTCACAATGTCACAATCAAAGTGCGTTTGTCTTATCTATCAATCTATCATTGCTATTCCAATGAAGGAAAATGTGGAAAGGCACTTTTGAACTGTTCATAAAAACTACGAAACTGACTTCCTTCCGGAAAGCAATCTGAGAAAGAGAAAGGAGAGGGAACTAAAATCGCAGTTAATCAGACAGCTGTCATTTTTCACTCGGCTGAATTCAAAAGCAAAGGCAGACACACCAAAGCATCGTTCCGGCTGAGTCACTCGATCATTATGCATAAGAAATCCTTCCAAGATGGAGAGATGATAAAAGATGCCTTCGTTGAGGCAGAGGGCTAGGGAGAAATTCCTGCTGAGATTTCAAGACCCCTGGCCGGAGAAAAAGGAGTTTCTCTTGTCATTAAATATGCAGAATACAAACAACTTAACAACGATCAATGGCCGCTAGACTTGGCATTTTTTTTCCGATCTGACCAACATGTTGAATGAGCTTAATTTACAGCTGCAAGGAAAAGAGAAAACCATGGTCAATATGATTAGCTCAGTTAATGCTTTCAAACGAAAAATGCAACATCTGTCCTCAAAGTTGCAGCGCCTTGATTTGGGGAACATCCAAAACCTTGCATCAGAGCTGGAGATGCAATGGAAGGCGTGTGTGCAACTTGATAGCATACGCTAAACAGAGCAGATTGAAAATTGCCTGTCAGACTTTGACAGACAGTTTCAAGACTCCGCTTTACTTAATCCAATCGCTACATTTAAGTGCTATCCATTTAGGGAAGATGTTAAGGGTGATTCACCCGCATGAAAAATTGCAACACTGTTTCACCTAAAACTCCTCTACAGTGGAGGATGAGATTTTGACACTACAGGATGACATTCAGCTGAAGTCTGGGGCTCTTGGACAGTTTTGGAACTTACTCACAGAGGAGTACCCAAACATGAGGAAATGTGCTACCTCCTTGACTGCATTATTCAGCTCTACTTATTTATGTGAGTCAGCCTTTTCCCACATGAAGATTATTAAATCCAAATACTGTAGTGACCATAACGTATTGAATTGTTATTGTGCCTTAAAGGTTATTCAGGTATGCAAGATACAACAACATATAGTTTATGTATAAAGTATACTCAGTGTATATTATATATATATACTAGCAGAATACCCGCGCTTCGCAGCGGAGAAGTAGTGTGTTAAAGAAGTTATGAAAAAGAAAAGGAAATATTTTAAAAATAACGTAACATGATTGTTAATGTAATTGTTTTGTCATTGATATGAGTGTTGTTGTCATCTCTCTCTCTCTCTCTCTCTCTCTCTCTCTCTATATATATATATATATATATATATATATATATATATATATATATATATATA
>JANRMT010062795.1:13552266-13564284 GCA_026402145.1 Polypterus bichir lapradei
GTCCTTTTAACCAGGGTGCAAAACGAGTTGTAAGTGGATGTAATAAGGCAGTAGTCAGGATGGAATCTGCTTTAGGGATTTGGATTGAAGACTGCCAGAAGAAGAACAACGGCAGTGCTACACAATCGCCTGAAGTGGCTCCTTTACAAGGGCTGTAACGCTCTCCTTTGTTGTGCAGTAAAATTAAACTCATTGTTATCGGACAAGTCATCGTGTCATTGTTGGTGAGTAACCATAATTAATTTTCTTCTTACAGTGCTTAGTACATGTACGTACGTTTAGTGTCACTGTACACACATTTACTGTATACTATTTTTCTTGCATTGTACGTATTTATTGCTGGTGACCTGTCTATCGTAATGGCTGTAACATATGTGATAATAATATTTAGGTTTTACTGTATATAAACAGTGTGTTTATATACATAATTTCAATGAATCTTACCTAATATCTAAGAGAATACAAAGGGATTATGCTGTATAACTCTGCGGGGAATA
Organism: Polypterus bichir lapradei; assembly: GCA_026402145.1. Classification (NCBI taxonomy): domain Eukaryota; kingdom Metazoa; phylum Chordata; class Cladistia; order Polypteriformes; family Polypteridae; genus Polypterus; species Polypterus bichir. The sequence goes on from JANRMT010062795.1 coordinate 13,552,764, forward strand.
TTTATAAACAGTGTGGGAGAGTTTATAAGGGCTTCAAATATATACAAATAACCATACAAACATATGGTTTCTACTTCGCGGATTTTCACCTATCGCGGGGGGGTCTGGAACGCAACCCCCGCGATCGAGGAGGGATTACTGTAATTACCCAGCATACCCTTTCTATATGTTCTAGTCTCATTGGTTCCTCATCCTGAAACTTTAGCCATCATCGTAAACTAGACAATAAATGATTTTCATCTGACAACTCAGGATCCTTATTTAACACTAAAATTACCAGAGCCTACGAAAAAACTCGGAAATCTGGTCCACCTTAAATCCCTTCGCACTGCTCAGTCAGCCTCTTTTGTCTTGTAAATGTGTCAATAAGCCCAAGCTGCCTGCTATAACATCTCCCAGTTCCTGCCTTGATTGACAAACAACACTCCCCCGCCCCCAGATCTGACGCGGTTACTTTTTATCTGAAACAGGGAATAACTGTAGATGTGAGTGGAGTTTTGAGACAATGGAACTGGAACATCTCTGATCTGGAGAGATAAAAGCTGACACACAAACGCTGGTGAATCTGCTTTCTTCGTATCTCATCGTCACTTGAAATTTTTTTATTCAGTTTTATTGAGTGTTCCTGCACAGAATTAGTATGCACCTTATGGTCCATGATGTCAAAGCTGCACTGACAAAAAAACAGACATAGGTATATATGATATTTGGGATAACTCATTTTATGACCTGTATAGTACATTTCAGAAAACATTGTGGCACTGATGCAACAATATTCATATTATTCATATTCATTTGCGTGCCTTCTTGCGCTTATAATCAGTGACTGCGTTTTTTTTTTTTTTTAGCCCCCAATCTTGAATAGTTTCCACATGTTGCTGCATGGTAATGTTTCTTTTGTACTCCAGGAGATGCAGAAGACAGAATTGTACAGAAATGTCAGTTTCGCACTATATGCAATCATCAGATTCAAATGTTAACAGTTTCCACACACCCAAGGGCTGTCCTTCCTGCATTTACGACATGTGTACCTTTTGCAATTTACACACTTCTCCCTATGCTATAGTTACTATTACACTGAAGAGGCTTGTGGGGAGAGGCTGTCTTGGAACAGAAGCTTGTCGATGTTGCACCCTCTTTTGCTTTATCCTTCGCCTTTTCTTGTAAGAAGCGACGACAAAGTTCTTCTGCAAGGTGAGCCATGACTACTCAGCGGCCCCCGTGCATGCCTTTTACAGTACATATGTGTTGATCGCCGTCAAGTGTGTTGTAGCACAAGCAACTGGCCACCTGCGGGGTCCTGCTTGCACTGAATAAGCTCACTCATTTTGGTGCACAATGTCAATGCAGCACCAGGCAAATAAAAAAGAGACAAATATATGTGACATTTTGATGAAATCATTCTATGACCTGAATAGTACCAATCAGAAAACATTGTTGCACTAATGCTTTATAGGATATTTCAGGCAATGGTATAATGTGTTTTCAAATACTTCAACAATCCAAATATTAAGTTTTAGTAAAAATGTAAAGCAAAACAGTTCATACAAAAATAGAGAAAATTTGATATTACAAAGAAAAGAGAAGTTCTTATTTAAATAAAGTTCTGTTTAAGGCTTATTTATCTTGTTTTATTTCTCTTTAAAATTGGTCATACAGTCATATTAAGTGTAGAGTTCTCAGAAATCTGTATTCCAGTATCCTGTTGGCAAACTCACTGTATCTAATAGTCCATGCTAGCAGTGAAGACTGTTTCCTAACCAGCTTAATTAGCACTCAGTTTTACGGATATAGCTAAGAAAGTTTTATTTCATGTAGACTTACAGGTAGTAAAAGACTATACCATAATCTAAGTAACTATGAGAAACTCATTCTATTGAAATTTGATGTGAATTTAACATTAACTAACTTCATAAGCCATTAGCAGAAGTTATCAGAAGAAATTATCTGAGAGTTTTGGAATGGCCAGATTGAGTCCTTTCAAAAAGGCCTCAAACATTTTGTAGTTAAAGTCAATGTCACATTACGAGACATCAAGTCATCGGGTAAGTCAGACTTGCAGGCTCACGCCAATTTACACGACTCAAAATTGCTTGGCATGTCAAATGTAGTGACTAAATGCCGACCTTTCAACAGAATCTTGATTCTTTTTCGGACAGCTAATAGTGTATTGACTGACAGAGTCGGTGCTATATGAGAAAATAACAGCTGTGCCATGTTCAGATGCAATCTCTGCCCTCTTTTTTCTTTTCTCATTTTTTTTTTGTTACATAAAACACAAGACTTGTGAGATCTGGAACCGGAGTGCAGTTGCTTTTCAGGTTTAAGACATTGCAGTTGATTTGATTTCTGTTGAATAAGATGCATTATTTTACTGCTCTGGATATTAAGATGGCTTAACACTTTTCAGGGGGTTACTGTGTCAGAGCCTCATAAGCAGTGTTTATCAAATTTATTAATGTCAAAATTTTGAGCAGCCAGCATTTCTTTATCATTTTATTCCTATGTAATACATATATTCTTATAGATAAGACACTTTAGTTTTAGCATTGCACACTTTTCAGTACTTTTTTATTTTTAATAATATAAATTTTATTTTTTTATATAAATGTGTAAATTGGTGTGTATGTTCTATCTCTTTGATTTAGATTTCTGGTGTAACCTTGAGTGTCTTAAATAAGAAGATTAGAACATACTGTATATGTTTTCAGTATTAAGACGATACAATTTTTAATATCAAATGATTAATTTCATTTTATGAAATTAAATTAGCGAAATTGTGTCATTTTTGCTGTTTCTTTGTTACCTGTTTTTCTTATGGACGTGTCTTTGGTTTGGTTTGTCCCAGCAGAATTAAAGCTAACACCCTTATCTACAACTTGCAGGTCTCTTTAGACTATATAGACTGCATTTTATCTTTGTGCCTGAAAAGCTCTTTTTTCAGTCTGGAATCTCCAAGGCATGAACCGCACCCTCAGTTGCGACCCAGAAGCTGAGTGTCATGTTAGGGTTAAATTACTATAATTGATTCGCCTATGTTTGAGATATATGTATGTGTATATATATATATATATATATATATATATATATATATATATATATATATGTAAACATAACAGAATTCCCTCTGTTAGGTCTCTAAAATTTGTTATTGCAAGATTTATATTTTCATATTTTCCTGTGAAAATATTTACTAAAGATAAATATTTAATGGATGAGTCAAATTGATTCATATGTCAAATGTCACACACTCCTCGTGCTTTAAACTATAACTTTTTTATGGTTGCCCCAACTTCAAGACTTCCTGCGTGAACATTAGAACAAATCAAGATGAAAACAGGCCAGTGAGTCCAAAAAATCTCACCAGTCCTATTCACTTAAGTCTTAAGTACTGTGTTACCAGTGGTGTTCTTGGTGACTGTGGTCCCAGCTGCCATCAGATCATTAACAAGCTCCTACTATGTAGTTTTAGGTTGATCCCTTACCTTTTTCATGATCATCCTCACCCTATGAGGCAAAATCTTCCATGGAGCTCCAGACCGAGGGCGGTTGATGGTCATTTTATATTTTTTCCATTTCGCACTAACAGTTGTCTCCTTCCACCAAGCTTCTTGCTGATGGTTGTGTAGCACATTCCAGCCTTGTGCAGGTGTACAATCTTGTCTCTGACATCCTTTGACATCTCTTTGGTCTTGCCCAAGGTTGTGGAGAGGTTGGAATGGAGGAAACTGATTCTGTGGACAGTTGTGCTTTATACACATAAGTAGAGATCAGGAGTATTTGTAACTGATTGATTGATTGTAATCTGTGTGCCCGTTGGAGCCAAATTTCTGGCTGGCTTGTAGGGGATCAAATACTTATCTCATTCAATGACATGTAGATATATTTTTAACTTTTTTGTAATGTGATTTTTCTGAATTTTTGGTTGATATTCTGTCTCTCTCTATTAAAATGAAACTACCATAAAAATTAGAGACTGTAATTTCTATGTAAGTGAGCAAAGTTACAAATTCATCAGGGGATCAAATACTTATTTTCCCTACTGTAGATAAGTCAAGTAGCTGCTTTGTTTGAAATGTCTTGATTTTACTTGCTAGAACTTTTATTAGCACTGCTGTTGTTGAGCTCCCCCAGCATTCCACAGTTCTATACGTATGACCCTGACGGCACTTAGAAAATAGATGGATGCTGAGACGGATTTCTGTAGATGAATAATCAGAGAATGAATGCAATATCTCTTTTCATTTATCAAAGACTGTGTAAGACACGGTATTAAATAGCAATTAGTCTCACCATCTACAAGTTGAACAGTTGCATCTGACATGTAATCAGTGGCGTCATGTGCTCTTAAAACAAACACGTGTATTTTTGAGTGAACGCTTTGATTGGGTGTTTTGCCCTATTTATTTATTTAATGATGAGCATGATTTCCTGGTGAAAAACTTTTCATTTCCAGACATGACTTCTGCTGTTTATTAAGTGTAGTTTTTACTCACACTTTTATCACATAATATTGTGCCTCTTGAACCAATACATCCACTTGGAGTAAATCATTGTAGTACTGATTTTCACTTTGATACCAATACTGGTAGAAAGCTAGTACTGTACTGTTATGTTTTTGCCATTTTGTATGGACTTGGTACGAAAAAATGGGTTCTTGTGACATGCGTAATTTATACAATAATTGCAATTACAGTTACAGCTGCTGCAATATACTTAATAATGAAAAGTGCCGATTACTGTGTTATATTTAGTAGTCCTGACCACTTACCCTCTACTCTAAACAACAAATGAGTGTTGTAATCAAGCACAGACACATTCACTCAGCATACTGTAAGTGCATTTGAAAACTGGAGGAAGTGACATCATATTAGGTATCTGACCCCAAAAAAATGAGAAATAATGTGATCTGACCTTTTTTTTAAGGTTTTAATGGCAAAATGAAAAGAAATGTCAATGATGTTGACCAAAAACTTGCATGGTTCAAACGGATGCAGCACTGCAAACTTTTATGCATCCATCTAAAATTCAATTTTAAAATTCATGGAAAGTACATAATGTGTTGTTAAGCAAATGACACAGATACCCATTAATTACTTGTTTTACGCTATAATGTAATTCCATATCTAGCATGCTTTCTAAGGCATTTTCAGATAAATGAAGCTATCACATTTTATTTATCAAAAGACAAGGCTCCAATTATAATTGTGTACAATAAGGGTTTAAAAAAATTGATCAACACACTGCAGCAAGTGGATCTAAAACAAGTATCATTTCATGTAGCACAGCTGTGTTTAAGTACAACTATGGAAGCATGCTTGAGTGTAACGTTTCATTATATTGATGAGGAATTCACACAGAAAAGCAGATGCTTGCAGTGTTGCTCTCTTTCTTTCTTTAAATAAGTGTTCTTTTTCGTTAACAATAAATACTTTCTTTAAGAGCAGGGACCCAACTGCTCAAGTACTGAGTCTAGACCAGACACCAGAGCTTTAGGAGCAGTATGTAACATCTTGAACTTGCTGTATATTAGTACATTTTAATGTGTTTATATACCAGTACATAAAAAAGACTTCAGTGTCTTTGAATTCTGGTATAGAGGTCCTACTATATAATAGGATTATTAAGTTGTGTTTACTTTTGCTTCTTATTTTTGCATTATTGCTTTTTAAGATTTTATTATGTACTTAAATTTTTCCATATATATGTAACTTAAAAAAAAAAATACAGCAGAAATCATAATTTAACTAGGGCCCAACTTATAATACCAAGCTGATATTTGGTCTCTACATATGCATTGGTATTGGTTGAACTGGCACCAATATTATGATGCAGAAACTCTTCAAAGCAGTAAATGTTTTACGTTATTTTTCAAGTGTGAAAGACCGCTGTTTGAAAAGCAACTCCCCTTGACTGATATGCATAATGACAGTAAAAGAATCTGGCCCTAAATTTGACATGCTAAACAATTCCATGTTCTAACCTTTGTCCACATTCATCATCCCTAGGACTGACAGTAAGGCAAGATTTTACAGAAGATGCATACTCTCATTCATTTACTTAGTATTATACATAAAGTTCACAATTTATCTCTTAAAATTCTGTATTCCATGTTTTTCTTCATTATCTCCACTTCTAAAATGGCCGTGTGCACAAGGTTTTCACTTTAAAATCATTTATCCAGTAAAAAAACTACGGAAGTTTCACTTTCACATAGTTACATATTTTTCTCTGTATGTCTTGGCGATTGTAAAATTTTGCAGATAAACAATTGCCACAATTCCATCATTTCGTTTTCTACTTGATGTTACATGCAGTGCATGTTGTTATTCAATCTTATTTTTAAAATGCAAACAGTTGCAAGTTAAGGCTCCCACTGAAGTCCACTGAGGAAGAATCTAAAGGTTGTGCATGTTTGGGAGGTGCTGCAGGTTTTTATGGGTGGTTGATCAATGAAAACCTTCAGGAATTAAAGAATGCCAGGGAAAGAACAATGGTAAAAAAAAATTGAAAAACCAATCGTTCAAGATTAAAAGAGGTTAAAATTCTAATAAACAATTTTCTTTGGAACTGGTTGGACAAAAATAAATCTTTCAGTGAATAGGAACACCACTGAAGAGAAAATAAATGAATGTTGCAAAAAGAAAAAAAGTTGATGTGCCTAGCAAAACATTCTTAAATTTTTATTTAGATCTGATCAGTTTTGGCTTGAGAGGATTTAAGACTATGGAAGATCATGACATCCTTAGAAAAAAACAACAGGGACAATATTAAAAAAAAAATATATATATATATACCTAGTCCACAGCTTTTTTTCAACCACAGATACCACACTGTCTACTTCAATGAACTCTGACTCTGCAGGTAGAACCGCAAGTGCAATGAGTGACCATATGATAAATTGAGATGTAACAAGAAGAATTGTGTTATTACCCATAATTATTGTGACTATTACCTCTTCCAGATTCATTTAAATAAAACATGTCAATTTATTTGTGTAATGAAATTGAGGAATACTTCAGCTATTACAAATATATCGTTGAGGAACTGAAGCAGTATTGTAATAATGTAGCTAGCATTCCAATGCACAACAGCATAACTAGATAATCATTCATAAAGGATAGAGAGAGAGATAGAACAAACTTTATTTGTTCCCAGGGGGAAATTTGGTTTTTGAATACATAAATAGGTAGATGAGTAAGTAAATAAATATAGCAAGAATAATTCAAAAGAAAGAAAAGTTTTGACTTGGCTGTCATAGTCACAGTGAGGCATTATGCAGACGTATTGCTGTCGGTGTGACGGAGCTCCAACAACGTTTCTTGACCCACTTGTGCTGAATAATTCATTGGCTAAAAGTACTCAGTGTGTCAGAGAGAGGATGTACAGAATTGTTCGTAATGGCACTCAGTTTCGTTTTAATTCTCTCCTAGCTACAACCTCCAGAGGATCCAGAATGCATCCTATACTGTAACTGAGGTTACCTATTAAATAAAGCATGTTGATTAGGTGTCCCTGTCTTGAAGTGATTTTACCAGCCCAGCACACCACAGCATAGAAAATCACACTGGCCATCACATAGTTCTAGAAGATGTGAAGGATGTCACTTCACACATTAAATTAACACAATCTCCTAAGGAAAAAGAACATGCTCTGTCCTTTTTTATGTATTTCTTCTGTGTGCTGAGATCTGTCCAACCTGTCATTAATGTACACCCCCAAGGACTTGTAGGAGTGGACCACCACTACATCCACTCCTTGAATAGTGACCAGACGTAGAGGCTCCTTAGTTTTGTTGATATTAAGATACAGACAATTCTCTTTTCACCAAAAAACAAACTTTTCCTCCTGAATCCTATACTCTGTCTCATCTCCCTAATCAACACACCCCATAAGTGCAGAATCATCTGAGAATTTCTGCAAATGACATGACCTGGTGTTGTATTTATAGTCTGAGGTGTACAGAGTAAAGAAAAAAGAAGACTGTTTCTTGTGGTGCTCCACTGTTGCTCACATCTGTATTAGAAACACAATCCTTGAGCCTTAGAAACTGTGTTCTGCCCGACAGTTAGTCCATTATCCAGGACACCACAGGCTCACCCACCTTCATATATCTGTGCTTACCTTTTAACAGAGATGGCTGAATGGTATTGAAGGCACTGGAGAAATCAAAAAATATAATCCTCCTAGTGTTGCCAGTTTTGTCCAGGTGAGAATAAGCCTGGTGGAGCAGATATATAATTGCACCCTCCACTGAAATCTTTGTCAAATAGACAAACTGCAGTGGGTCCAGGTAGTCTACCACAAGATGGCTCATATAGTCCAGGACCATAAAAGGTCTTCATTGTGTAAGGCTTTCTTTGCAACAAGAACGATGCAGGATTTTCCACAGCAGTGGCACTTTCTAAAGCCTTGTGGACACACTGAACAGGTGACAGAGGACACTACAAAGTTGGTCAGCACAGGCCTTAAGAACTGAAGTATTAACTCCATCTGGTCCCGCAGCTTTTCCTGTTTGTAGCATCCTCAGTTGTCTTGTTCCTTGGTCTTCAGTTATGGACACTCCACAGTAATAGTCAGAGGTGAAATTGTCACTGGCCAATCCACTTGATGTGGTAGGAGTTGTTGTAGTGTGAATGGGATGAGGAGACTGGTCATTGAAAGAAGGTGGCAGTGGGAGGAAAAATCTATTTAAAAAATTGCTTCAGGAGGTTAGCATTCTCCACGTCCCCTTCTAGCACCAGAGCCCTGGATTGCTGAAGTTCTGTAATTATAACTTGTCCATTCCAGACATCCTTTGTGTTATTTTGAGTAAGTTTGTTTTCTGTTTTAGTTTTGTAAGCTACCTTTCCTTTACCTAGCTTTTTTGTTAGCACATGCTGTACATCCTTCAGAGCCTCTTTGTCACTGGATTTGAATGCTGTCTTTTTCTCATTTAGGAGACCTTTTAGCTACTTAGTAGTCCAACGCTTGTTGTTTGGAAAGCAACACACTGTGTTGTAGACACAGAAGTTAATATAATCTATGATTTTGTGAGACACAGTCCTTCATGTGACTCACACAACATTTCCTGGTCTGTCATTTTGGAAGAAGTCATTCAGAGCCGTTTCAGCCTTCAGTCTCCACTTCCTCACTATTTAGGTGATAACAGGTTGCTGTCTAATAACATGCTTGTAGCTTGGAATAAGATCAATCAGGTTGTGGTCAGATTGTTCCTGAAGGAGCCAGTAAATTACACTTAAAGGCATCTTTAATGTATGATTACAACAGGTCCAGATTGTTATTACCTCAAGTGGAACCAACCACAAAATGATAGAAATTTGTCATTGTTTCTTCTATGGTTTCCCTGCACAAATAATGTGGTCTAATTCCAACAATCAGAATTTCAATGTCTGATTTACAAACTTTATTTTTATAATTTCATTACACTATTCCTCATTCACATAGATGAACAGTCCCCATCATGACTTATTCTACATTGTGCTGGGTCTCTGTCTGCTCGAATAAGATGAAATCTTTTTAGCATTAAAACAGTAAACAGTGTCAGGTATATCAGGTTTAAACCAGCTTTCCGTAAATCACAAAATGTCACAGTATGCTCCATGGCCCGATATAAGCGCAGACAGTTCATCCATCTTACTTGACAGCGATCAAACATTTCTCGTTACAATAGATGATAAGACAGTTCTAAAACCTTTTTGCCTTGCTTTTACTCTCATACTGGCACACTGCCCACACCATCTGTGGACAAAACACTTGCTCCAGCAAAGTGTAACTGAGCTGCTTAGTAGTAGCTGATTGCACAAGTATTTAGTAAACCCTGTTTTAATTTTCTCAGTGTCTCTCACTACTTCAGGTGTTGCAGACATGTTTTATCAAACAATATTTTTTATCCTACAATACTGATCAAGAAGTGACATAACTGAAGTGTTTAAAATGAGGCAGATAATTTATCCCATGGATTCAAGCTCTTGTTTTAAAATCTATCCTTCAACAAAAGCACAGAAACTGGGTTGGAAACTTAAGGGCAGATTTTGCACATAAGATAAGATTTTCTTCACAGAAAGGAACATAGACACATGGAATGAATGACCAGGTACTGTGCTAAAGAGTGGGACTTTAGGTACCTTCAAATGTTGACGTGATGTTTTGCACAATACAGTAAATGATATGATGCTTATTGGGCTGAATGGCTTGTTCTTGTCACACTTCTGCTTATGTTCTAATGTGGAGTTTACATTGTTTGGCGTAAACTTTGACTTTGAATACTTTAGAGAATATGAGGGACATTCAATTTTTCACTTAATATAAATTAGAGCACACTAACAACTGACTTACAAAGGGGAATTAAGCATTTTGGTGTGATTCGTCTTTAAAGAATGTATCTAAATTATTGTAGAGCATCTTGGTTCCCTTAACATCACTAAATTTGACAGCTGAAGGTCATATAATTTAATTCAGAGGAAAAAAATGAGAAAAACTTATACAGTATTAGAAAGCTCCAAAGACAAATTTAAAGTGTTAAATGATTAATCAAATGATTAATCTTTGGATTATTCTGGGAAAAGAACGATATCAAAGATTTTTCTATTAGATGTAAAAGAAACCAAATGTGTCCTTTTTGTAAGAAGTTTACAGAAAATAAAAAGTTAAATGAAAAAGAAGTTTAAAAATGTCTGATTTTTCAGCATTAATGATTACAAATGTGTTTTATTAAGTTGAATATTATATAAAATGATTAAAAATGTAGTTTTATTAAGACACTTGAGATTTTTAGATGTTTAAATAAGATCAGATTTTGCTAGGCTTAATTTCTGTCCCTAGAACTGCACTGTAAATATCACTTTCATACTGTAGCACAGACTTTCAGCTTTTTTCTGTCTAACTGGTGTATGAAAGAAACATAATTATTTTTTTTAGACTTGTCTTCTTAATTGACTAAAATATGTTACTGTATTAGCTTCGAAATCACCATTTTAAAGAGCTATCCATAGCAATCACTGGCATCCTGTGCACTCTTTATCTTCCACCACTTTTTAATACTAACTATATTTAAAAATTTTGCTGGATATTTTTTGTGAACTTATTAGTTCCTTGATAAACATTCAAACTCATTTTAGCATAATTTTAAAGTAAATGCCAATAAAAGCATTTGCTAAATAAATGATAATGAGGAGGAAATACTTGAAAGTATAATTAAACATGTATTAATTTTCTTCATTTTTGAAATTGACTTAAAGTGCCTTAATTTAGGGTTGGAGTTTTAAAATAAATAACTATGTTTAATGTGTTTAAGCAATCATGAATAATTTTGTCTTGGTTCCACGCATGTATTATAGGTAGTGCAAAGTACAGTGGTGTGAAAAACTATTTGCCCCCTTCCTGATTTCTGATTCTTTTGCATGTTTGTCACACAAAATGTTTCTGATCATCAAACACATTTAACCATTAGTCAAATATAACACAAGTAAACGCAAAATGCAGTTTTTAAATGATGGTTTTTATTATTTAGGGAGAAAAA
>JANRMT010062795.1:13584284-13626417 GCA_026402145.1 Polypterus bichir lapradei
TCTCGGAATTTGCATAAGCACACCCCTTCACCTGCAATTTTAACTTAGTTACAAAGTGATCAAAACTCTCGTTTATATCCTGCGTTCTCTCATTAAACTTGTATCCCGCATTACCCGTGGGCATGGAAAACGCCAGCGGCAGCCTGTCTATTAACTTAATTTAAAGTTTAGGTTTATACCTTGCTTTGTTTCCGAAGTAGCTGCAATGATGAATATGGTAGTATATGTCACTCGCTCGCTTCTTATTGTTTCGCTGCCTTCTCAATTATATAATGCATGTTTTCTTCAGCGTATTTTGGAGCTCTTCCTGGTTTTCTACATAGTGCGTTGACAGTCAGTTCACGTGATTACGTGGGCGGCGTGATGATGTCACACGAAACTCCGCCCCCACGGCGGTCAAGCTCAACTCCATTACAGTAAATGGAGAAAAATACCTTCCAGTTATGACCATTATGCGTAGAATTTCGAAATGAAACCTGCCCAACTTTTGTAAGGAAGCTGTAAGGAATGAGCCTGCCAAATTTCAGCCTTCTACCTACACGGGAAGTTGGAGAATTAGTGATGAGTCAGTCAGTCAGTGAGTGAGGGCTTTGCCTTTAATTAGTATAGATTAGATCTAATGTATGGATATGACTATGAATTCGGTCATTGACAATCCGGAAAAATCTTGCTAAGTTTAACTAATAAGTAAAACATTTGCTGAAAGTGTCAGTTTCCACAGCAATGTGTATTTAAAAATTTCCCATCAGCACTATCTTCTTCTTCTTTCGGCTGCTCCTGTTAGGGGTTGCTACAGCGGATCATCTTCTTCCATATCTTTCTGTCCTCTGCATCTTGTTCTGTTACACCCATCACCTGCATGTCCTCTCTCACCATATCCATAAACCTTCGCTTAGGCCTTCCCCTTTTCCTCTTCACTGGCAGCTCTATCCTTAGCATCCTTCTCCCAATATATCCAGCATCTCTACTCTGTACATGTCCAAACCAACGCAGTCTCGCCTCTCTGACTTTGTCTCCCAACCGTGCAACTTGAGCTGACCCTCTAATGTACTAATTTCTAATCCTATCTATCCTCGCCACACCCAGTGGAAATCTTAACATCTTTAATTTTGCTACCTCCAGCTCTGTCTCCTGCTTTCTGGTCAGTGCCACCGTCTCCATCCCATTTAACATAGCTGGTCCCACTACCGTCCTGTAGACCTTCCCTTTCACTCTTGTTTATACCCGTATGTCACAAATTACTCCTGACACTCATCTCCACCCTTTGCACTCTGCCTGCACTCTCTTTTTCACTTTTCTTCCACAATCCCCCTTACTCTGTACTGTTGATACCAAGTGTTTAAATTCATCCACCTTTGCCAGCTGTACTTCTTGCATCCTCACCATTCCACTGACCTCCCTCTCATTCACACATGTATTCTGTCTTGTTCTTACTGACCTTAATTCCTCTCCTCTCTAGTACATATCTCCACCTCTCCAGGGTCTCCTCAACCTGCTCCCTACTATCACTACAGATCACAATGTCATCAGCAAACATCACAGTCCACGGGGACTCCTGTCTAATCTTGTCTGTCAATCTGTCAATCACCATTGCAAATAAGAAAGGGCTCAGAGCCGATCCCTGATATAATCCCAGCTCCAACTTGAATGCATCCGTCCCTCCTACCGCAGACCTTACCACTCTCACACTTCCCTCGTACATATCCTGTACAACTCTTATGTACTTCTCTGCCACTCCTGACTTCCTCATACAATACCACAGCTTCTCTTGAGGCACCCTGTCATATGCTTTCTCCAGGTCCACAAAGACACAATGCAACTCCTTCTGGCCTTCTGTATCTTCTCCATCAACATCCTCAGAGCAAACATTGCATCTGTAGTGTTCTTTCTTCGCATGAAACCATACTGCTGCCCACTAATCATCATCTCACTTCTTAACCTAGCTTCCACTATTCTTTCCCATAACTTCATCAGTTTTATTCCCCTGTAGTTACTACAGTCCTGCACATCCCCATTATTCTTAAATATCGGCACCAGTACACTTCTTCTCCACTCTTCAGGCATCCTCTCACTTTCCAAGGTTCCATTCAACAATCTAGTTAAAAACTCCATTGCCATCTCTCCTAGACACCTCCATGCTTCCATAGGTATGTAATCTGGACCAACGGCCTTTCCATTTTCCATCCTCCTTACTTCCTCCTTGCTAATCCATTGCACTTCCTGATTCACTATCTCTATATCATCCAACCTCTTCTCTCTCTCGTTCTCTTCATTCATCAGCCTCTCAAAATACTCTTTCCATCTGCTCAAGACACTTTTCTCGCTTGTGAGTACATTTCCATCTTTATCGTTTATCACCCTAACCTGCTGCACATCTTTCCCCGCTCGGTCCCTCTGTCTAGCCCAGGGGTCCTCAATTACAGTCCTGGAGGGCCGCAGTGGCTACTGCTTAAAACTGTTTAAAAAGAAGCACTCAGTGGCTGCAGGTTTTTGCTCCAACCCAACTGCTTAAAAAGAAGCACTTATTGCTGAAGTAACACTTCTGCTTCACTTAGTTGTCACGCTCGTTAAGATTTTGAACCCTTATTGCTTATTTTAGTCTTAAACAGCTGTATTCTTGGTTTTTAATTGCTCCTAATTAGCAAAAAGACACAAATGACAAAAGAGACCAGCATTTCTCCATTTAGCTTGTTACCATTTACACCTGTGTTTATTTATCAGGAACTATTGGGTTTAATTAAATACCGGAAGGAAAATGAGGAGATTTAGTGAAGGACTGAGAATTACTTATCCATTTTAGCCTTGAAATCATTTGGATGATATCCTTAGAAAGGGGAAAAAAAAATTTAGGATGTGAGAATTACCTGACATAGCAGAGTTAAAGCACTAAAAAGCCATGAAATTAAATTATTGGCTAAAATTGCTTTTTAATTAAGTAACCAGGTTAGAACAAAAACCTGCAGCCACTGTGGCCCTTGTGGACGAAGACTTCAGACTAGACAGCAGGTGAGGTTATAAAGCAGCTTTATTTTACATTGTCACAGTGAGAAAAGTTTCAGATAAGCAGGCAATCATTGAACATGACAGCGTCAGGGCTCTTCTGAACCCCGTCTGTTGGGTTGGGCAAGTTTTTATACCCCTAGAATGCGTGATTTAATATCATTATGAAATGTAACAGTCAACACGTTTATTATACACAATCCTTGAGCCCCTTCAACGCCCCTTGTAAAACTTGATTTCTTGGCCCCGTTTGTTATGGCGTTCAGTTGTAAACTAAGGGAAAACGTGATAAGGCAGACTCATGTGTGGAATGCTCAGACCTTGAGTCCTTTGGACAAATATTTTTCTGTTTGCTCAGAAAAGCATGCTTTTACATAATGTATGGTTTCGTAAAACTTACTTCTCAGACATGAATTAGTACAAGGGAACGAAGAGAACATTCATCTTCCACACCCTCCAGGACTGTGATTGAGGACCCCTGGTCTAGCCAATCGGTACAGGTGCTTTTCTCTGTCCTTAGTGTCCAACCTCTCATACAACTCATCATACGCTTTTTCTTTAGCCACTTCTGTCTTCACCTTGCACCTTATGTTCTTGTACTCTTGTCTACGTTCTGCATCTCTCTGACTATCCCACTTCTTCTTTGCCAGTCTCTTCCTCTGTATACTCTCCTGTATTTCCTCTTTCCACCACCAGATTTCCTTTTCCTCCTTTCTCTTTCCAGATGTCATGCCAAGCACCCTTCTTGCTGTCATCCTTACTACATCTGCTGTAGTTTCCCAGCTGTCTGGTAACTCTTCACTGCCACCCAGTGCCTGTCTCACCTCCTCCCTAAACTCAACCGTGCAGTCTTCCTTTTTCAACTTCCACCATTTGATCCTTGGCTCTGCCCTCACTCTCTTCCTCTTCTTGATCTCCAACTTCATCCTACAGACCACCATCCAATGCTGCTTAACTACACTTACCCTGCCACCACTTTGCAGTCATCAGTCTACTTCAGATCAACTCTTCTGCATAGGATGTAATCTACCTGTGTGCATCTTCCTCCAGTCTTGTACGTCACCCTATGTTCCTCCTTCTTAAAATATGTTTTCACCACAGCCATGTCCATCCTTTTGGCAAAATCCACTATCTTCTGACCTTCTTCATTCCTCTCCTTGACACCATACCTACCCATCACCTCCTCGTCTCCACTGTTACCTTCACCAACATGCCATTGAAATCCACTCCAATCAACACTTTCTGGCCCTTGGGTACACTGTTCATCACTTCATCTAACTCACTCCAAAAATCTTCTTTCTCACCCATTCCCCACCCAACTTTTGTGGTGCATATGCACTAACAACATTCATCATCACACCTCCAATTTCCAGCTTCATAATCATTACTCTGCCTGACACTCTTTTCACCTCCAAAACACTCTTGACATAGTGTTCCTTCAAAATAACTCCTACCCCATATCTCCTCCCATCCACACCATGATAGAACAAATTGAATCCACCTCCAATCCACTTGGCCTTACGTCCCTTCCATTTAGTCTCTTGCACGCACAGTATATGAACCTTCCTTCTCACCATCATATCTACTAACTCTCTCCCCTTACTAGTCATACTGCCAACATTCAAAGTTCCTACCCTAAGTTACACTCTCTTTACTTTCCTCCTCTCATCTTTCCTCCGGACACGTCTCCCCCCACTCTTCTTCTCTTTCTTCTTCGGCCAACAGTAGCCCAATTTCCGCCAGCACCCTGTTGGCTAACAGCACTGGTGGTGGTCGTTGTTAACCTGGGGCTCAACTGATCCGGTGTGGAAATTTGTATTGTTGTCTGCATATTGATTTGGCAAAATTTTACACTGGATACCCTTCCTGATGTAACCCTCCCCATTTATCCGGGCTTGGGACCGGCACAAAGAAACACACTGGTTTGCGCATCCCCTGTGGCTGGGTTCCCATCAACACTATATCATTATAATTTATGAATACATCAGATAAAATGCTGTGAAATTCTGTCATAAGTAATGAATATGAACCCAGCGGTCTGTAGATTAACACTCCCGTTGTGCTGCAATCTGTTTTAATATCTAATACGAGTGCCTCAATGAATGTAAATTTGGCTATAGTTTTAATGACGGTTTGTGATTTGTCACATAGAAATATTCCAAAGCGATCTCCTCCACTAGTAGCTCCTGATTTATGAAGAAATTTGTTACTGTCTGGTAATGCCTCGGCTAAGGGAATAAGATCAGATTTACTAAGCCAAGTTTCAGCAAGAATACATAAATCAGATTTTGTACTTAATATACTGTAATATAATTCAAAGCAGCTTTATTTCCAAGAGAACAAATGTTTAGTAAACAGCATTTTAAATTGAGAGTCTTTTTGTCTCAGAGTCATGATTTTTGTTTTGGTTTGAATTAAATTGCTTATACATGTACCCCCTAGTGGAGATTGTGATTTAACTCTTGGTCTAATTATGCTCTTTATCCTTTTGGTTATCAAGTGCTTTAGATGTACTCGTCCAACAGACGTAGTTTCTACATGTGCTGACAACTGCCGGTCATCTCCTCACATGATTTGATTTTTTCTCAACACATTGCATATGTCAGACGTGCAACAACCACATTCTGATATTCTTGAAATAATTCTATTACATTTGACATGTTCTTTCAATACAGCTGTCTTCAGTAATTGTAATAATGGCTGATGCATTCACTTAATGTCAATTGCTTTTAGTATGTAGCCTGTCTGTTTTGTCACAAAAAGAATGTACTGCGTGTTGTAAAGCATAACTGGCAATGGCATCATTGGTTCTTTTAAAGGATATCACCATTTATAGGCTTAAGCAAGTTTCAGGAATTGCAGTGATTTTTTTTTGGCTTATAATGATTAATAAATGACGTATAAGGTGATGTGACCTTCCTAGAGCTATCATCTTGGATTTGTGTGCAGAAGCCTACAATACAGAGACTAATCCCTATTCTGTTACAGGTTTTTGATGACACCAGCTTTTCACCATGACCTGAGTAAACTGGTCAGGAATCCAGCAGTCATCCCAGATCTGTGTCATGTCCTCTGTATGTGATGGTATATTTAATATGCTTCTCAGATACAATTTGCTGTGATTGCTGATTTTACTAAAGTTATCAGCACATTTTACTGCACACATGTTGTGATAAAGGCACCATCATAGAATTAATTTGCTTCTTTAAGCAGAAAGTACTTTAATGTTTCAACTAATATGTGATGCTAAAATGTGCCTGAGCAACACTGTTGCTCAGCTGTACCCACTGTTCCTGTATTTCATGAAATAGTGTGGGAGGCAGACTTTATGGTCATGTTGAGTATGTGATGGTTGGCTTCTTCTTCTTGGAAAGTAACCTTAATTGATAGGGTTGCAATTAAGTTTAGTACATTACAGACAACTTGTGTAATCTTTCTTTCAGGTGATAGTGGGTACACAACAAGAAAGGGGATATATTGAAAAGTAGTTCTGCATATTATTAGTGATAGAATAAACCTTTGGTTCATTTGAAGGTAGATGATGGTGTTGGGACTTTTTGGATGACCCAATGCTATACAGCATTACAAAGGTTTGTTCAGTACTTCACAGCCTAGCGCAGAAACATGGACTGCCTCAGGACAGTGACGCAGTGGTATTTCAAAGGTGTTTGGCTATTGTGTGTTGAATGTAAAGAGTCTAGTATTCTACAGTAAGAGTAACTTTTACTTGGCAAAATGATTTATCTTTTTGAAACTCAAAGAATTTTCATATCTCACAGTTCTATGGATACACCATGTGTAACTTCACACTGTGCACTTGGGTTGGGTTGGGCTGGGCAGGGCACATTGCTATTAATTTTTCCACTCAGCAGCTGCTGTTGTTTTTTTAGTTTCTCAAGATCAAAGACAATTTTACATGGTAATTAGATCATGAATATTCAAAAAAGACGTTTTTGCACTACATATTATTACTGACAGGTGATGACACAGAGTGGCTAAAAACTTGTGTGGCACGTGGTGTATATAAGGTTTTATATATCCTCTTTTTTTTTTCTTTTTTGTTATGTGTATGCTGTTTTTGCCTTTTATGTGTAAGCAAAATTTTTGTATGGAACCAAAGCAAGGATTTATGCAGGAGGTAACTGAATGATTTCCCCATTGTGCCCTTTCATAAATGTTTTTTCCTCTCACTAATCTGAGTAAACTGTAATATCTTTGTTGATGCTGGTGCAACAACCTTTAAAGAGGTATCTTATTTTTTTTTAATGCAACTGGCTTGGAATGGAATGGAATAGACAGAAGGAGCTAATTATACCAAAATTATACCAGTTTCACGGTATTTTTTCCCATGCATGAGTGGATGTTAACCATATTTTCTACTGCAATTACTGCAGTAGACTGGCTAAGAATAACCTATTCCATTGTCATGAGAATTGTACACTGTACAAAAAAAAATTTAATATGCACACAAGTATTAATACAGGTCTGTATGGCCCCATAAAGTGGTAGTTTTCAAGGGGGTGGCAGTAATGAAGAGAAGGAATCACATTGGATGACAGTTGCAGTCAAAATATAGAACCTTTTTATTGAACAAATCTTGCAAACAACAAACTAATTTTGACAACATATTTTTAACCATCCAAAGAGGCATTTAGACTTAGTAAAATATCCAGAGGTGCTTGTCAAAAGTTGTATTGCACTGAACATGTCTTAGAAAAGGAATAAATAGTAATTTTTTTTTGTAAACTAACTACACTTTCTGTTGTTAACAATCTCTGTCCACTGACACGTTAGCTATATGGATTGTAATGGCATTGGTTATCTCGATCCAACACTTTGTTTTTTTGTTGTAGGCAGTACCTCTAGCAAACGTGTTTACAAGTGACTTCTGACTCGAGTGTCATCTAGCTTTTTTATTTTTACTTGAGGACATGGAGGGTGTCAGTCTTAGTTCCATACATTCATGGTACTCCAAAGAATGTTTGTGGCTAAGGTGGTGCAGCAAATTGCTCGTGTTGCCACCTCCAGCGACAACTTTAGCTTGATAGGATTTGTAGTAAATAGTTGTTTGGTCCACATCTGACCTTTTAAAACCAAAGCATCTCCAGACAACAGACACGGCTCCTTTTTTCGGCAAAAATTCTTCTGTCATCATGTTCAACTTTATCATCTACTAAAGCTTCAGTTTCAAAATGTTCTCTGTCCATTTTCACCGCTCAATACCTCCACTAACGCAGGTACTCCATTCCATTGCATGCGTGTTTAACGGTGTAGCAGTGGAAAAGGTCCCCGCTTAAACAGTTTCTCGCTAAACGTTGTTTAGGTTATTTAAACTGGTGTTGCTGTATTAGAAAAATCCATATCATAACAAAAATAAAAAACGGTTTTTGGTATGAACCAGTTGTCACAAGAACGAGACATGGACAGATAAAGGTTTGGGGCAGCCACCCGTGTAATGTGGTATCCTGGCTGCAAAAGTCGTTCGAGCAAAATAAACAGCACTGAAGTGCATACAACTGAGTCCAAAACAAGACTGAGGAAAAAGGGAAAAGGGGCAGGTTTTAAAGGGGGAGACAGGAAGTGAGGTCATATGGATCAAGCACGTGGTCTTCCACCATTGGATCATAGCCGAACGTGACATCAGGGGGACTGGAGCTGGTGTGGCCGACTTCCATTGGCTCAGTCCCGGAAGTGATGTCAGGAGAGCCAGGTGGAATCTCCCGGGAATGGTCTACAGGCAAGGGAGAAAAAGAGTCAGTGAACTCTGCCACACCCCGGCATGCCTCCGAACTGCCTTCACTCAAGCCCTTTAGCTGCCTTCCATGCGCACGTGTGTGACAAGGCCCCCCCCTTAGCCCAGACCCGTCGGGCGACCCTAACCGAGAGGTTGTGAACCCGAGAAAGAGCATCAGTGTTGGCATGGAGCGCGCCCCGACGATGAACGAGCGAAAACTTGTACGGCTGTAGGTCAAGAAACCACCGGGTGACCCGCGGATTCGACTCCTTGTGCAGGGCCATCCACTGTAGAGGTGCATGGTCCGTGACAAGGGTGAATTCCCGGCCCAACAGGTAGTACCTAAGCTGAGTAATCGGCCATTTAATCGCCAGAGCCTCCCGTTCCACCGCTGCATACCTGGTCTCCCGGTCCAACAGTTTCCGGCTCAGGAACATGATGGGGTGTTCCACACCATCAACGCTTTGGCTCAGCACGGCGCCCAGGCCTGTGTCCGAAGCGTCCGTCTGGAGGATGAAAGGCAAAGAAAAGTTAGGTGCCATCAAAATAGGTGCGGACGTAAGGGCCTGCTTTAAGTCACCAAATGCAGCGCCTGTTTTTTCAGTCCATACCACAATGTTCGGGGCCCTCTTCTTTGTTAAATCAGTCAAGGGCGCCGCTCTCTCCGAGAACCGGGGTACAAACCGGCAGTAGTACCCGGCTAATCCGAGAAAGACTTGGACCTGCCGCTTGGTTCGCGGACAGGGCCATTTCAAAATGGCATCAATTTTGGAGCACTGTGGCCTTACGGTACCCCGACCCACCAGGTAGCCCAAATATTTGGCCTCGCTTAATCCAAAGAAACATTTCTTGGGATTAGTCCGGAGCCCGGCCTCACCAAGTGTCCGTAATACCGCTTGGACATGCTGTAGGTGTTCCCTCCATGTGCTGGAATAGATGACCATGTCATCCAGGTAGGCAGCACTATATGAGTTATGAGGCCGAAGCACTTTGTCCACCAGACGCTGAATTGTTGCTGGAGCCCCGTGTAACCCAAATGGAAGGACACGATACTGCCAGTGTCCGCTAGGGGTACTAAACGCGTTTTTTTCCTTCACGGAGTCCGTTAAAGGAACCTGCCAGTACCCTTTTGTCATGTCAAGTGTGGTCAGATATTGAGCCTGTCCAAGCCTCTCGAGGAGGTCGTCCACTCGTGGCATTGGATAGGCATCAAATTGGGAGACCTGGTTAAGCCGATGGAAGTCATTGCAGAACCTCCAACTCCCGTCCGGCTTACCGACGAGCACAATGGGGCTGGACCAGGGACTATAACTTTCCTCAATTACACCTAGTTCCAGCATGCGCTTGATCTCAAGCTCCACTTCAGCCTTTTTTGCCTCGGGAAGATGATACGGGCGTTCTCGGACAACAACCCCGGGCTCTGTCACGATGTTGTGCTCAATCAGAGAGGTCCTTCCGGGGTTCTCACTGACTACCTCCCGAACGGTCCGGATAACTGTTTCCAGCTCCTGCCGCTGTCTGGGACTTAAGTCCGTGCCGAAGTTAAGGTCGTGTGTGTGAGCGAAGAGTGAGCGGGGCTGGCCGGAGGAGGGAGTGGGGTCCCTGTCCTTCCACAGTTTCAGCAGGTTCACATGATAAACCCGCTCCTTCGGCCGACGATTGGGTTGACTCACCAAATAGTCGACCAGTCCCTTCCTCTCCTTAACTTCGTAGGGGCCCTGCCAGTGGGCAAGCAACTTAGAGTGGGAGGTAGGCACTAGGACCATGACCTGATCTCCCGGGCGGAACTCCCGAAGAGACGTGCCGCAGTTGTAGTACCAGGCCTGTGCTGCTTGAGCCTCCTCCATGTGACTTTTAAGGAGAGGCCGAATCTTTCCAAATCTATCGCGTAACTGCGTGATATACTCCAGTATGTTTGTAGAGGGAAGAGCCTGTTCTTCCCAGCCTTCTTTTCAAATATCTAATATGCCCCGAGGTTGTCGCCCATACAGTAGTTCAAAAGGGGAGAACCCCGTGGAGGCTTGTGGGACTTCCCGATAGGCAAAAAGGACAAGGGGGAGGAGCTGATCCCAGTTCCTTCCATCCTCGCTGACCACCTTACGCAGCATTTGCTTGAGAGTTTGATTAAACCTCTCTACTAATCCGTCGGTTTGAGGATGATACACCGAGGTCTTTAAATGCTTTATTTTCAGTAATCTGGCAGTCTCCTTGAACGTCTCCGAGGTAAAAGGGGTCCCCTGGTCTGTCAAGACTTCCTTGGGGATCCCCACACGCGCGAATACCCCTAGTAATTCCCGTGCGATGGCTTTAGAGGTAGCTGAGCGCAAGGGAACAGCTTCAGGGTATCGTGTAGCATAATCCACAAGGACTAAAATGTACTTGTGTCCTCGGGCTGAGGGCTCTAGGGGTCCCACCAGGTCGACCCCGATTCTGTGGAAGGGAACGTCAATCAGTGGAATAGGAACGAGAGGAGCACGGTCCCTCCTAGGAATTTGTCGCAGTTGACACTCCGGGCAGGAAGCGCAAAAGCGACGAACCTCCTCATTAATTCCTGGCCAGTAGAAACGGAGCTTGATCCGCTCCAGAGTTTTCTCGGTGCCCAAGTGGCCACCTAGGAGGTGGGCGTGTGCTGGTTCGCAGACCTGTCGCCGGAAGGTACGTGGAATTAGCAGCAGCTTTCTCTCCTGCCCGTCATGCATTGCTACACGGTAAAGAAGGTCGTTGTCTAACACAAAGTGAGGGCCCTGTGGCATCGACTGATCAGTGCGCTGGCCATTGACATGGACCACTGCATTTTTTACAAACTTCAGGGAGTCGTCGTTCCATTGCTCCCTTCTAAAAGAAGCCGGCGTTTCTTTAAATTGGAACCGCAACACGAAGAGAGGGTCAGCGTCGACCTCCCTGGGCGTGGTTTCCTCCCGCTCCGCCGCGGCGTTGGTGGATGACGTGTCAGCACGCGATGGCCCGGGAGTTGCCACGTCACTTAGGGCGACCGCTTCGTCTCTCTCTGCCGGCTGATTACACGCCGTGGAGGCAGCTTGAGACGGTTCATCTCCGTCCATAACGAGGCCCAAATTAACCCCGGGAGTGGTATGTGTCACACCGCTTTTAATTTTAGACCAGTCCCGCCCTAGTATCACCGGGTGTGGAGGATCCGGTAGGACCGCTACGGTGAGTTTACGAACTGACCCTCCGTAACTAATGATACAAGCGGCGGTCCTGTACCAGCGGATTTCTCCATGGACACAGGTTATACCGGTCTTAAATTTTAGCCACTGTTGCGGTTGCACAAAGTGGTGGGCAACAATGGAAATGTTGCTGCCGGAATCGAACAACACGGTGGTCTTGTATCCGTTGACGATCACCACGCCAGTATGTGGGACCGCCAACGGATTAACCAGAGCACACCAACCCCTCCTCGCCCTCCACCTGCATTCCTCCTCGTCTCCAAGCGGTTTGCGCACCCGCGGCACCGCGGACGCCAATACAAGCTCCGGGTTGTACAGGGAGGGGCTAGGTCTTGGGACGTACCCCGGTTGAGTTTGACATAAGGACGGTTCTGCTCCCCCAGAGTGTGAGGCCATCCTCTGTGTCTCCAGAAGCTCTATGAGCTCTGTCATGTTCTTAAACTGCTTGCCCCAGACCGGCTGGGTGAAGCCACAGGGAAGCACTTCCAGGAGCAGATAGCAAGCTACCTGCTCTATTATTTGGTAGGGCGTGTTTTCAAATGGCTGTAGCCAGTGCCCTACCGTTGCCCATAAGGACCAGGCTTGTTTGTTGGTCGGCCGCTCAGGGTCCAACCTCCATTTTTTTTATTTTATTCACCTGCCAGTCTGGGGCACCCCTAGGTGGTAAATGGGGCTTTGGTTTCACAGGGAGGCAGGCACTCTCCCCCAAGAGAGCATACTGAGCCCTTTTTGCCTCCCCCCTCCAGGGCAGCCCAACTCTGTGAGCCCCACCCGCACACTCCCTGGCCTCTCCAGGTGGCCTAGTTATGCGTGCCGGGAGCGGAGCCCGCACCGTGTCACGCCGAACCACGGGGCACCCTCCCCGCCTGAATACTCGGCCCCGGTACGCTCTCACCTGGGTGTATTGCAGGTCCTGTCCCCTTCTCTTCTGGGACTTCTCCATCCTGCCGACTACGCCACTGTCACAAGAACGAGACATGGACAGATAAAGGTTTGGGGCAGCCACCCTTGTAATGTGGTATCCTGGCTGCAAAAGTTGTTCGAGCAAAATAAACAGCACTGAAGTGCATACAACTGAGTCCAAAACAAGACTGAGGAAAAAGGGAAATGGGGCAGGTTTTAAAGGGGGAGACAGGAAGTGAGGTCATATGGATCAAGCACATGGTCTTCCACCATTGGATCATAGCCGGACGTGACATCAGGGGGACTGGAGCTGGTGTGGCCGACTTCCATTGGCTCAGTCCCGGAAGTGATGTCAGGAGAGCCAGGTGGAATCTCCCGGGAATGGTCTACAGGCAAGGGAGAAAAAGAGTCAGTGAACTCTGCCACACCCCGGCATGCCTCCGAACTGCCTTCACTCAAGCCCTTTAGCTGCCTCCCATGCACACAGTATACCTCCCAGCACTAGACTGTAAACTGTATACAATTTGTTCTCTAACCCAGAGCAATAAGGGGTCCAAAGCAGGAACTTTGAATTGGATGCCTACACAAACAAATCTTGTGCACATTCTGAGGCCAGGTTAATTTAGTTTTCAGCAGTCCATCAAATGCATTTTTGTTAGATCACTATGAATACTTGGCTAATAATCTCATCACCCCTTTTAAGCTACATATGGCAATCTTGTCAATCTCTGTTTTTATTTAAATGCACTCTGAATATATGCTTCTATTCCTTAACAAAAATGTTAACTGCTTAAGAGTAATATAAAGAGACAGTTCATGCCATTTTCACTGTGTTAAAAAAAATTCTTACATATACATAACATAAATAAAACCTTTTCATTGCATTATTTTATGGGCTATAAAGTAAGGTTTTTCGTTTTAGTTATTTATAGTAGGGCTGGGCGATATGTAAATTGATATTGTGATTATTTGGACCCAAAATGTGATGTTTGGTATTTCTCAATATGTTCTCCAAGTACATCGGCACCATATAGACATGTATATACACATTTTCTATATAGAGTTTAAAACTCCTCTACTAGAATTCTGAAACGATTGCATTTAAGTTCCAGGCATTATTTTTCTGTCGTTATAGCTGAAGTAGTCTCTTGGATACAGATCTTTTCTGAGCAAAGTTTAACTGTGAACTGAGGATTTTGTTTTTTCTCTTGGTTTTATAGTACTATTCACAGTTGCATAACCAAAAGTCCTGACACCTCATGGTTCGACATGTTCTTTGTGATGTGTGTCTTTTTATCTTTTTGAGTTAAAACTGGTACTGTCACTATGATTATTATATTGGTAATTGAGTAATCTACTAATTATTAATTATTTTGACAATTACAGAGTCAGTGTAACAAAAGTTAAAGAGCTCTTCAATGTAAAATATAATATCCTGTTTTAATAACTGCTTATTCTGCTCAGAATTCAGTACAGCCTGAATGTTACACAAAATAAAGATGAATGTATAATTTTAACAGTTTGTCCATTAAAATATTTCGAAGTATATGATACAGAATTCCCTGCTATCTTAGTACAGAACTATGTTGAATTGGTCAAAATGAAGGTGCTTGTAATACCAGATGTGATGAATGAATGCATGAGATAGCATGTACTCTGATTCTGTGAATAGCTGTGATTTTTGGATGAACATAAGATACATTTTTGGCTTTTATGTGTTTTAAAAGAAATAAATTATTGTCACTCCACCATCTAGCTGCTTCACGACCAGCTATGGAACATGTTTTTCACATTGTCTCAATCAGATTATCCATTGGAAGACTACGAAGTGTGGAAAAACATCATACATTGTGTCTTTATTCTGTTTATAAATCAGTGTGTTATACCTATTACACAAATCTATCCTTTCAGCTGAGACAGTTCATTTGAACTGTGATTCTTGCGGAGCAATGTTGTTTTTTAGATGGTGCTACACAGCTATTGTGAGGAATACTTTTATAGCATCAGCAATCAGCTACATTTTCTTTCAGTTTAAATATTAAATTCTTTCTTTGTTTTCTACCATATTTCATATTATACAAAAATGTGTTTCTACAACTGATTTAGTATAACTCAGTCACTTGTGACAGGTGTAAAAAAGACTTCAAAATACATGGCTCAGTCTTTACACTGTAGGACTAAAACGTAGTTGACATTTTTATTTTTGAATATGCTGTTTTGGCTAAATGTTCACAGTTCTGTTTGCATGTCACCCCTCTCTGATTCCCTGCATCAACATAGGCAGTGTTCTGAAATGACCACCTCATGCAAATAAAAAACACTTTAGAAATGTGACAACATATGTACCCATGCAAACAAACAAAGTGATCACTCCATATAACTCCAGCAACTTGCATTCCCAATCACATTTTATCTTAATTTGTCAAATTTCAAAGCAATTTGTTAATACTAATTACCTGTGTTACACCCCACAAATGATTCAGGGGATTTTTTTGAAGTTTAGTGTTAATCAGCAAATTTTGATAAAGCATTTTTTGCAGTGATTATGCCATGTTCACCACTGACCTTGTGTGCCGAATATTTTTCTGGAAAGTTCACCATGTGGCTGACTTAGGTGAATTTTTTTTTTTTTTAATATAAATACAAGCACCTCATAATGCTTTGGGATAGCAGTGTGACATCATAGAGCAGTAGCAGCCATGCACAGAACTTTAATGCATGCCTTCTGTAAGATCGTTGCCAACTTGTTCATCGTTCATTGCTGAAACCAACTCTTTCCATCCCGTCCACTGAACAGCATGTGAGAAATTTCTCCCTGTCTCTAACCGCACTTGTTTCACCCACTTGCAGTCATGTCAATCACCCAGGCTCTTCAATTGCTGTATGTGGGTTGTCAGGGAACTTAAAAAGGTAAAAATATGTCCCAAAGCTACTACGATTAAGAAGCACTGCCAGATTGCCATTCAGCATGCATAAAAAAGTATATCCATTGGTATTACTAATAACACTTATCCCTGCACACCAGCACTGAATGGCTAATAATACATGCAGATTAGCCACGTGACCAGTAGCAACATAAAAACAGGCCTTAAAGGAGCCCTCCCCTTACACCCTTATCTCATTAGAAAATACGGGATATGCTGAGAATTTGGGGAAAAATGTATTGCTACTTTCAATGAGTTTCTTTATTTTTGATGGAAGAAGAAAGTGTAAATCATCTCAGAGATACATGGGAAATGCTCCTGCTGATTCTAGAGCCATGACTTCAAACAATAGAATGAGCCAGTCTTACTTTGGAGAATGACAATACTCTTTTTTTTTTTTTATACTTAATTCTACTTTGTGGCCATTTGTTTTATTTTATTTGTGGTTTTCATTCCGTCTGTGTCTTTTGTTGTTTGTAGCATGGTGGCGCAGTGGTTTATACTGCTGCCTCTCACCTCAGATCACATAATGTATTTGGCTACAATGTTTGGTTCAGAATTGTTGCCATACTTTTCCTTAGCCATCAGGGACATTTAAAAGACCATTGTACCATTATAATCTACTTAAAACTAGTTCATTTTCTCCTACCTCTTTGTCTTCAATACATTTCACAGAGTTTGGCAAAGTTCACAAACATCTCCTTAATTTTGCTGAACTTGAAGCAAAGTAAATTCAGCCGGGTTCAGTCATTACTGTTGAAGATCAACAACAAAATGAATGCCACTACATACCATGATGTTGTAGCCCAAAGTCCGTCTGCCTTTGGCAGAAGGTTAAAACTCATTTGTGGTTGGACTTTTGAACAAGAAAATGACATTAAACATACGTCAAAGTCAAAACAGCAAAGTTGTTTTTCAATTGCCATGCTAGTCTCCAAATTTGAACCCATTTGAAAACCTGAGGTATGAAGTGAAGAGGACAGTCCACAAGCGCAAACCCAAGCATATTAAAGAATTGGAAGTGTTCTGCATGAGTTAGCTGTCCAATATCCCTCTACAATTTTTCTCTGATATAGTTACGTTTAGAGAAAGTAGCTAAGAGCTGTGATTCAGCAAGGGAAGCCTTCACTAAATATTAATCACGTGAGTGTCACTATTTTTAAAATACGTGTTTTTCAATTAAAACAATGTTAATAAAGAAAGTTTTTTTTTTTTTTTTATACAATTTGGGAATCGTACAGTACGTTGCTTGAAATGTTAAGTCTTTTGTGTACAGCTGGAGTTAAAATGTTGCCTTTTTCAGTGTGCTGGGTGTACATTTTTTGTGTCAAGTTTAATATCACATACCACAGAGGACAATGGCAGTTAAAATTTTGGAGGTTTGTCCATTAAACCGTATATTGACACTACTTTTTTTTTTAATATTTAGTGAAGCACTGGAATTATATTATTGTTTGCAAATTCAGATTTTTCCATGTTTGTAAAATGGAAACATGTCAACAAAAATATAATATAAAGAATTATTTTTAGAGATTAGAGAATAAGCAAAAATGTATTTTTTTTTCCCTTTGGGACTGAAAATAGTTTTCTTTAGTGATGTTTCTGTTATGACAAAACAGATTGAAGACAACTTTTTCTTTCTGAAGAAAATTAAATCTATGATTATGAGGCAGTTCGAAAAATATTTGACATTTTTTGATTATCACCACTGTGCAGACAATATTGAAACTATTTTTTGACTTACTTATTTTCCTGGTGAAATTGCATCTTTTTTGCAGATTTTAAGACCCCTTATTTTAATGTGTTGTGTCTGAGTATCTCTTCTTTTGTAAAGCTTTTACATACAGGTATTGTGTGTGCTACAACATGTGACAGCATAGGCTGAAGGGCTGATATATGAATAGGCAGAATGTTTACTTATTTATAAGCTCACAAGTGAAATCTATGTTTTAAGCAAAAGAAGATTATGAGGTAACATGGTTGAAGTGTTTAAAACTATGAAGGGAATGAGTACAGTGGATCGAGAATTATTTTAAAATGAGTTCATCAAGAACACTGGGACACAGTTGGAAACTCGTTAAGGGTAAATTTCACACCAACATTTGGTAGTTTTTCTTTACACAGAGAATCATAGACACTTGGAATAAGGTACCAAGTAGTGTGGTAGACAGAAAGACTTTAGGGACTTTCAGAACTAGACTTGGTTTTTTTAGAATTAATTGGCTAATACTGGCAAGCTTTGTCCGACAGAATAACCTGTTCTCATATAGATTGTTCTAATGTTACACAGATGTGTTTGATCTTATTTCTGAATGTTATTAATTTTTGTTTATATTTTTGTAATATTTATTTTATTGTTACAGTGAGATCATTATGTTACTGTTATGTGGTTGTTTTCCTGTGGTTGTTGCCATGTTGTTTGGTAATGTCCGTTGGGCAATTATATGCTTGAGATGTTATGACATCTTCATTTTAAAAAATGATCAAGTGCAGGGAAGTGTTCATACATTAAGACCTCTTGTTGTAATCACCCGCAAGTTTGACTTTTTTGTCTATCTGGCTAATATAATCATTAGTTTGTTTCTTCTTTCCCTTATAAAATCCTATACAATTGAAATTCTACAAGTGACCAATTCAAAAACAATGGTGTAAGAACAGTTCTGTTATACTTACATGAAATGTTCCAATAGTGGGATGAAAACTGTTCTATTAATGTATTCCTAAAATGTGTGTGTGTTAGTTGGAGTCATGTACAATTTAAGTACTACTCCAAATTGTGGTTGCAAGCATACATGCGTTTGCCAACCATATTTAGATTTTACACATCTTTTTCTTTTCTTTTATCCATAAGAGGAGGAGTGTCTTGATTATATTTTCTTGAACTGAAGTGCATAGGCTGTATAGTATCTACAGTGGGATGCAAAAGTTTGGGCAACCTTGTTAATAGTCATTATTTTCCTGTATATATCGTTGGTTGTTACGATAAAAAATGTCAGTTAAATATATCATATAAGAGATGCACACAGTGATATTTGAGAAGTGAAATGAAGTTTATTGGATTTACAGAAAGTGTGCAATAATTGTTCAAACAAAATCAGGCAGGTGCATAAATTTGGGCACCACAAAAAAGAAATGAAATCAATATTTAGTAGATCCGCCTTTTGCAGAAATTACAGCCTCTAAACGCTTCTTGTAGGTTCCAATGAGAGTCTGGATTGTGGTTGAAGGTATTTTGGACCATTCCTCTTTACAAAACATCTCTAGTTCATTCAGGTCTGATGGCTTCCGAGCATGGACAGCTCTCTTTAACTCACACCACAGATTTTCAATTATATTCAGGTCTGGGGACTGAGATGGCCATTCCAGAACGTTGTACTTGTTCCTCTGCATGAATGCCTTAGTGGATTTTGAGCAGTGTTTCTGGTCGTTGTTTTTTTGAAAGATCCAGCCCCGGTGCAGCTTCAGCTTTGTCACTGATTCCTTGACATTGGTCTCCAGAATCTGCTGATACTGAGTGGAATCCATGCGTCCCTCAACTTTGACAAGATTCCCAGTCCCTGCACTGGCCACACAGCCCCACAGCATGATGGAACCACCACCATATTTTACTGTAGGTAGCAGGTGTTTTTCTTGAAATGCTGTGTTCCTTTTCCTCCATGCATAACGCCCCTTGTTATGCCCAAATAACTCAATTTTAGTTTCATCAGTCCACAGCACCTTATTCCAAAATGAAGCTGGCTTGTCCAAATGTGCTTGAGCATACCTCAAGCGGCTCTGTTTGTGCTATGGGCGGAGAAAAGGCTTCCATTGCATCACTCTCGCATACAGCATCTCCTTGTGTAAAGTGCGGCGAATGGTTGAACGATGCACAGTGACTCCATCTGCTGCAAGATGATGTTGTAGGTCTTTGGTGCTGGTCTGTGGGTTGACTCTGACTGTTCTCACCATTCGTCGCTTCTGTCTATCCGAAATCTTTCTTGGTCTGCCACTTCGAGCCTTAACTTGAACTGAGCCTGTGGTCTTCCATTTCCTCAATATGTTCCTAACTGTGGAAACAGACAGCTTAAATCTCTGAGACAGCTTTCTGTATCCTTCCCCTAAACCATGATGGTGAACAATCTTTGTCTTCAGGTCATTTGAGAGTTGTTTTGTGACCCCCCCTGTTGCTACTCTTCAGAGAAAATTAAAGGAGGAGGGAAACTTACAATTGACCCCCTTAAATACTCTTTCTCATTATAGGATTCACCTGTGTATGTAGGTCAGGGGTCACTGAGCTTACCAAGCCAATTTGAGTTCCAATAATTAGTTCTAAAAGTTTTGGAATCAATAAAATGACAACGGTGCCCAAATTTATGCACCTGCCTGATTTTGTTTGAACAATTATTGCACACTTTCTGTAAATCCAATAAACGTCATTTCACTTCTCAAATATCACTGTGTGTGTCTCCTATGTGATATATTTAACTGACATTTTTTATCGTAACAACCAACGATTTATACAGGAAAATAATGACTATTAACAAGGTTGCCCAAACTTTTGCATCCCACTGTATACTTAAAATGCAAGACTAAGTTATTAATGAGTCTCATTTTTGTTAAGGTCAAAAACACTTTTACAACTGTTATGTTTTTGAGTTATCCGCTTTATATTTTTTAGATTTTTATGTTTCCCAGGAAAGAGAAAAGCAGTTTTTCCTTTTCTTGTTTTCATAAAATGAATTCACATATATTGCATTTATTGTGAGATTACAATCCCTGACAAAAGTCTTGTCGCTTCTCTATTTTGTAGAAACTCCTGCTATTAACCTGACTTTTAATTAATCAACTGGTGTTAGAAATAGCTCATATGAAAAGCTAAAGCCCTCCCAAATGATGTTTAATGCACTGAAATAAATTAGTTTCACTGAAAAAAAATTTATCATTTAATCAAGACAGAAAGGTCAAATTTGGGCAAGACAAAAGTTTTGTCGCCTATACAGAAAATGAATCCAAGAATATGTCAGCAAATTAAGTAGTGGTGCTGTGAGATCCAAATTTAATATATTGTATGACTTCCATGAGCTTGAAGGACAGCATCCATGCGGTTTGGCAAGGATTCATACAATTTATTGATGAAGTCATCAGGAATAGCAAAGAAAACTTGCTATTCTTGCATCTTGCATGCCTCCCAGAGTTCATCAATATTCTTTGGTTTCGTCTTCCATGCTTCCTCTTTCATCCTACCCCACATATGCTCAATGATGTTCATGTCTGGTGACTGGGCTGGCCAATCCTGGAGCATCTTGATCTTTTTCGCTTTAAGGAACTTTGATGTGGAGATGGAAGTATGCGATGGAGCACCATCCTGCTGCAGAATTTGGCCTTTTTTATGGTTGGGAATATAAGAGGTAGCTAAGATTTCTTGGTATTTTAGGCTATTGATGTTGCCTTCCACCCTGCAGATCCCTCGCATACCCCCATACTGGATGTAACCCCAGACCATGATTTTGCCTCCACCAAACTTCACTGTTTTCTGGGTAAATCTCGGCTCCATGCGGGTTCCAGTAGGTCTCCTGCAATATTTGCGGTGACGGTGGTGTAATTCAACAGAAGATTCATCTGAAAAATCCACCTTCTGCCACTTTTCCAGCGTCCATCCTTTTAGCAGGCTGTGGGCCTTGGCAAATGCCACACGGTTTTTCAATTGTCTTTTGTTTAGTGCTGGCTTATGGGCACTGATTCGACCATGGAGGCCATTTCGAGACAGAATCCGACGAACTGTTCTGGTTGACACAGGGACTTCAGGTGACCAGGTCTCGTGGAGCTCTGCTGCAGTGGAAAATGGGCTGGCCTTGGATTTTTGAGCCAACAAACGGTCCTCTCGAGCAGTTGTCTTGCGGGGTCTTCCTGACCTGGGCTTGTCAAAAACGTCTCCAGTCTCTTCAGATCTTTTTTTTATCCTCTGAACTTGACGCTGAGACACATTGAAGGTGTGGATTTGGTCTTCAGCCTCTTGATAATCAACACTTTAGTCTCAGGGTGAATCTTAGGCATGTTTGCAGAGGTCTAGTTGCAGTTGATGTGAAGGTCTAGTGTACTGGGGTTCTTTTTATACACACCTGAGACCTAATTGATCCATTATTTGTCACAGGTGAAGCTCATATGACAAGGCGACAACACTTATGTCTTGCCAAAAATTGACTCAATAGGCTTTACCAAGCTGTGAATATTAGAATACTTTTTGTCAGTTTCGTTTTGCGCTGAAACATTATTACAAAAGCTGATGGGATTAAAATGACCCATTTCTTGTAACAAAATCTTGATTAGAAATATATTTTAGCGCCACTTCAGGTCAATTTGTACACAAGCAACAAGACTTTTGTCAGGGACTGTACAGTATTATGTGATATTTCTATGTAAGGCTCTTGATCAGATTTGCTCATTTCTATTTTCTCTATGTTTTTATAAGAATTAAGAATTCTAAATATTTTAATACTTTAAGGGTGTTGTGTGAAC
Organism: Polypterus bichir lapradei; assembly: GCA_026402145.1. Classification (NCBI taxonomy): domain Eukaryota; kingdom Metazoa; phylum Chordata; class Cladistia; order Polypteriformes; family Polypteridae; genus Polypterus; species Polypterus bichir. The sequence continues at coordinate 13,606,529 of JANRMT010062795.1, forward strand.
TTGTTTTATTAAACATGTATTCATGCTGAACTTCTAGGACTAAAAAAATAAACATTTGAGTCACTTTAATACAAACTTGTAACAAATTTATTTATTTATTTTTTTAAATTAAAACCTGCTGCCTAACACACGGTAGGAAAAAAGAACATTTTTTGATGAAAGCATATTCTAATGTAGCTTAAATGATCAATGTTTTGTGCTTCTCTTCTGCAGTCATCGTATTCTCAGTTGCTGGCAGCTACATGTCTTTCCAAACTTGTTTCCCGCACAAGTAATCCACTTCCCCTGGAGCAGCGTGTTGACATTCGTAAGTTAAATTATGATGAACAATTTAATGAATTACCCTGTCAGTTGGGTCTTTAATGGTTTATTTTCATCTGTATTAAAACACAACTGAAATGCATGGCTTTCCATTAGTAGTTTTCTGTTTTAATTTGAAAAAAGGATTATCACACATTTCACAATGACAGCCTTAACCACTCAGTCAGTGACATCATACTTTAAGATAATGCTGTTCAAAAACAAGTCATTGGAGTATGAAGATTTAAAAGGCTTTGACCACAGCATATGAGGTGAGAGGAAAACTGTTTAACTCGTGAGGAATACACCCTTCTTGGTGCCTCAGCCCATAAGCACTGGTCAGAACTGAATCCCTTTCTGTGGCTGAGGTTGCTGTGTTAATTAAACAGCTGTATAGTGGCAAGGACAGGGTGGTGAATAAGGTTCATTTGGAAATGCTGAAAGTGCTGGGTATTGTTGGAGTGTTTTGGGTAACACACCTCTTTAGTGTTGCTTGGGATGGGAATAGTGCATTGAATTTTACAGAGTGGGTTGATAGTCGACAAAGGGCTGTATTTGAGTTACTGAGGGATCATACTCCTCTGCCTTACTGGAATTGTCCATGGCAGGATGCTGGAGCAGAACATATTTCTAATAATTTAACTGTAGATTTAGGATTAGCAAGTGGTTTTATCCAGGTAATGGAACGGCGGATCATCTGTCACCTCAAATAAGTGAAGTGTATTGGTAATTTTCTAATCCTTTCTACATTTGCTTTGCTTAAAACCATGTTCCCGTTGGTGTCTTGTGGAAGGTGCTTTAATGCTATTGGTTAAAGGTTGCTGCTACAGATTGTGAGTGTCTGCAGGTTCCAGATTAAGTTAAGACTTTTCATTGTAGGTGTTGGACTTTGCATAAGGTATGCCTTTTTCTCCTGTCCTGTTCATGATTTTCATGCACAGACTGAAAAGATACTGCTGATGTTTGGAGAGTGTCCAGTTTGAGAATCTAAAGTTTGCATCTTTTCTGTTACCTCTTGACATCATCAGACAGTGATGTCCATTGCACACTGGTTAAGGTATGAACAGCTGTTCTAGGTGACAGAGCTCCAGAAGCTCATAATCTTGTTCATGAGTGAGGTCATGGTTTCAGGCCTTTAGGTGCATTGGTCAAAAGCCACTCTTGGTGGTTTATGGGGGTATTGCTGCTGTTATTGTTGTTTGTTATACTATTTCTTGAGGTTATGTGTAAAGCTAAATTTACCCCACAGGACAATAAAAATTTTCTTTCTTTCTTTCTTTCTTTCTTTCTTTCTTTCTTTCTTTCTTTCTACTGTCTGTCGTCTTCTTTTCTTTTCGTCTGCATCTTTCTCCGATGCACATACCACATCAATATCCTCTCTAACCACATTCTGTCTTAGGCCTTCCTCTTTTCCTCTTACCTGGCAGATCCTTAACATCCTTCTCCTAGCATCTCTCTTCTGCACATATCCAAACCAACGCAATCTCACCTTTCTGACTTTGTCTCCCAACCGTCCGACCTGAGCTGACCCTCTAATGTACTCATTTCTAATCCTGTTCATCCTTGTCACACCCAATGCAAATCTTAACATCTTTAACTCTGCCACCTCCAGCTCTGTATCCTGTTTTTTTTGTCAGTGTCACCATCTCCATCCCATATAACATAGCTGGTCTCATTATTGTCTTGTAGACCTTCTCTTTCACTCTTGCTAGAACCTTTCTGTCTCAAATCACTCCTGACACTCTTCTGCACCTACTCCACCCTGCCTGCATTCTCTTCTTCACCTCTCTTCCACACTCCCTTTTACTCTGTACAGTTGATTCCAAGTATTTAAGCTCTTCCACCTTTGCCAACTCTACTCCCTGCATCCTCACCATTCCTCTGACCTCCCGCTCATTCACACACATGTATTCTGTCTTGTTCCTACTGACCTTCATTCCTCTTCTCTCTAGAGCATATCTCCACCTCTCCAAGGTTTCCTTGACTTGCTCCCTTCTCTCGCTACAGATCACAATGTCATCCCAAACATCATAGTCTATGAGGACTCCTCTCTAATCTTGTCCGTCAACCTCTCCATCCGTCCGTCCGTCTGATCTTTTTCATCTATCATGCTCATATAGATAGCTATGTTCATGGAGTTATGTTTCATTTTACCTCACCTTATTGGTGTCCAGTAAGGTTCTTGGTATGTTGCTGAAAATTGCAAGATTTTGTGATGTTTACACAGAATGTAAGCTACATGGGCTTTTTGATCACTCCCACTTAATTTACACATATTAATTCAATCAGTGAACAATACCTGAGGTAAATTCACTGTGGTATTAGGCACACTACTTTCAGATATAAACATTTTAAATGATTCTTATTTATTCTTTAAAGCACAATCGCAAATAGTAAACAACACACCATTTTTTTGCATTTCACATTTCTCTGAAATTATTGAATCTATATGTCAAACACATGATAAAATGCTATCATGTAAGCCCATTTAAGAGATGCTCATACTGTACTTTGAATTCAGCCTTTAGCAATGTAAACCTAGTTGTGTTTCCTTGCAGCACTGACTGAAATCTTTCTTATTGGACAGTAGCTGTGTGTGGTGTTCGGGACAAAAAACAACCCGAAGTTTCCCTAGCAGTTTTATTATATTGGTGAACTTACAGAGGCCTTGGCTAACTGGGCCGGGATAGGTTGTATCATGTCTGAGATGGATGTGCACTAGTGCAACTGTAGCACAAATTCAGCGGGACAGGCCAGAGCCTGTCTCAGGCAAACGTATGGTAGCTTGTTGTAGGATCATACAACATGCATGTACTACAAAGTTGAGTTTGTCTGCTTGGGTTGAATGAAAAGTGAGGTGCATGTGCATGCAAGTGCCAAAAAATGTCAAAGTGCATGCATGCACCATCTCACCAAGTGCAAGTCACACTTGTATAAACTTCTTCATCTTCCGTAGAATTCACAGTAACTCCCGTGGCAGTGGTTGAGTGTCAGCAGAGCGGATTGCTCCATACACACGTGCACATGTCTTTTGTAGTGAGAACTGAGGAATATGCAAGCGCTGAAAAAATTTAGAAGTGCATGCATCTGCCATGTAGTGGCTGTGGTTGAGCATGAGCAGAGTGGACTGCTCCATACACACACACAATCACAGGTCTTTCAGTTATATATGTCTGATGTGCAGTTTGTCAGCCAAGGGTGCTGTTTGTTTACAGAGCTATCCTAATTAAATCAAAATGTCAGAAGAATGAGAAAAAAATTTAACAAATTGCTTTATCTGGACAGAAGAGGTTATGAACGAGTGTAATATGTGCAATCCCGTCCTCCTATAATCTTCCAGCCATCCATTTTGTGAAACCAGCATGGCTTATGGCTCTATAAGAGTGCATTCTAGCAACATCTTAAGATAGGAACTAACAATCCGTGGGCATCACCTCATTGCAGGGCACAAATATTCAAATATCATTAGATATAATTTTAATCAAAAACATTATATAACAAGTTAGAAACAGCAAGAGAAATATTTATTTTCCACCAACTTGTTATTTATTGCTTGGAACAATTGCTAGCAGCGATTGCAATTTCAATGCAACAGGTTGTGCTATATACTCAACATGCAACATGCTTTTTCACAGTCCTAAAATGAAAGTGAATGCAAACCGTTTACTGTATTTACATCAAAGTAACATTGTTTAATTTGTTTAACTCAAAACTGTTGCATGTGAAGAAGCACCAAAGATGAATGTGTGATAACATTTTTTTCCTTCCTTTGTTTCATTAACTGTTTGGTAAGAGACGGACCCTTTTAAGAATGAAATTGTATTTATTACGTTATATATTAAACATTCTGATAATTCATATTGTATAATAGTAACCCCTTTAAAAACAGGAAGCATGGCATATAGTGAAAATGCATGATTAAAATAAGGCAGTAATTTCAAAATTCTTAAGTGAATGGGAATTGTGTGACCACTGTTCGGATAATGATTTAAATTTTACTTTGACTATTTTTTCCTGCTGAAGTCTCCATGTGCGCAAGTTTATGCACTGCTGTTGACAGCTGAAAATTGAAGTTCTCCCAGTAGTACTGCCACAGGATCACTTTGCCCTTTTCACGAATGACAAGCAGAGCCTCCAAACTGAAACAAACTGGGAATAAGATGCGACTAATTTATGCTTATTAGTATTACTTTATCAGCATTTGCTGTTAAACCCTTAAAGATCACTGAGATGATGCCTAATACAGGCAAGCCCTAACGTCTACCTGGAGTTCCTGTTCAGTCCTTGCTGCTGTTCAGACATCTCGCTCCACACTGTGAAGTTCTCGCAGTTTCAGGACAACTTTACTAAAGTCAAATCTAACAGCTGGCCACTTAAATTCTTACCTGTTGGCATAACTCTGCTTTTCTTTTCAGTAATGTATTTTATGAAAGGCTTTTATGTGAGAAATACAAAGATTCACATTCAGTGTTGCTGGGTTTGCGTTTTAAAGTCCCAGTTTTTAGAAAATGGTCCATAATAACTCCATATACATGTAGATATAAAAGAGAGAGAGAGAGGCAACTACATAAACTAAACACAGGAGTAAAGAAGAAAGGCATGGTTTGATAACACTAGAACTGAAGTAAATGTTACTGTCCACAAGAAAGTTAGATGCCCTATTTAGCAGTGGTGGTTTGTTTTGTATCAAGGTAAATTGATTTAATAGCACCCATATCAGCTAGCAGTCTTGATTGCAGCAAATGTATGCTTTTTAAGTAGGTACATAGCAGACAAATGTATCTGAACGATTTAAAATTAAGTTAACAGTAAAATTAAGTTTTACTGATGACTGTCAGCTTAATGACTACTTAACTCACACTAGGGTATGGCTGGTGAAAACCTCATCTCTAATGTAGAAAACTGTGCCCAGCAAAGTGTCCTTTGTTCACTTTTCAGGCATTGCCCATCAAAAGCACTCTGTACTTAATTTCATGCTGCTTCTGGGGTAGGCAGATTGTTTTAAATCCATCCATCCATCCATTATCCAACCCGCTATATCCTAACTACAGGGTCACGGGGGTCTGCTGGAGCCAATCCCAGCCAACACAGGGTGCAAGGCAGGAAACAAACCCTGGGCAGGGCACCAACCCACCACAGATTTTTTAAATTCTACAGAATATATGTTTAGAATGCTCATTAATCCTTTGCTGCATGCTTTGCATAAGCATGTTACTGGACTCTCAGCTGCTATTTACTGGGGAAAGGGGAGCAAAAAGATTGAAAGAACATAAGGAGGCTTGCATATTTCAGACCACAGGGGCAGCTCAACAGACTATCCAAAAAGTTGGCGGAACCTTTCAAAAAAGTGATGCTCCAGAAGTACTGTTTTTTTTTTTTTAACGGTACTTCAAGAGAATTATATGTGTAGTGTAAAACATTTTATATTAATAGGTGTTTTGCATTTTATCATGTTCACTGGGAAGCTTTTAGTCGTAGGCTTTTCAGAAATTGATACATCTCTTAACATATGAAGTAGGGCTGCTAGATGTTTAAATTATGTATGTTTAGTATATTTGAATATTTTTTAATGTTAATTATAAATATGTTTGTGTTTTATAGTTTTTTAATATTTTTATTTTTTTTGCTAACAGTGCTTCTGTAAAGTTCGAACAGCTTACATGTGTTTTTGAAAAAACGCACATGAAAACTGAAACTTTGAAATGAATATGAAAAACACAGTGCATCAAAAATACAGTGGTTCACTACATGTACTGTTCAAATGGAGCTGGAAGCACACTGCTTCTTTTAAACCTCTAATAAACGCAAGAATGTGGGACAAAATCACTTGTTATTCCTCAAACATGTTTAATACAGTGGGTACGGAAAGTATTCAGACCCCCTTCAATTTTTCACTCTTTGTTATATTGCAGCCATTTGCTAAAATCATTTAAATTAATTTTTTCCCTCATTAATGTACAAACAGCACCCCATATTGACAGACAAAAAAAAGAATTTTTGAAATTGTTGCAGATTTATTAAAAAAGAAACTGAAATATCACATGGTCCTAAGTATTCAGACCCTTCGCTCAGTATATAGTAGAAGCACCCTTTTGAGCTAATACAGCCATGAGTCTTCTTGGGAAAGATGCAACAAGTTTTTCACACCTGGATTTGGGGATCCTCTGCCATTCCTCCTTTGCCGATCCTCTCTAGTTCTGTCAGGTTGGATGGTAAACATTGGTGGACAGCCATTTTTAGGTCTCCCCAGAGATGCTCAATTGGGTTTAAGTCAGGGCTCTGGCTGGGCCATTCAAGAACAGAAGCGGTATGTGTGGAAACAACCAGGCACTGCTCATCAGTTGTCCAGTACAGTCCCCACAGTGAAGCATGGCGGTGGCAGCATCATGCTGTGGGGTTGTTTTTCAGCTGCAGGGACAGGACGACTGGTTGCAATCGAGGGAAAGATGTATGCGGCCAAGTACAGGGATATCCTGGACAAAAACCTTCTCCAGAGTGCTAAGGACCTCAGACTGGGCCGAAGGTTTACCTTCCAACAAGACAATGACCTTAAGCACACAGCTAAAATAACGAAGGAGTGGCTTCACAACAACTCTGTGACTGTTCTTGAATGGCCCAGCCAGAGCCCTGACTTAAACCCAATTGAGCATCTCTGGGGAGACCTAAAAATGGCTGTCCACCAATGTTTACCATCCAACCTGACAGAACTGGAGAGGATCTGCAAGGAGGAATGGCAGAGGATCCCCAAATCCAGGTGTGAAAAACTTGTTGCATCTTTCCCAAGAAGACTCATGGCTGTATTAGCTCCAAAGAGTGCTTCTACTAAATACTGAGCAAAGGGTCTGAATACTTAGGACCATGTGATATTTCAGTTTTTCTTTTTTAATAAATCTACAACAATTTCAAAAATTCTTTTTTTTGTCTGTCAATATGGGGTGCTGTTTGTACATTAATGAGGGAAATAATGAATTTAAATGATTTTAGCAAATGGCTGCAATATAACAAAGAGTGAAAAATTGAAGGGGGTCTGAATACTTTCCATACCCACTGTACAGCTATTAATCGTTTTTCATTTCCCCAGCTATACTTTTTTCTTTTTTTTTTGCACATCTAGAAACTAAAAGGTGTCTCTGTTTTATATAATTTAATGCACTATGAAACAATTGAATGTTTTAAATTTTACATTGTAACAGTTTTAATGATTGTTTAAGTTATTGTGTGTGAAATCAAAAAGGCAGCTAAACAGTGGACTGACTGAGGTAACTAAAATGAGTAATGCTGACATGAAAAGTCTCTTAAGTGTCTTTAAAAAGAATGGGATTCTCCTGTAAACTATATGCAAAAACAAATCTAAAAAAAAAAAAGATAGAAATCTGAAAGTTTCAAATACCTCACATCAGTCTGTGGAAAAAAAGTACACAGTTTCATTGTGTACATGATGAAGAATTGTCGCAGTCACCTGAAGATGCACTTCAAATAAATTCTTTATGGGTGTGGCAAAGACAGCTGTCAATGAAAGATTTGAGCAGACAAAAATAATTTAGAATTTTACTACAACGTTAGAGAACATTCTGAAATACACAATGAAAAACTTCAACAATATTGTGGTGACTTAAAGATTTACTTACAGCAGTGCCTCAGTTAAGGAAGCAGATATGTTAGGTAGACAATAGATAATACTTTATTTGCACACACACAAACAAGAATTTCTGGTTTGGCTAATAAGAAAATTGTTGCCATCTAATACCTGGCTTGTAGATAAGCTGTCCAGTTGTATCACAGGTTTTAATTTAAATTCATTTAACATGTAAATAAAACATGTCCAGCTCCATCTAAATTTCCCCTGGTTGAAATCACCACAATTTCAGTGTCGGAGTAATTCATCTTTAGAATGTTGATAACAGAGTGAATAATTTCTGTTGCTGAGTCCTCTCTTTTCATAACGAGTATATACATTTATCAGGAAGATGCAACTTACCTTACTAGGCAGCAACATTTACTAATTCTCGCAGCAATTATTTCAAGATCTGAATAACATATTTAAGTTTTAATTGTAATGTGCTCATTTTTATACCATTTGCTCCTTCACACAGATATCCAGTCGCCCTCCTCCCTTTTTCCACTCTGTCTGATTGTGTCAAATTAAATCAGTCCTGCATTTAAATAGTTTTTGAAATAAGAAGTTTAGTCCATTTCTCTGTGATACACAAAATGTCATAGTACCACTAGCCGGTGTGACTCAGCATCAAAAGCGAATGAGCATTCTTCACTTTATGGAGGCAGGCCTGTTCTGAAAATCATTCCACCTTACTTCGACTGGTGTTCTAGCTCTTTACCAATTTTTTTCATTTTAGGTGAGATAGAGCTCTGTAGGTGGTACTCATACTACCTGCTGACTTTGAGAATATTTAGTTTAACCCACTTTAAGTTCCTCAGAATCTCTTACATTTTCAGATGTTGGAGGCATAAGGTAACCTTCTCTGTGACTTCTCTCAAGTTTGCAGCTGAAACCAGATTACAGCTAATTATTAAATAGAATACAAAGAAAAATATAAAGAGAACAGAACTTTAGCTTGTTTTTTGAAATTTTATTTGAGGTAGATGTATGGATAAGTATTATCACTGGGATGTAATTGTGTTGTTTACTGTATTCTTTGGCTATGCAGACATTACCTTCTACTTGGCTTTCCTCCAGCAGTATTGCTGCCTCCTCAATCTGCCACAGCTCCTTCCAAGTGGCTCCATGTGTTCGCATCTGCTTTGTAAACTTTGTGCCTACACATTAACACTGCTGGATCTGCCTTGCACTGCTAAATTGAGGTTAGAAGCAAAACTGTCTAATCCATTATTCTCTGTTTGAGACAGTCCAAGGCAGGATCCTTAAAGAGACTTAACTGTGCTAGCAGGTAAGGGATGTCTAACTGTGGCCCCTCTTCCATTCTCTGCTCTGGCTGGTTTCATGGCCAAGTGCAATCCCCATTGACTTTGCTTCATGGTATTTCTTTACTCCAGCTTCTATACTCTTTATGATCTGAATTTTCTAAAAATATTGCTTTATGCTTTATAATACTTTTTAATTTGTGACTAACTAAGCAAATTATATTTATTACATTATACAAAAAAATAGTACACATGAAATAACTAAGCGTTCACATGTAATAAATTTGTCTTCCACAGTATGCAAAATATCAATGGCAGACAATAGTGCTTTTTTGACAACTTTGTTGTTAAGGAGCTTCCATTTCTGGGAATTCGTTAACCGAAATATTACTATATAATAGTGATAAGTGAAAACTGAGAGTTTGCTTCGCCATGAGTTCAGTCCATCATGGAAATGTTTGTGATATTCGCCAAACTTGATGAAATTTAATACAGTCAGTGGGGAAGGAGGAATTGAACTAATTTTGAGTGGATTATAATGTTGCAGTGGTCTTCAAAGTGTCCCTGGGGACTAGGGAAAAGTATGCTAACTATGCAAGACCGATTATTGTGTCCAAATATGTAATATGAGCTGTGCCTCAAACAACAAAAGACACAGAGAGAACAAATACCACAAACAAAATAAAACAAATGGCCACAACCTAGCAAAAATTAATCAAAATATTTCCACTTTTGGTGCACGCATTGACCATGCCATCAAGCGGCAGCATGGGAGTGGCTCATTCCATTGTTTGCAGTCATAGTTCTGGCACAGCAGACATGTCTTCTTTTGTTTCACATGTATCTTATCAAGAAGAATGAAACACCTTGTAAAGTAAATCTTTCGTTTTTAATATTTCACATCATGTCATGTGTTTTCTGATGGGGGGATGGTAGAGCCCCTTTAAGACTTGATTTGTATTGAGGCTGCAGCACATGGCTCATTTCACATCCAAATCAGCCATGTGGTGCTAAGCCACTAGCACAGAAATCAGTATTATATATCCCCTGGCGGTACAGGTATCCATTAATGTACGATGTATCTAGTAATTTTCAATCATACGTTTGTTTACATTTTGCTACTGTTCTTATCGGCCAACAGCTCCTTGTGTTCAGTCTTGTTCAGTCACATCACCTGTGTCGATGGTCCTTTAAAGACCTGTTAAAATCCAAGGTAATTCCCCAATTCATATTAAATATTTTGAATTTATTCACTGTAATATCCCCTCTTTCCCTAACTTGAGCGTTACCTGAAGAATTTTACTTACGATGTCTGCCAATGTAGCAAATTGAAAGTAAAGGTTTTATGATTTCATGTTTGCTTTAGTGGTGTGCGCTATACCAGAAGAAATTTGTCAACCAGTAAAAAATATTTGTTTATCATTGTTACAATGGTAGAGCACATCAGAAAGCTGCCATTGTTACTTGTTACAAAAGAGATGGCGTGTGGTGGTGAATGGGCATTCCATTACTGTCTGACACAACTGGCGCTTCCACAGTGCACAACCAACCCCACATCTCTGAAACTGTTTATGATCACATCTTTAGAATTTGAAGAGGACCCCTGTCCCTCCTTCCCAATCACCACCCAACCATTGCCCCCTTCAGCTGTTTGAAATAATTTTTATATTTCATCAAGTCTTCATACTTTGAAGAGGGCCTTTTCCTCACCCCGTGTTAATGAAACTGATTAAACACAGGGTGACTATTGCTTCCACTTTAAAACACTATTGATGATGATAATAAAATAGGTGGTTTACCCAATAAGCAAAATAAGCATATGCTTTAGGGCACCAAGAGAAACAAAAGACTTGATCCTTGAACTTCGAAATTCTGTGTATCTTCAAAGTTTTAAAGCAGTGGAATGGGAGATTTTTTCTTTCCTACAAATAATGTTTCTTCATTAGAATATCTTTTTTAAAAAATTGCCCAACAACATTAATTTCTGTAGAAAGTATTTTGAAAATCTGTAGAAGTGACAAGTGTGACATTTTTTTTAGTAGGTTGTATTGTAAGGCTTGGATTGATAACCTCTGCTATAGCAATGTTTGGTAAATGGAGGTAGATATTTTCTTTGGATAATCTTTGTATAATTTTTCTTCATGTTCATAAAATATTTTTGATGGCAATATTAAAGTCTGGTTGGCTTGCTAATTTTTTTAATGAGAGAACAAAGAAATTGGGACTTTGAATATTAATTTTTTGCTGTCAATTTTAATTTTTTTATGGTAGAGTCCATGCAGTACAAATATTCAAAGGTTCTGTGTTTTTGTTAATGCTATGTGCATTATATATTTTTTCAGTTCATATTTTTTGTTTCGCTCAGCAAAAATATTTTGAATATAAATTAATTAGACCAGCTGACTGAAATTATTTTTTAAAAAGCAACTTAAAACACATTATACTCTAGCTCTCTTTCTCATGGATGGGGGTTGATTTGACTTGCTTGTTTTTTGTTTTTAATGCACTCAATAAAATGTAACAAAAAAATAATAAATAAAAACTCATTTAACTGAACTTGACAATAACATTCTGACCCTTTCTTTCATTGTACCTGTTTGTTCATATGCTCAGGGTGATTTTCAGTTGTATTACAAATTCTGTTACTTGTTCAGGATTTTCTTTTGTATTTGCATGTTTGTATTTTATTGTGGTTTATTGCATGTTGTTCTAATTCAAAATGTTGTGTTTCCTGTATTTATCTGTATTTAGTGTTTTATGCTGATACTAGCAAAATACCTGCGCTTCGCAGCGGCGAAGTACTGCCTTAAAAGTTTTATTAAGAAGAAAATTAAACCTTTTTAAACTGAGTGAAAATATATCAATAATTATTTGTTAAGGATCTCTTTGTATACCACGTTGTCAGTTTGGCCCTCAGGTTGTAATATGACCAAGCTGTGCACTGAGCTTACTCTTGAGCATGCAACAACAACAACAACATTTATTTATATAGCACATTTTCATACAAACAGTAGCTCAAAGTGCAACGTACAGTTGGCCATGTGAAAAGTAATCTTGTCTCAAATCTCACAGCTTGGATTGCTGCTGTCATAATCGGTTTGAGTTTCATGATTTGTTACAATTATGTTAGTATTTGCAGGACTTGTGTTGAAGTGACATTCGGCATCTGTCAAGCATTGTAAGCATACATCCGGTTTCATCGATAACTTCACATTCAGCTTTTGAGAGTTTAAACATTTATAAACATCAAAGTCTCCACTTCTGAACTCGTCACCTGTGAATCTAAGATGTTTAAGAGGCATTGGCGGTTGTCGAAAGGTGTAAAATATTTGGCTATTTCGGTACACTTGAAAGCGACAACCGAACAATTCAGCGGCAGCCATCAACTCACATGCAGAACCATAGGTGAAGGGCTTAAGCATTTCACTCTTCTAGTGCTCCTGTGTAGTATAATTATCTCCTGTACCGTCATCAGTCCACACCTTGAACCTGTCCCAGTCATTCAATAAGACACAATGTTCCTCCGGATATCAAGAGTGAGACTGATATGGCCGTGCAATATATAACAAAGAGAATGGAAAAGGCAGGTGTCATCTCCGGGCATGTAAACCACTTGGTAAGTGACAGTTCTTTGATCGATGGTGATCACCTCGAGAGACATGTTAATGGGGGTATGGTTGGAACGATAAAGCAAATGGGTACCTGAACAATGTAAAGTAAGTCTAAAATACCTACACAATAACTATAATCATAATAAACGAACAATTAAACAGCGGAGAAGCCGTGGATTAAATAAAAAGGCTGTAGTTAGCAGGGAGACATGAATCCCGTGGCGAAGCAAGAAAGGGAATGTAGAGACAGGAGTGACGGACGGCCTTATATAGGCACGCAGCCAGCCAACAATGTGGGTTGCGTGGGGATGGGGAACCCAACGCCGTCTCACACGGCGACCGAGCTGCAGGCTATGGACGTATATATGTACGTAAGTAGGATTCAGTTAGCGTTGGGAACCCACATACCAAATTTCTTGAAGATGGGCCCATAAGTAACAAAGACCATTAGAAAGTTCAATATGGCGGCCGACAGTGGCGTCATACCACCGAAATAAGTATGTACATCGGTTTTGGTTAGCGCAGGGAAGCCGCCTACCAAATTTCGTGAAGATGGGGCCATAAATAAGAAAGTTCAACATGGAGGATGTTGTCAACCGTTATGACCGTTACGTGTAGAATTTCGAAATGAAACCTGCTTAACTTTTGTAAGTAAGCTGTAAGGAATAAACCTGCCAAATTTCAGCCTTCTACCTACAGGGGAAGTTGGAGAATTAGCGATGAGTGAGTGAGTGAGTCAGTCAGTCAGTGCTTTGCCTTTTATTAGTATAGATAGCAAAATACCCACGCTTCGCAGCGGAGAAGTAGTGTGTTAAAGAAGTTATGAAAAAGAAAAGGAAACATTTTAAAAATGATGTAAAATGATTGTCAATGTAATTGTTTTGTGACTGTTATGAGTGTTACTGTCATCATGGATTTGATTATCATTATTTCTTTCAATCAGGTTCGTATTTGGAGGATGTGTTGTGTTCAAGTTATATTCCGTGTTTGTCAACCATTGTAAAGATAACAGGTTTCATTCATCGAAGTGTTCACTACCCAAATCGGTACTCGTGAATCTAAGATGTTTAACAGGCATTCCCAGTATTAAGTTGTGGATCTGCCTCCGAATATTTAGTGGCAGAGTGTAGGGCTGGCCGATTTGGCCTAAAATCAAAATCTCGATTAATTGAACATTTTAACTCGATTACGATTAATGAACGATTATTTTATTTATTTATTTTTTTTTATTTTTTGGCCCTCATAGTTCACTGACAAGTTTTGTACAGTAAATATGCTCACATATTACAAGTGAGAGATTTTTGAATGAAGGGTGCATTACTTGATTTTAAAATAATTGAAGGAAACACACTACTATCTGTGATTATTTATTGAACATCAATGTTGAACAACTGAAATTAAAGCACACATTGCCTAAAACGAACAGTCACTTTGTTCTTATAAAAAAAGTAAAAATAAATAACTTGCACTTTTGGAAACAAAATAAATTATTTTCAATGTTTGTCTTATTAAAAGTAGAAAATAAGCAGTATCTCTTCTAAATAAAATAACTCATATATCCTGTAAATATTATTTTAAACAGTGCATTTCTTGCATTTTCTGTAAACAAATATTTTAATGTGCAATGTATCAATGTAAACAACAGATTGTTGTAATGAAAATAGAACTCTCTAAACACTGTTGCATGAGTTGATCTTTGCGATCTTGTCATGTCACTATATGAACATGAATTTACTCGAAGTTCTTACTAAGAAACAGGAGCATGTTAACCTTTTCAGGTTTCAGGCAGGACATGAGGCATGTAACAATGTTTCCGCCCGAACTGAAAACCCGCTCTGATGGGGAGCTAGTAGCTGGTATGCAGAGATACTTTTTTGCCACCTTACTTAGAGTGGGAAAGTGTACATGATGTTTCCTCCACCAGTCCAGTGGATTTTTCTCACTATCCAGCATGGGGGACACCAAATAGCTGCTCATCTCTGCACCGTTGTCTGTCGTAATGGCTGAAAGTTTTTCTTCCGCGAGGTCCCATTCAGAAAGCATATCTTTCAGACCTTGCGCAATCATATCTGCCGTGTGATCGGCTGGAAAATATGCCGTCTCAAGGCATCTCTGGCGCAGCTTCCAATCGTCGTCAATGTAGTGCAAAGTAAGGCTCAAGAATGGGTCCATCGTCCTACTTGACCAGAGATCTGATGTGGCTACAAAGTGTTGAACATTTTTCAGTTCAGCAGCTACATTTTTACAACATGTCTTGTACATGTCTGGCAGCGCAGTTTTAGAAAAATGTGATCGCGATGGCACAGTGTATCTTCTGTCGAGAGTTTTAAAAAGGTGTTTAAATCCGCTTCGCTTCAGTGTAGCCAAGGGAGTCATATCCTTTGCGATGTAATAACAAATAGCGTCAGTTATTTCCATCTTCTTGAACTCTTCTCATACTGTGTGGCATTTGTGAACGCTTGTGTTATTGACATCTGCTTTGTGGAGGCACTTGTTGCTGGGCGCTTGTCAGTCTCTTTTTGTTTTTTTTGAGCCATGCACTGTTCATATTCAGTGACGTGATTGTGCTTCAAGTGTTGAAACAAATTGGTGGTGTTACCTTTGGGCATCAAAACTGTTTTTCTACAGTGTCTACATCTGACTTAATTTTGTTCGATGTCATCCTTACTGAAACCAAAATGTGTCCAAATGACGGAGACTGTGTTTTTCTTTGGTACAAGCTGCTCTTGTTGCTCAGTTGTGTCAGTTTTTAAGCTCTCCATGCTCGACATGTCGGCGGAATAACGTAACGGAGCGGGGTAACGTGACTCCACACGCGGTAGTGTTTTTAAAGGGAAAGTAATCGAAATAATCGACCTGGAAAAATTTGATCGATTATAGGTTCTGAATGTCGATTTCGATTACTTTTCGATTAATCGCCCAGCCCTAGCAGCGTGTCTATGAACTTAATTTAAACTTAATCTTTACACCTTGCTTTCCTATTGATATGTCTACAAAGGCTTGTTCACCTTCAGAGGGTTGTTCCTTTCTTACTGCATCAATAAACAGCTCGTCTTTCTCTTTATCTGAGACATCACACACTGCATGCACGGATTTACCTTTCCCAGTCCTGCAAACTTTAGTGAAGTGGTTCAATTTACCACATTTTTTACACTGTCTTCCTTTAGCTTTACATTGACTTTTTCCACCGTGTGCTTTGCTTCCGCAGTAGCTGCACTTATGAATATGCTTCTATGCGCCACCCGCTTCATATTCTTTTGCTGCCTTCTTAATTGTGTAATGCGTTTTTTGTTCAGCGCTCTTTGGAGCTTTTGCTTGTTGTCTGCGTACTGTGTTCACTGTCAGTTCACGTGAGCCGCTCGGAGTACATGCATCGAAGGTTCTCCGCTGTGCTTGTGCTATCTTGTGCGATCTTGCGATGTCCACGGCTTTATTTAATGTTAGCTCAGACCCGGCACTTATACATTTTCGCTGAGTTTGTGCCAAACACTATTCTATCTCTGACCATCTCATCTTCGTTTGCATAAGCACAGTCCTTCACCAGCAATTTTAACTCCGTTACAAAGTGATCAAAAGTCTCATTTATACCCTGCGTCTTCTCATTAAACTTGTATCTCACAAATATCATATTCGTCCTAGGCATGACAAACGCCTCAAAGCGGTCATAATAAGTTTTCAGTACCTTGGCTTCCTCCTGGGTGAGAGTCAATGTGTTAAAAATGTCTTTTCCTTTTTCCCCAGTCCACAGGAGCAGGTAGCTGCATTTCTCACTCTCGTCTTTGCCGTTTAGCGTGCCAGAAAACATGAGCCCCACGTGCTGTCGGAACGTTTTGCATTCTCCCGGCAGGTTAAGAGAATCCCACTCAATTCGTGGCAAAGGAACTCCAACAAAATCCATGACTGTCCTCTATTCTGACACCATGTCTTGTTTTCACAAATTGTGAAAAATGAAATCATGGTGATACTTTCTTTTAAAGTATGCTGGGGAACTTTATCTATTACAGCTCTGACATTCATGGCATCCGTGCTCTAAATTAACTTCCATAATAGTAACCTTGAGGTCCCTTTTTCTGGTGCCTTCCTGATGACATAGGTGCCTAAACCATGCCTGATAATAATACATTTCAATGACATATAAATATTACAGTGATCACCTCGATAGACATCACACCACCCCAATCGCTACTCGCGAATCTAAGATGTTTAACAGGCATTCCCGGTACAGTGTAACCACGGTTCACAACCATAATTTGTTCCAAAACTCTGGTCGTAAACCGATTTGGTCATGAACCGAAGCAATTTCCCCCATAGGATTGTATGTAAATACAATTAATCCGTTCCAGACCATACGAACTGTATGTAAATATATATATTTTTAGTTTTTAAGCACAAATATACAAACCGGATTCCAAAAAAGTTGGGACACTATACAAATCGTGAATAAAAACTGAATGCAATGATGTGGAGGTGCCAACTTATAATATTTTATTCAGAATAGAACATAAATCACGGAACAAAAGTTTAAACTGAGAAAATGTATCATTTTAAGGGAAAAATATGTTGATTCAGAATTTCATGGTGTCAACAAATCCCAAAAAAGTTGGGACAAGGCCATTTTCACCACTGTGTGGCATCTCCCCTTCTTCTTACAACACTCAACAGACGTCTGGGGACCGAGGAGACCAGTTTCTCAAGTTTAGAAATAGGAATGCTCTCCCATTCTTGTCTAATACAGGCCTCTAACTGTTCAATCGTCTTGGGCCGCCTTTGTCGCATCTTCCTCTTTATGATGCGCCAAATGTTCTCTATAGGTGAAAGATCTGGACTGCAGACTGGCCATTTCAGTACCCGGATCCTTCTCCTACGCAGCCATGATGTTGTGATTGATGCAGAATGTGGTCTGGCATTATCTTGTTGAAAAATGCAGGGTCTTCCCTGAAAGAGATGACGTCTGGATGGGAGCATATGTTGTTCTAGAACCTGAATATATTTTTCTGCATTGATGGTGCCTTTCCAGACATGCAAGCTGCCCATGCCACACGCACTCATGCAACCCCATACCATCAGAGATGCAGGCTTCTGAACTGAGCGTTGATAACAACTTGGGTTGTCCTTGTCCTCTTTGGTCCGGATGACATGGCGTCCCAGATTTCCAAAAAGAACTTCGAATCGTGACTCGTCTGACCACAGAACAGTCTTCCATTTTGCCACACTCCATTTTAAATGATCCCTGGCCCAGTGACAACGCCTGAGCTTGTGGATCTTGCTTAGAAATGGCTTCTTCTTTGCACTGTAGAGTTTCAGCTGGCAACGGCGGATGGCACGGTGGATTGTGTTCACTGACAATGGTTTCTGGAAGTATTCCTGAGCCCATTCTGTGATTTCCTTTACAGTTGCATTCCTGTTTGTGGTGCAGTGTCGTTTAAGGGCCCGGAGATCACGGGCATCCAGTATGGTTTTACGGCCTTGACCCTTACGCACAGAGATTGTTCCAGATTCTCTGAATCTTCGGATGATGTTATGCACAGTTGATGATGATAGATGCAAAGTCTTTGCAATTTTTCGCTGGGTAACACCTTTCTGATATTGCTCCTCTATCTTTCTTCGCAACATTGTGGGAATTGGTGATCCTCTACCCATCTTGGCTTCTGAGAGACACTGCCACTCTGAGAAGCTCTTTTTATACCCAATCATGTTGCCAATTGACCTAATTAGTGTTTATTGGTCTTCCAGCTCTTCGTTATGCTCAAATTTACTTTTTCCAGCCTCTTATTGCTACTTGTCCCAACTTTTTTGGGATTTGTTGACACCGTGAAATTTTGAATCAACATATTTTTCCTTTAAAATGATACATTTACTCGGATTAAACGTTTGATCTGTCATCTACGTTCTATTACAAATAAAATATTGACATTTGCCATCTACACATCATTGCATTCAGTTTTTATTCACAATTTGTTTAGTGTCCCAACTTTTTTGGAATCCGGTTTGTAATTATACCATAGAATGCACAGCGTAATAGTAAACTAAATGTAAAAACATTGAATAACACTGAGAAAACCTTGAACAACAGAGAAAACTAACACTGCACTAGTTCGCGCTATAGCGCTACTAACCAATGGCTAAAAGCACTTTTTTTAATGAGTTTTAAGCACAGGGAAAACATGAACATTTGAAAAAATCCGTAATTTAATAAACCACCAAGAAAAATAACATTGCAGCAATGCACGCTACGAACAGATCGCTGGAAACAGAAGTGAAAACAAAATCAAGACCAGTGCATTCTTTAACAGCCTTCCTACCTTAATGTGTCCAGCTCTCTCTCGCGCTGCCTGTGTGTCTGCATCCATCTCTCGCGCTGCCTCTGTGTATGTGTGTGTCGCACCATCTCTCTGGCGCTGCCTGTGTGTGTGTTGCGCCATCTCTCTGGCGCTGCCTGTGTGTGTGTGCTCGCGCTGACTGTGTGTGTGCGTCTGTCTCGCGCTGCATGTGTGTGTGTCGCACTCTCTCGCTCTCTGTCTCTCTTGCTCGCAGGCAGGCAGTCAAATACGTAGGAGGCGTGCTGATTTCCGCAGTAGCTGCACTTATGAATATGCTAAGCATAGTCCTTCACCCGCGTATATTTACCTTATATGGGCAGGCACTCAATTACATGGGAGGCGTGATGATGCGGGGCGCAACTCTGACTCGCACGGCGACCGACCTGCAGGCTATGGCCATATACAGCATATGGATGAAAGCAGGTTCCAGTTATGACCGTTCCGCGTAGAATTTCGAAATGAAACCTGCCTAACTTTTGTAAGTAAGCTGTAAGGAATGAGCCTGCCAAATTTCAGCCTTCTACCTTCACGGGAAGTTGGAGAATTAGTGAGTGAGGGAGGGAGGGCTTTGCCTTTTATTAGTATAGACTAGCAAAATACCCGCGCTTCGCAGCGGAGAAGTAGTGTGTTAAAGAAGCAATGAAAAAGAAAAGGAAACATTTTGAAAATAACGTAACATGATTGTCAATGTAATTGTTTTGTCACTGTTGTGAGTGATGAGTGTTGCTGTCATTTATATATATATATATATATATATATATATATATATATATATATA